>CM068956.1:59316992-59338042 GCA_035128595.1 Eptatretus atami
GAAATGTGTGCGTGCGTGTCACATCCGTCGCCAGCACCCAGCCTTGCCGTGCACCCTCTCGCGAACAGCCGTGAATGCTAGTTGACGTCTGGGAGAGCACCGAGATCATCTGTCGCGGGTTTAGACCCTGGTGCTGCGACATTGGCAGCTCCTCACACTTCACGAAACTGGTGACCTCCAGTGACCCATACAGTCCGTCGGTTGACTGATCCGTGCCTCACACGTTGGTGACCGACCCGTGCCTCACTCGTTGGTGACCGACTCGTGCCTCACTCGTTGTCGGCACTGCTCACACCCATACATGCACCACATGCTCGCTTGCTCAAGCACTGGAAAGGACGAATTGTCTCGTTGTTGATGCTGCGGGCTTGCACGCTTCCTCGCTTGCACGCTTCCTCTCTGGCTCACTTCGTCCCTCGCGTGCTTCAACTTCTCGCTTTCTTTTTGGCTCGCTTGCCCTCTTTCTTTCTTCTCCAAGTCAGAACGGACCTCCAATTCTTTATATATCCACGGCCCATCTCGGTGGGCGCAGAGTCCCCCAAAGCTCACCCCGCCCCACTTGCGCACGGTTACCATGACACCCATGCGCCTCAAAAAGGAGGCGTCGTGTCGCGAAAGTAAATGTGTGTAAACGTGTCTGTCGTAAAGAAACAGCTTCCATAAGAGGGGTCTATTCTTTACCCTTCTCAATCATCACATTAAGATCCTAGTTAGACATGGGATGGGCTATCTTGACATGCAATTAAGGAAATAATGATCTGAGAACCTGATGATTGTGGTGCATTCATCAACCGGATTTTGAAATCCGTAAACAAATATATAATAATATTATATATATAAATTATATTATATATATATTATGTATGTGCCCAAAAAATATACAACTTTTAAAATGCTTCATTTGATCTAAAAAAAGCAGTAAGTTTGTCACTAATGCTCATTCTTGTTGCAGAGGACCCTGAAGTTTATTTTGATACCAAGCAAGCGCCAGAAAAATGCCAAAATGACCGTACAACAACGGACGAAAATTGTTGAACTTTGCACCAGACGAAAAGTGTCACAGGCAACGTCTTTACCGAGACATTTCGTATCCACTGCGCAATGCACCAAACTTTCGGAACATAAAGTGCACATCCGCAAGTTTACCAATGTGGAACAATCTGTGACCTTCACAAGGGTCACAGTGGTCGGAAGAGGAAGGTGTAGTGAAAAAATGTGGAAATGGTGAGACAGGCGGTCGTTCAGAGTCCAAAAATCGATTCGACCACTTTCTACAGAGACAACATCAAAGAGCACCGTTCAGAGGATCCTCGCCAAGACATTCATGCCTTTCAGACAAATTCAATAGAAACGGTGCTTACTGATCAACAGAAACGCAAAGGACTAGACTTTGCAAATTGGTCTCAGGAAAGTTGGAGGAAGATGCAGACTTCCCTCAAAAAAACTTCACATGACGGACAAATGCCATGCTCACTTGTCCGGGGAGGTAAACAAGCAAAACTTTCGGTATGGGGAACTGAAAATCCTGTAATGCATCAACTGAATGGTTGCTCGATCGTGTCCTCAAAGTCACCATGTGGGTGCGTTTGGTTGGATGGGATATTGGTCCATACTTCTTTGAGATGACCAGGGACGCACTTGCACGGTAAACCAGAAGAACTATCGCGAAATGATCAGGAATTCTATCTGCCCGAGCTACGTACTCTGGCCCGTAGGAGAAACAACCTGATCCAGATGAGAACCCAGTGGTTCCAGCAGGATGGGGCACCACCCCACACAGCCAGGGAAACAAGGCGCTTTCTCAACCAACATTTTGAGGGCCGCTTTATCTCCCTCTACGAAGACGTTGAGTGCCACCTATTCACCTGACCTTACTCCTCCAGACTTTCTTGTGGGGTTTTCTCAAGGACAGGATCTATGGAAACCCTAGGCCTCAGATCTTGATCAGCTGAAGGAAAATCCACCGAGAAATCCAGAAACATTCCTCAGGAAACGTTGCCAAGTGACGGAAACATGACAACGCATTTGCAGGCAGTGATCGGACAAATGTGGAGCCTACGTCGGAACATGTGGTCTAAAAGAAAACGACGATTCAAGACCAAAATTTAAATTTTGGTTGGCAATTTTGACATTGGTCCAATAAACTTAACATTTCAGCTTTCTATCCAGCCACATATCTTTAAAAATATATATGTTATGACCATCCTCTTTCAGATGAAAGTTGTATATTTTTTGGACGCCCTGTATATGTATATATATATATATATTATATATATATATATATATGTATATGTATGTATATGTACATATATATATATATACATTATATATATATATATTGTTGCGGATTTGGAAAGCTAACGCACTCAACATTCAGTTCCTATAGATTAGTTATATCGGTAAGTATATGTTTTATAATAGCTCCCATCCCTGGTCTAATGGGAAATCACAATGTGAATGCGCTCTCAATTGTATTAGATTTCAACAATGCCACAATGCGCCATTCTGGAACTGGAATGTTCAACATGGGGCTGGCGCTGCTGCGTTCTTCAGGCGTGCGCGTGGGCGGAGTTTAACACAGACATGCCGTCCCTCCGTGGCAATCGGCGGGGAGCCGCGTCTTCCGCGCTCCGCCTCTGACCCAGCACGTTCGCCAATAATACGCGTCTGAGGTGAAGCCGTAGGCAAAGCACAAACGCCCCCCACTGGAGACTCTGCCCAAGGGATGGAGTGCCCACCCACCGTGCGCCTGTCCAATCGGGAGCGGACGAGGAGTCACATGGGCCTCCGTCCAATGGAGGGCGAGTGGGAGGAGAGAGAGCGTTCCTTGAGCGGGAGGGGGCCGACAGAAGTGTGTTCTGAGGAGATTTCGGGGTCGTTCTTCTTTCCTGCTTCTCTTCTCCCATTTCTTCTCTGCCCGGCTCATCACCTTGGCTTCTCCTGCAACGACCTCGTCCGGCTCCAGAGCTTCGGTGTCGCCTTCCCTGCCTGGCTGGTACGGCGACACCAGTCCCAAGACCCAGGACGTCCAGCTGCGAGCTCGTGGCCCAGTAGCCAGCCACGCCTGGCTCCACAGCCCGTCTGTCCTCCTCGGCTGGAGAGTCGCAATAATGGTCGTTGAGGTCCACTTCTGTCTGGGTGTGCGTGTGTCTTGTTTGTGGCGCCAGTCGTTAAGTAGTGAATTGTATAAGTGTTTTTCCTGTACATACGTGCATTGCTTGATAGTCGGTATAAATCTGCTCTTATGTGCTTCCCTCATTCCTGCCTATTATAAATAAATACCCCAATTGTTTAAATGTACTCTGCTATCATGTCATTTTTCCAATGACTGGGTGTGTCGTGCGTGTGGGAAACTGAGCAGTCATTGCTGCTATAACGGAGTAAAACGATAATGGCCGGCGGAATTGCGATTATAAAACCGCTCGGCTTCGCACATGGAACGGGCTCGCAAGCGGCTCGTTTCCGTACGAGTTCCGTCGAGGGTGGAATACCGCAGTAGCTGACCACGTGGGTACTTGTATATGGAGAATTGTCTATTCACCCTACCCCACTTGGTCTCCCCATTGGCGTATTTCGGTCCAAAATAACCAGGACCCCCCACCTCGGACTCTCCCGGGCAGCGATCTGTAATTACGCGGCGATCGAGCCGAGACGGCCCCACTGCTCCATCGAGGGTCGTGCTTCTGACGGTCGACGCCGGCGGAAACCACAACAATTATATATATATATATATATATATATATATATATATATATAATATATATATATAATATATACGTGTATGTATATACCCTGTGTTGGTCAGTGTTCCTTGAAGCAAGTACTCATGTGGAGCAGGGTTCATAGTTATACTTCGAGGATCGATGCGGGTGCACATACTCTCTCATAGGATGGCCTGCAAGCTCATCTCCTGGGGGAAATCCACTCTTTGCTGTCAACAGCCAGTGGTATCCAAACATAAAACATTTACGGTTGACCATGCATTCTGGCCTTGTGGACTATAGTATGTGTTTAGTGTTTGTAACCCCAGCCCTCCTGTTTAAACTCATGAAGAAAATCCCTGCCCTGGTTTAGGGCTGCTTTCGCAGTAGGTAAAGAGTATCCACCAATCCAGAGTATATTTTCTCCTTCAGACGGTTGTAGAAAGGGCAAGGAAGCATCAAAAAGTAAAACTATTTCCTTGAATTTTCCAGTTAAACTGTTAAAGCTAATTTTTCCTTAAATTTTAACGTTAAATACTGAAACCCAGATTCTACTGTAGATCGGGAATGGATCATCATCATTTTTAAAGGGGTCGTATTCATGGAATATTTCAAGAATACACTGAGGGCAAACTGTCACTGCAGAAACTACAGTAGGTCAAAACGAACCTCACCTTTCATAGCAATTACAACGCTCTAAAATGCTGTCATAAGCAAGGCACACATCACAAAAGAGAATAAAAAAAAGAAATATATCTGCTCTGCAATTATCCATAACAATATCCATCAAAATGATGCCTGAGCTCATCTGAACAAGAAGGAAAATAAAATGCATTCTTGACACGCAGTGCCATTGATGAAGAACTAACAATTATTGGAAACATTTTCACAGTGTGCCCTGATTCATCAAGACCATTAAAGTAAGACAATACATTTGTGCTTTTGGAGACTCGAAAGATAGAAAAAGGACTCACTGTGTTTTAGAGACCCCATACTTTTGAGTTTTGACAAAGCTTTGGGGTGGTCACGATATGTCAAGAAAATGTTTCAAGGCAAGAATCAATCCCGGACAGATCACCTCTCCATCGTAGGTACTTTAATTATATTGGCAGGAATTTGTAATTATTTCAGGAAGCTGGCAATAACTCAATCCTATTCATGAAAGATACCGTCGGATATTTAAATGTGCACTAAGGACAGGTGCTGCTGGACGGGGCCTCTGGCTTCACGTCAATTCCATGGACAGTGCAAATTGTGGATTGCCCTGTATGTGAAACACCAGGATGACAATTTATAGCTGGGTCAATAGTCGAGCCCGTGCAGGCGAGTGTCGTGCCTACCTTAACCTCAATCCTAACAGACCACACCTCGATAGAGCACAAAAATTTGGAGATAAAAAAATAAGAGATAATTCCATCGAAAATAAGCTTTTTAGAAGAGATCATTGAAGACAGATATTTCATTTTAGATAATGTGCATGGGTATGACCTTATACCATATTAAATGTATTAAGACAGCCACCCCAAACTCGAAATGGCACATACCTATCTGTGTGTGCGCAATTTCCCCACAATAGAAAATCAGCATCAGCGTTGATTTTTTTTTTTTCTACAAGTGCACAATCAGAAAGGAAAAGAGGAGCACGAGGAGGGGAGGAAAGACTGAAACACAGGAAAGACAGTTGGATTAGGAAGGCTGAATGTGGTAAAAGATCATGGGTCAGGATATGGGATGACTGAAATAAATTAGGTGGCAGTGCCTTCTGCTCAAGACCTGGAGGAAAGTGGAAATAATGGCTTCTGTAAGATGGTTCCATAGATGGGAGAAGCAAGGAATAAAAGATAAGGTGAGCAGTCAGCCTGGATTTTGGAAGTTTAAAAAGGAGGGGATACTGGAAGAACGAATAGGTTCTGCGGTTATTAGGGAAGGTCAAGGACAGAGAGCGAAGCAGCAATATCGCAGAGATTGGTGAAAAACAGAGATCACCGACCTGCCTGATTTTGACAATGCAATGCTACGACTATGGTTAGAGCCATTCATCCATGAGAATGACACATATTGCCATATTGCATTTATTTAGGATATAATTTAATGGACAAGTCCCATCCCAAGTCCAAATTGAAATGCTGATTACCAAAATATACAGCTAGCAATCTACCAATGACCTTCGCTTGCTCTGCAAGAGGGAATGGCATCATATGACAATCTGATATATACCAACATTAGTACCAAGTGTGAGTGATAGCGACATCCTCTCAAAATAAACTAACCAGAGCGAAGTCAATTCCCCGCCACTGCAAATCCCCACGTTTCCACCTAAAGCAAGTTGAAAGATGGAAAAGGTTCACAGAATGACCCAACATCAAATTTGAGTTTAAAAAAAAATTTTCTATGTTGACCCCGATACATACGAGTGTTCTCAAAAGATTGTACAATTTTGCCTTGCTGCCACTTCCTTGTTTTTTGACCTATTCCGTTTTCTTTTTCAGGGTTTGGTGGTGTTTCGTGTATTTATTGCCTGGGATTTCTGCTCCGTGCTCAACTTACTATCGCTAGACAGTGAAGCAGAAGACAAAAGGTGGTGTTTGTGGTATGAGACTAAATCATATTTAGAACCTGCCAGAGGTTCTGCGGGGAATACGACCTCAGACATGTGATGGACCGACAAATTGCATTCAATGTATTGTGAAACATTTTGAGCACAAGTGCACAGTGCACAAACCAGAGCAAGGGCAACAGTGGCAGGCCAGCATCAGTAACCAAGAGCCAAGCCAACATCGATGCATGCGGATTCTGCAGTGGAACATCCCCCAGTAGTCCACCACCGGCGCACCCGGGAGCTGGGAATCAAACCAACATCAGTCTGGCATATCTTCACAAAGTAGTGAGTTGTTCAATACATCACTCTCTATTAGCATAAACTGAGTCAAGATGACATGAGAAGGAGACTTTAGATGTGCAATTGGCTCAGTGAGAGGATGGAGCGGTACCCAAACTAGATCAACCTGATCTGGTTCATAATGAAGCCCATTCCCACTTGAACGTTGCCATCAACAACCACACAACATTTTCTGGGGGGGGGGCAGAACCACCTGAGGAGATCACTTAGAGGTATCGAAAGGGCCTAAGGTCATGCTTCTGCGCCTTCAATGCCAGATGGGGAAGCTAGGCCTTTGGTTTGAAAATGACAACAGCAGAACTGTGATGATCCAACGGTGAACACTACCGGGCCATGTTCAGAAGTTCCATTGATGATCTAGCCAAAAGGTTACCCCAAACCAGCTCAGCATGACCTCATTTATGCAGGATGGTGCACCACCGACTACAGCTGGTGACACCATCACTCCTGTGCACCTCTTCAGAAACCGCCTCGTTGCCCTGGTACTGCTCATGACTGGGCACCCCATAGCCCAGACTTGAACCCTCTGGACTACTGTTCCTGGGGCTGCTGAGGCTCTGTCATGCCAACCGCCCTGCCACACTAGATGATCTGAAGCAGGAGATCAGACTACCTCAGGCAGGGCCACATGAGATCTGCCTGAGGTCAGGATCAATGCCTGTCTGAATCGTGGAGGGGCACACATCGAGAACATTACAAAACAAGGATTTTGTGTAAATGACAATTTCAGACCTTGGGCTCTCACGAACTCGAGCAGTGACTTACTGCAATAGCAATCAGTGGTAGAAAATAGCATATCATAAGGTTTCAGAAAATGTTTGGTTCACATTCCTGTTGTTTCTATTTCTTTGTAATAAACATTTAAAGTTGCATCATTCTTTTTGAAACACCTGTAGATGCTCTGCTGATTTCAATGCATGTATAAACAAAACTTGGCTCCTGACTCTTCTTGCTCACATTGTGACAGTGGCATATGGCAGCTGATGTGATCCGATTGATCTAGAGATTGGCTTGTAGATAAGACACGGTCACATGATCTTTGTTCCATTCGGCGAAGTAATAAGATCTGTCACATGACTGCTGATGATTCCCGATCGTACCAGGAACTTCCCTTACAGTAACATTGCTCTGGACATGGGAGCCGGAACAAAGTTCCCAGATGGTTGGCTGTTGTGCGTCGCTAACAACTCGCCAAACCGTCTGAGTTATCCGGATGCACGACCATAAATATTGGTGTCATTGAGTGGATTTGTCCTAGGCCTCAATGCAAGATTGCGTGTGTGCCAACAGTCGAGGAATGACTGTGGACTGAATGCGAGGTGTGAATGAGGTGCGTTACCAACTTTTTAGGGATTGAAGATGAATGAATAGCACAAAAAGGGTGTTTGTGAGTGAGGAGCAATTGCCCTCCCTTATGAAGATGAACCCTCACCTTCATTAGTATAATAGTGGGGTTCAGATTTTGAGGACGGAAATTGTTCTGCTTTGTTACTGATGTTAGTATGGTTCAGTTTTGCGGGGTGAATAAAATTTGGCGACGGACTGGGAATTGTTCATGGGATGTAGCGACTTGACAGAAGGGCATCCCACGCTGAGCATGCATCACGCCCCGGATGTTGACCGAAGAGGGCAAGGGGAATTTCAGGATGGGCCGAGTAACCAGGAAGAGTCTCATGCGCCATGTGCCAAGCAAGCACTCGTGGGGAGCCAGGAAGTGACCCCCCCCCCCATGACTCGTAATCAAGGAGGATGCTCTGGCAGGGGTGACCTTAGTGGCACGGGTGCTGCTTTGAGTCAGGCATCGTCTCACATCAGTGAACCTATCACTGCAAGACTACGCAGATGATGGTGTTGGAGAAGAGCATCGAGAAAATTGTGAGAGCCAGGCCCAAGCCATGTGGGACAGTGCGTAAATTGTGTGTACTGTAGAACCATTGGAGAGGAGTTAAACTTAAATGGAACATGTGTTTTGTGAGATACAATGATACATGATGATACTCCCCTTATACAATTTTGAATGCATGTGGCCGCTGGAGTAATGGAGTAGGGTAATTGGATTTGCAAAGACCCGTTGTGTCCCAAATTGTAATGTGAGGGTAATCAAGCCTGGTGTTGGCTTAGTGGTTAGGGTGGCGGCTTGGGATCCTAGGGTCATGTGTTCAAGCCCGTTGGCGCTGAATTAATATACACCAGGAGTTGACTCAGCCTGTCATCCTTCCGAGTCGCAAAATGAGTACCAGTGTACTGTAAGGGGACACTGCATCAGCGGCATTGCCGCGTCCCAACCAATGATGCAACCAGCAGCCACAGGCTGCACTCGATAGAGAGAATGTGAGTGTAGGCACACCCCACCATCGAGCCTGTGAGGCCACGCCACGCTCATTGTCTTTACCACCGTATTACCTTGATCTTTGTCCCAGAGATAGGATAGTTATGGGTTAGTGGGCCCCAGGAGGATAGCTTCGTTTAGCAGGCTTGAAAGGGGCATGAGTTAAAGTTAAAATTTGGGATAGGGGATAGCGTGGTAGGAAGGCCCAAAGGCCAAATTTAGGGCCAAAGCGGCCGGCTTACCTGCTGCCACCGCATGCTCCTGTCACAATGACGTCAGCTGCAGTACCATCCGAGGCTTGCCAACAACACCTGGCCCCACTTACAGTGCCCTCAGAAAGTATCACACTCCGACTTTTGTCACATTTTGTTGTGTTTAAGCCTGAATGTAAAATGGATTAAATTTTAAATTTTTGTCACCGATCGACACAAAATACTCCATAATGACAAAGTGAAAACATGTTTGAGAGATTTTTACAAATTAATAAAAATGAAAAGCTGAATGTCTTGCACAATAAGTATCCAACTAAGATATTCTCGTTTTGTATTTTTAATTAATTTTCTAAAATTTGTAGAATTTTCACTTGGAAGTTGTGGGTTACGATGTGCAAATAAAGGTGGAAAAAGTCTGATTTCATGCATTTAATTCCAGGCATAGGCAACAAAAGTGAAAAATTTGGAAAGAGGGTAGTAGAGGATAAATGGGGCTTCTGAGGCAACCATACAATGAATGGGGAAAAGGGGAAAATTCTGTCTCAAGGTCCAACAAATCCCAAAATAGGAACTGATTCCTCCCCTCCCATACAAAATGAATGGGAAAAACGCTCTGACTCAAGCCCCAAAGCTCAAAATAAGAACTGATTCCTCCCCCTCCCATACAAACAAATGCAAAATTGAGACTGTCTCAAGGCCCAAAAGTCCAAAATAGGGAGACTGATCTCTGCCCCATTGAGCAAATGTAAATTGAGACTTACTTATTAGCATTTCTTCCCTTCATATTTTCATTCCACTCAAAGTGCGAACCAATGAATATTGTCGATGTCTCCTTAAGGGAATAAATTAATTTCCAATTACAATCACACATCGAGTATATTCACAAAGATTACTTTGTACTTAGTTCATGGTTTAAATGTCTTTGTTGAGCAGAAATAAAATGATAAACTTCTCTACATGCTTTTGTCTGACCACCTCCTGAGCCACATTTCATTTTGAGATTGCAGTAAATTATTTTCATTGTTCAATTGATAACCATCAAAGTTTTCAGTCCATTCAAGGATATTTATTTTTCTTCTACATCTCCAACTTATTTGGAATTAAATTATCCGCTTATTTGTTTTATATACTTTTACCCCGGTTATTTCTTCAATAAGACTTTATTGATATTTTCTCAAATTCTATATGTTTCCATTTAAATGCGCAAGGCTGATACATCTCCACTCTTTGTTTGGTTATTGCTTGGTTATATCATTTATAAAGCAGTAAAAATACGGTGGTAGCCTGTTAAAATTCCCAACCCATATCTTAACACTTATACTTATAACCATAAGGGATACTATTGATTCCATTCTCTAAAATATATCTTTTATCATCAAAGCTCTAATGCTTTCTTATTATCCTTCTGTATATAATTGATGTTTATAACTTCTTATTGTATTCTTTTTCGTATCTTCCTTCTTAAGGTTAAACAGTTGTAATAATGTTTAAAGTTTATTGTTTCCTTGATTTTATATTTCTTTATTCCCTTTAGCTTCTTATCACACCTTTCAATGTCATTATTATCAATATATGTAAAAGCATAGACTTTGATCTCAATTCTATAATTCACTTATGACCGTCCCACCCAATTCATCTATTTAAATTACCAATAACCTTTTTATTCTTTGATGAAAACAACACATCACCTGATTTATAATTACTTGTATCATATATATCAATATTATCAATCATATCCTCATATACATCACGTCTTAATTTCTATATAACTATCTGTATCCATATCTAACAATACACATTATCCATATACTTTGATTTTAAATATTATAGTAATAGTCATACATTAACGACTTGACAAGTCAAGAATTGATTCTATATTAAATGGGTTTATCCATTTCAATACTCTCTTTTTCAAATGAATAGCACAAAATTTCTCTGAAAACACCTCGCTCGTTCAAAAATTGGTCTATTAATTAACTTTGAAGTCCTGTTTCCAAGATGTAGCAAGTCTTTATGTTTTGTCGATTCCTAACATTTTCCATAGTCTTTCCAAATACAGCATTATTCATTAATTTATAAAAAGTCCCTTCTCAAAATTTGTTTTTGCTTCTGTTCTCCTTTTTTATTAAAAACTATATACTTATTTAACCAATGACTTTGTTTAAATTTCAAAATCCGCTGAATTTTCCTCATTCTAACCCCAGCAGATAATATTGTCTCAAGTTCCTTTGATGCAAAACATAACTCTTTTTATCATTTAATGTAGTAAGTAGTTTTCTGGAGATTTACCTTTTATATTGAATGATTGTTGGTAATCACTAGACCATTCTTTTCTTGGACTTTCTTTATCAGGGGCATAAGGGAGGTTTTATGTTTGTGATGAAGTTCTTCTGGATATTTTAATCACTCAATAATAATATCCAACTTTCAGCTTCATCCCAATGCTTTTTGAGAGGAGACAACAATGTCTTGTAGAAACTTTTTTCATAATGGTTTTTCTTTAACCCATTTAAGTTTTCCATAAGGTAAAGTTGAGGACATAGCCCACCATACAATTGTTCGCATTCATAAACATCAGTTAGAGTTTCTCATTCTTATTATAATAGGAAGATATTTGTTTATTTGCTTGCTATCTCTTGGGACATACTTGAGATATTCTTCCTCTTTCATCCTTCTCTGTCATTTAAAGCATATCTATATCACTGTATTAATTCCAATTCTGTTTTGTCATTTTAACATAGACCAACAAGCCAACCCGGGCTGTGTAATTAGTGACGGGGGTCTAATCCTTAAGAAATTTATTTATGGACAGACCTTCTCAAAGTTTCAAAACAATCAAGCCAATAACAATACATCAGTTTTAAACCAAATCATGATATTCTCCAAGATTTCTTTATATTAAACTTTCTCCCAACCCAACAACCTTTTAGCTTGTGTATAATCTCTATCAGAAATAAGAGTTTTATTCAACTTGCCATAAAACTTTCCCTCTAAGGAAGTTGTGGTTCTTTAAATTCTCAACATGATCACATTAAAAGGTCATACGGATAATTCCCTTTTTGTGTTAAGAGATCAATCTCTTTCTTGTTTGAGAAATGTGATTTAAGATCGGGTAGTTTTTAAATATGTGATGCTCCAGTTAAGATAATGACTGCAGTAAACTTGATAGTATGTGTCAAGAAATCTGATATGGTTTATGGGGAGTAAATGAATTGTTTGTTGAATGAGATTGATATTTTGATCTTGGTTTAGGAATTGCAGAAATATCTCCAAGATTGTCTTTGAAAGTTCATTTATAAATAGATGTTTGTTAGGTGACGTTGTGTGAAGGAAAGACTCGGAATAAGTTTTGGAGGCTTGTAATTAGATTACAACGGGAAGTAGCTGACCGCTATATTACCAGTAAGATGACAGTGATCCCTACCTTGACGCTCTCCCTCCAATTTTGTCTCTCACAAATATGACAGATACTGTTCTTCTAAATCCTTATTTTCTCTCCCTTTGTTTAATGACAGATTTAATAGCGTTTCACCTTATTTCTTTAATCTTATACAGTCTTTTCCAATCTCTACAAACTCCTCTGAGGCATCTTCTCCTCTATAAAGTCTAACTTTGTATTCATCACCAACAGATGATTTGATATAATAACGAAACCAACTAAGGAGGATGTTTTGATTTATTTATGATTTATTTGGATTTGAGAAACAGGATCCATTCTTTTCAAAAATACTTTCAAAATCACATATATTCACAAACGGGTACTGTTTATAGATTCGTTAAAATCTTTGAATGATATGTTTGAACTGCTTTTGGTAAAATGATTACAGTTAGATTTATATTATGATACAATATTTGAATGTTGATCTAACATTTGTTCTGTATGTTGAAAGGAGTATGAGAACATCTCTTACAAGGATACTTTTACATTTTCTCTATAATGATTTGTTAATTCTTGATAAATTTTGATTAAAGCATAATTGTGATTTTTCCTTTCGTTAGGGAATCTTTTAGCAAATTGTATTGACAATCTGTGAAAAAATTCTTACCAAAAAATTTCTTCACTCACGCTATTTATCTCGATGTCCCACTAACACCTTATCAATTAGTGCAAACCCAAATCCTATGCTGGAAAATTCTGGAGGGCCAATCAAAGTTCGGGTGCTCAGAGGGCATGCCGCAAAAAAATCGGAAAAAAATTAACTTTGCCATATTGACTTGAGATTGTTAACTAGGGGTTTTTTGGCGGTGCGCTGAATTGATTCCACCCATTAGATTGAGAAAAAATGGAATCCCTGCGTAAAATATTGATATGATACATTATTAGATATCTCGACTGTGTTTTGCGGTTAATTTGCTTCAAATGACTCAGATTGCCAAATGTGCTGAAAACCAGCATACAACATTTTTTGGAAACACTGCTATAGTGTTGGTCTATACGTGTGCTCATGCTCATAAATTCTCTGTGTTAGCTACTTAGCTAAGAGCTTTACTATAAAATTATTGTGTACCGGACCTTCAATAGAACGTTGAATATATTTCAACGTAGAGTGACCTATTAATGTGTAAAAAACACATCACTGTATGTGTGCTCGTCTTTTTCGTGTTCAAAATTTCATGTCCTGTCTGTGTTCACGAAAAAATGTCTTATTTTTTAGGACAGTATGGGCAAGATGTAAACCACACTCATGCGTGAGGCCAAAATCCCGGTGGGTCTAAACAGAGGCCGCTCTTCGAATGAGTCGTTACTTCATAAGTCTGGGTTCCGACTCTGAACCACTTCTCCGTCAATTCACCAAGAGCTAGAACGAAGCAATGCGTCAAATGTGGGTACCTGTCCACACCGACGTTACAGAGCCCAAATGAGAGAATAACGATTGCTTGTTTCACACCATTATTTTTGTGGGTCTTGGAGAATCACCCTTTCGATGCACACGGACAAGGGACTCTGTAGTCCTTCTCAACTGGTTTCAGCAGCACTCCCAAGACCAAGTCAAACGCTCGATCAAGCAGAGAAGTTGCCAGAGCCATACAGGCAAGATGGATGGGAAAAACTGTTGTGGGATGCAATGGTAACAAACACAAGGATCAAATCACTTGCAAGCCTCAGATCTGGGACCCAAAGTCAATGCGAGAAGCTCGTCATTGACATCCAACTGCAAGCTATTCAACCGCCTCATTCGTCATCAGTGGCGTGAAGTCAAGACCAAGAAGCTCTGTGCTATTGAGTTGGGACGCCAACGGTCTCTGTTTGACAAAATGAAAGTTGCGAAAGCCAGAAAAAGCTCCCTATCAATCTCCCTGAAGGCAATGTGTGGCACCTGTCGAACACCCCCCTCACAAGCTTGTGTTACATGGTGGGTGGCTCGCTGCACAATTCAAGTTGGGAGGCTAACCTTAACTTGGAAGATTGTTCCGAGAGCTGACCTCTGTCTGTGAAATCCATGCGGGACCATCGCCTCCGATAACGTGTCTTGACGGATATGGCAGCCGTAACACCAAGGACCATGAGCCACTCTGAAGACGAACAAAGAATGCCATAGCTCGACATTCAGATTCGTCTGGATCTCAAATCATCTGCAAGAGCAAAAAGTTACCTCAGCTAACAAGAACACAAAGCCCCAGTCTTCTGCCCTTGCTTGAGACATTGAGTAGGAATGGAATAGGTACCAGCAATGCCTGCCGATGATGCCGACACCTCCCATCGTCCGCGCAGCTTCTAGATGAGGCAAAGAGTCACTGTCGAGGTGAGGGTGACGACACAGAACGTCCTGGTTATGCTGAGTCATCATGTTGCAGACCATCCGATTTTCTCACGACAGCCAAAGAAACTTGTTACGAGTCGGAAAGATCTGGGAGCCCTCCCAGAGATATACCGAGGTATCTCATTTCTTGCACAGCTTCTCTGGCTGCGATTACAGTGGTCTTGCAATTTTGGTTGAGCAAACCAACTTTCCTTAAGCCAAGCTCTGCAGCTGATAAGCAGAGAGGGCAGATGGACGTGTTAATGGACATCCGACTGAGAAGTGATATCATTAAAGGCAGGCTGCTGATTTTTCAATGCTCATGTTTCCATGGGAAATCTTCAAACTTGGAAGGACTTCGAGATTCGACCTCTTCAGCAAGCGCGGCTGCGACTGGGACGCATAAAACCTGATAAAACTCCCCCCGCAACAGAGCTGCAGCACAGCACTCTTCCGGAGCTTACTCCAGACTAGAGACCGGCTGCATGCTGAAAGTCCATCGTTTGGATGCCCAGGACTATCGGATTGACAACTCACTGAGCAAGGATATGGCACCAGGTCCCTTCTACAGCAACCCCATTGCACAGACACCTTCCTGACGTTTGCCAGCTGCAACTTGTGCGGGCTGCAGCTCCACTCAGGTGCTGCCTGTAAAAAGCAAGACTCAAGTTTATCTGCTTGCGGCATCTTGTCATGTAACTCTGCCTGAACATAACCAGCTGAGATGACAAGAGGAGTGAGGAAGATCTGGGGAGTTTGATGAATAAGGTTGTAAAACGCTGACGAAGCACCATTTCCATTGAGCACAGTTCTGTTAAAATGTCATAAAAAAATTTTATTGATGATCAAGAGTGTCTTTTTTTTCTCAAAAAATATATGGTTGGAATCATCAAGCACCCCAAAAAACCCCTGTTAGACATCCCACAATCAAATATGGGGCAAAAGTAATTTTCCGAATTTTTCACGCAGGCCCTCTGAGCACCGAACTTTGATTGCTCCCCAGAATTTTCCACAAGGATTTGGGGTTTTGCCACTAATTGATAGGTGTTCAGTAGACCGAGATGAATACGTCGGAAGAAAATTTTTTGGTAAGCATTTCTTTCCACAGATGGTCAATACAATTTGCCTAAATTCCCTAACTTATTGAAGTAAGTTGAACGGTCATGTGTTCTGTCATTTTTACTAATTGTTTGAAACTTTTAATATCCTGAACTTTGTTTTATCGTGTTAATCCATATCATTAACAGATAATTATCATTTTTCTCAAAGAATTAGGCAAATCTTCTTCAATGACAATGGAAACTTTAAATCTTTAACATTTAATGGATTCTTGTATTTCTTATAATGTTTCAACCTTATCAGGATTCCATTGTGGAGATGGAGGTGAGTAAAGAAACAACCGTAGGAAAACATTTATTATCTTTGTTTGAATATTAACAACCACTTTCTAAGTTTTTATTCTTTGTGATAAATCATATAAGAGAAGCTTGAAGAGGACTGATTTTAAGGTGTATATTCTAAAAATATATTTTCTGTAATAGCAAATCCACACCTACTACATGTTATCAACATCTTTCTTGTCTCTGAGTTCATTGTAAACATCACATCTTACCAAAATCTTGAAATGATGAGAAATAAAGTGAGTTTGTCCTCATATAGGATTAGCTTCATCGCTGTCTTGACCATATAAATTTTACTCCCATATAAAAACTTAACAGTTTCATTGCACTAATGTGTTTTCTAATTATAGTTTTCAATCTTTGTTAATCACTTCACAGCTTCCATGATTGAAGATGGGTCCAGCGGTCTTGAACGAAACAATCTTATTTTTATATGTCCTTTTAAAGCAGGCCCATCAGTGTTTTCAATGAGTAATTAGTGGCACCTTACTTTTCTTCATTGTTCTTGTTTATGCATGATTGAAGTGTTTATTATAAAAACAAAAATTTTAAGAAGAATCATTATCACATCTATCCACAATGTTTGTTTTCGTTGGTCAAGTGAGATATTTGTCTGGAAAGATTGAATGATGTTGGTTTGTTGGTTTGAAGGGTTTTTATATCAACATTATATTCAGATTACAAAACATTGCAGTACGTTGTATCACCATATTTAAATATCAACTTTGCTTATAATAAATTTTTTTGATGAAAATTTCGTTTCATTATATAGGTGAATCTCTGGTTTAAAAACATTTAATCCTCCAACTTTTTTTTCACTTAATACAATACAATGTATCAAGCACAAAAGACAAGTTTCAATCAATCCTCAAACTTGTAAAAGTCCTGAGAATAATGTCGAGGATGCTAAAATTGAATAAAGATAAATTAACAACTATTGGCTAAAAAACATTAATGGTGAAAGATGAGTTCTTCAATTCCTCAGTGCAAGGCTTTTAGTAATATCGAAAGAACATCAATAACAGTACTCTAACAAAAAAGTTTCTCCCTCTCCTTCTGGCAATATATTCAAAACTAGAAAAAAGCAAATGAAACAAGAAAAAAGTATCAAAAAAGAAAAACCTCATGTGAGCTTTGAAAAAAAAGATTTAAGGACCATCTGTAAAATGCAAGGAGAATTTGAGTTTTTCAACAACCCTAAATGTAGAATCTGATGAAACTATAGATGTTAAAATATTAGGGTGAAATGACATTTCGTTCAATAGCTATGATTAAGGATCATTTTAAATTAACTTAATATAAAAAATGTAGTTGTGATCTCTTAAATTGAAATAAGTATATAATATAGATCGGTATGTTTTTTCTACTGATAAGTATGAGCATATTTATGAGATTTGAGATGATGAGAGTGATGACGAGTTATGATGTTACCAAGATGTTCAAACAACAGTGATACCGAGAGTTTGTGTTCAAACGACAGTTATGAAATAGTTTTATAGATGACAAGTATTGAGACGATGATGGTTTCAGAGCGGGGTATTTGACGATGTTTAGATTGTTCAGAAAGTTAAGATGAGACAATTATAAATGTGTTGACCAGTTATAAAATATCAACATGGGTGGTACGAGTGAACAGGTTTATTAGCTGCAAAATTCGTCCGGTTTCGGTCACAACTTAAAAAATTTTACCTTGCACTTAACCTTTTAGAAATCGTCCCAAACAATGTTGTGCACATTAAAGATAAGCGAAACAGGATATGTGCTATAGCTTAGATGGACTTAGTTCGTCGAAAGAAGGTCGAAAACCCGGTCGATTCCCAACTGTGAAATTTGACCTGTGTGGAACTTTAAGGTCAAAGGTCAAGATTATGACCTTGGTGCAAAGACTTCCTCTGAACATTCCAGAACATATAACGTCATATAAGCTTTATGCATCTTCACACTCCTCGATGTATCCATTACTTTGATGAAATCAGCGTAAAAACACTTGTAGGGGGCGCCACGAAGGGCCAAGGTGTTCGAATGGATAGAGAAAAATGGTTTCAAGACTTAGGGGGAAATGACCTCAAGATTATGCATTAAAAAATTTGGCATCCTTAGCTCTCAAGTTGGCGCGGTCGTCTGACTTTTTTCGTCAAAATTCGAATTTTCTTAGTTCATGGACCGTTGTGACCTTGACCTGTATGACCTTGACCTTGGACTAAAAATGAAAAGAGCTCGGGGCTATGCAGTTCCATTGCGGCTAACAAATACCGAAACCCCTGGTTCAGATTCGAAACCTCGGAGAAGATGATTTTTTGTCAAATTCCAATTTCTAAGTTCGTGACCTTGTGACCTTTACCTGGGATGAAATGAAAATCGAAGCTCTGTGGGCTATGCAAGTGCCATTGGCTAACCGAATTACCAAACCACTGTCGATTCGACAAAACCCAGGAGAAGATGCAAACTTGAAATCGGCTCCCCATAAAAACACATGTTTCTTGGGGCGTGCTCCGGCCCATATGAGCGGGACACGCCCATATTCAGGAAAAACACAACTAGATCTGATATAAACTCCCACCAAAAATTCCATTAGGATCAGATCAAAACCCCGGAGCTATGCTCGACAGACAGACGAAGACAAGCCAGTAGGCGGAGGATGGGTAGTCGCCTACCCAATAGAACCTGACGCGATGGCCCGTTCGATGGGATGACCTTGAGATTAAGCACAAAAATCATGATCTAGCTTCAAGGGTTAATGCTGCAGATTGTTTTTTCGTTAAAATACCCCAACATTTAGAGGTTTTTCGCCGTTTCTAGAACGGAGGCCATAGCAACGCGTTCTTTCTCCAACATACTTAGGAGCATACATAACCTACGCATACAGTTCATGTATAAATCTGACTTATAGTCTCTGAGATATAACGAACTCGTTTTTTTATTGTTTATCGACCAGGGGTTCATTCCGAAAGTCTATCTTTGCGACAGTTTTCATGGATTCGGCTGTAAATTTGTTGACTACGTGCTGAGTGACTACCCACAGTCGCTCATGGCAGATTTTTGATGGTTTGCGAAGAGAATGAATTTTATATATTTTTCAAAGATGTTCAAGAGTCCGTTACTAGGCAACGTGTGGTCGTCCATTAGCAAGCAGGTTCTCATTGCACACAAATAGGTTATTGTTATGAACGCTACCACCAGTTTCGAGGTCAAATCCGCCATTGTAGTGAGAGCGGCACTGACCGAACAGACAAACATCAGAATACAGACATTACAGACAGACATAAGACAAACATATCGAGGGAAAAAATGATAAGTGAGAGAGTTCGAAAAAGAGAGAACGTGTTTTTTTTGTCGACTTTATCGACTACCAGACATGAGCAGACAGAACGACAGACCACAACAATAACGAAATAAGTTCACATATTTTGTCGTGAAATATTTTTCGTCTGTACCCAATTGTGCAAGTACCGAAGATATAAGTTTGAAGATGAATTATATTTGGAAAAAGTTTTACTTTGTAAATATGAATTAGTATACTGATCTGAGCCCCTTGAATTCCCTGATTCTCCATATGACAAATTTAGAGAATTTGTCCTGCATGTGATAGAGTGGGATTAAAACAGAGTCAAAAGACCTATAGGCGAATGTATATTCTCGTATTATTTCTATTAATGACAATAAAAATATAAAAAAGGAATATAATTCTTTTAGAATTTACACAAAAATGAATTACTTTACAAAGATTATTAGAGAAATGAATGTAAGTCATGAGGGTGATAAGCAGCAGCCTTTCGCTACGAGAGTGAAGGAAAAGCTGAAGGGCTGATTAGAGAAATGTCAAAGGATTGTTTTATATATTATTCCACGATTGGCATTTTCGGGGAATGTCACACAAGTATTGTAATGAAATAAAATAGGGATCGATCTTGAAATTAAACCCGAACTTAGGGATAAATGTAGAGTTTCCAAAAAGCCGTAATAAAATAAATTACCTGTTTTCCAAGTATATAAATGGAGAATCATTTTTTACCCATTTGGGAAAATTAGATAAAAATTTAAACAACCATAAAATCTTTTCCAATTCTAGAATTCTCATAGATTGGTTCAAGGATGTGGAAAAAACCTGTTACTTTAAGATGCTCTTTACTGCCCAACTTTTTACGATTATGATAATTAATTAATTTATCCAAAGTCATTTTCAACCTGAGTATCAACTACTCTCACAAGGTTTATGCTGTCTTCAAAAAGAGATATAATCGGGTGATTTAGACTTCAAGAAACAAACTATGGATGTGATACGAGGCGAGGTTGAAGATGATGAAGGTACAGCTATTTTGGTGATACACAGAGATATAAAAGAAATCAAAACGGGATAACTTGTATTTCTTAGTGATAATACGTATATACTTCTTCCAACATTGACAATCAAAAAAGAACCTCGTTATCTTGCGGCTTGTGTTAAGAGAGAAACAAATGGTAATGGATAGCTCTGACACACAGAGGGCATTCTTTTGTATATGTTTTATCTTAGTCAATCTACTTGTCACACTGTCTCGTCGCTCAATAGAACAATGCTCATACTATTATTTTATCAAGGTTAATTCAATAGATTAAACAATTTTGGAGAGACAATTGTTCTAATTATTAGTAAAAGAATTTGGGATTATATAAGCACATGACTTGAAAAATTTAATATTTGTTGTGAACAAGATGAGGATTTAGGGTATATTTTATTTTATAACATTAATTACTATTAATGACGGACTATTATATAGTCTTCTCTTGG
>CM068956.1:59390506-59401025 GCA_035128595.1 Eptatretus atami
CGACTACTAGAATTTTTTAAGTGATTCTTCACCATTGAGAGACAGGGCCAAACACGATATAGTACTGTTTTGCATGATATTTCAAAAATGTATTGGACCCGATATGTTCTTGTGGATCAGGCATTATGTATAATGTGGTGGAGGTATGTGGTCTACCGAGTGCCCTTCTCCTTCATTTAGTGATAGAATGGGAAAGGGAGCTGTTGAAAGTTTTATTTCTAATATGGCAACGAGAACAAACACAGACCCTGGTTATACTCAAAGGAAGGGAATGTATAACGATGATACCAAAACAGAAAATAGTTTTACTGTAGTTGTTACAATTAAAGGTATATTTGGATTTTGTGAGTATGATAAAGTTCCGTTTGGACTTAAAATTAGATTTCAACTACAAAGAAACGATAATGAAAATAGATTACTTTCTGGTTTTGCTCATGC
Source organism: Eptatretus atami (assembly GCA_035128595.1). NCBI lineage: Eukaryota > Metazoa > Chordata > Myxini > Myxiniformes > Myxinidae > Eptatretus > Eptatretus atami. The sequence continues at coordinate 59,390,945 of CM068956.1, forward strand.
TTTCACTGGCCAGAATAAATTTGTTATTAATGAAATGAGTAGGTATATTCGTGAATATACTGCTAATCTGAAAACGGAAGAGATGTTATTTTTGTATACATAATCGAGGCTCGTGGAAGAGCTAGTACTAATACACTGAATGTATCAGGACGCAATAGGACAAAAGGAACAGCAGTGAGCGGGGTGGGGGACACCGACCGCTGAGCTGAAGGCCAAGACAGAGTGAGGCAGACAAGCAATTGGTGTGGGGAGGAATGGGAGGCAGATTAAGATGCATGGAGTGGAAAAGATGGACATAGAAGGGAACTGTCATGAGGGAAAACTGGAACTTTTAAGGAAGGATTGTGGGGGGGGCGTGGTTGAGAAGGTAGAAAATACAAAATATCGACTGGGACGATCTGAGATGGTGGTGGACAGCTGTCTTGAAGACCGAGGAAGAATGAGATTGAAGAGAATGTGGAAGTTGGTTCTACAGGCAGGAAAAAAAAATGAAAAGGAGAAGAACAAATGAGTGGAGGTAGCAGTGATCCTGGATTTATGCAGCTTCACGAAAAGGAGGTTGTCGGTGGGACCATGTTAGCCCTGCAGAAAACTGGGGGGGGGGAGGGGAGACAATGCAAGGAAAAAAGCAGAGGGTGCAAAACCAGAAAGGAGATGGTAGAAGATAGAGAAACCACCGACAAGCCCATAGACTCAGCTTCATTGCGGGAGATTCCAATACTTTTAAAGGCCTTGTTTTCCACGGTGTCAAGCTGAGCAAGGTGTGAGGCAGGGGAGCCAGCAAATAGGGGAGAGCAGTACTCAACAAGCTGTGGATGAACTCCTTGTAGGTGGATATGAGTTCAGGTGTGCCAAGGAATGGCTTTGCACAACAGAGGATGCCCAGATGGCATCCGGCTTTGGTGGCCAATTTTGAAATGTGGTTTGCCCAAGAAAGATCAATGGTGATAGTGAGACCCAGGAATTTGAATGATTTAACTGCCTCAAGAGGATTGTTAAGACAGTAGATAGGAGGGTTTGCCAGACATTCCTTTTGGAGAGAGAGAGAGAGTGAGAGTATGAGATGTGTCAGGATTGAAAGAAATATTCCAAGTGTTTCACCATCTTGTGATGTTTTTTTCAAGGTCTGAATAGATTGAAGAGAATGCAACCTGCCTGTTTGAAGGATGAGGGATGTCAAAGCAGAGGATGGAGTCATTAGCAAATAGATAAAGAGGATTTTCCAGACTCAGACACATCATTGATGAAGATGAACAACAGGAATGGGAACAGAACACTGCCTTGGGGCACTCTAAACTTAACAGGGAGAGCAGATGAAAGGGTTCCATGACGTGAATGTTGAATAGAAGACTTAACTCAAAGAAACTGCGAAATATATTGTCCCTGAAAAGATGGTATCAGCACGTTAAACCGAACCAAACCACTTACACATGTAATTTGTGTGTTCTTGAAGGAAAGGTGTTCTTCTCGAAACCTGGGTTATTTTTAAGAAACTAGATTGAGATACTGCAACTGATAAAAACTAGAGAGTTCATAGAACACGTTCCCTGTGCTGTGTTCAAATATATATATATATATATATATATATATATATATATATATATATATATATATTGTTACAGGCCGGTGCGTCGGCCGCGAGCCGCGACCGCTCTGACGGAGCTGCAAGTCGAGTCGGCCTGACCGATCGCCGGATATAGATCGCCACCGAGATAACTCCGAAGCCGACGGGTCCTTGTGCAAGAACGAAATACGCCAATGGGCAGACCACGTGGGTATGGTCGATTGTCAACTCAATTTACCTAAATAACCCACGGATCCCAACTAGCGGGGTATTTCACCCTCGACAAAGCTCGTACGAGAACAAGCCGCTTAAGCGAGCCGTTCCTGGTGCGCGATTCCGAGCGCTGAATCGCCGAGAACCGTCGGTCCGAATGTCCCCTTTTACGGCAAACCAACGGCTTTCTAACTCCCAACACACGAATGCTCAGTCAATGAAAGAATCGACCGCGACGAGCTGGAAACATTTAAGAATTGGGTATTTATTACTAATAATGGGGAACTAGGGAAGCACGTAAGAGCAGAACTATACGATTATAACGAAATGCAATGCAATCATTTACAGCACACAAAGCACTTAACAGTTTCCTACTTATTAGACGGGCCCACGGACACACGTAACGCACGACACACACACACACACACACACACACAACACACACACAACACAACACCCAAGAAATGGTGGCTGATGCCTTAATAACGGACTCAGCTCGGAGGACAGATGAGCTGAAACCCAGAACCTATCTCGAACCTCTCACCTCGTGTGGTCATCAAGCTGTTCGACCGGGCTCCAGCGAGAGCGAGCTGGATCCAAATCGCCGTGAGCCGCGATCCTTCCCGAGCTCCAGCAAATCCTCTCGCGCTTCCAAACACGTGCTGGTGACGAGGCGCCGATCCTTCCCGTCGATGCTCGCTATCTCGGACGAACCACCTCCAAGATGAAGCCGATGAGTCGCACCAAGCCGGGAACCAAGCGGAGAACAAAGAGCTCCACGAACCAAGAAGAGCCAGCCGAGCAACCAGCTCAACTCTCTCCGATGAACAAAGCCTCTCTCAAACACGAACCAAGAACTCCGAGCTGGAGCAACCAGCTCAACTCTCTTCCGATGAACAAAGCCCTCACAACACGAACCAAGAACTCCGAGCCGAGCAACCAGCAACTCTCTTCCGATGAACAAAGCCTCTCACAACACAACCAAGAACTCCGAGCTGAGCAACCAGCTCACTCTCTCCCGATGAGACAAAGCCTCTTCAACACAACCAAGAACTCCGAGCTGAGCAACCAGCTCAACTCTCTTCCGATGAACAAAGCCCTCTCACACGAACCAAAACTCAGCCGAGCAACAGCTCAACTCTCTTCGATGAACAAAGCCGACTCTCTTCGACAACCAAGCCAGAGCCAAAAAGCGAAACCGAGCCAAGCAGACCCGAAGGTCTGCTGAAAAAGCCAAGCCGAAGCAAAAAGCCTTCAAAAAGCCTCGACCCTAACCCGAGCCAAGCAGAAGCCGAAGCTCTACTGAACAACCAGCAGAAAATCTCTTCCTTATCCTCCTCCGCCCCCTCCCCCGCTCCCGGCGTGACTCATGCCCTCGTGCTCCATCCCCCGCTCAACCGCGGGTGGGAGGGAGTTGTTTACGTCCCGTGATTCAGGACGGGAGGGCTCTTCTTCCTCTTCGCAGAAGAGGGGGAGGGGCGTCTCCATTGTGTTATGATCGCTCACTAACTATTAAATTGAATCTCGCAGCGCACTTAATCGATTTCTGCCCATTAAACAATGGAAGGTGAACTATCTAGGGAACAAGCACTTATCGACATAACTGAGCTAAAGGAACCTGAATGTTGTGTGCGATCAAATTCCCAAATTTGTAACAATATATATATACTGTATATATATATATATATACAGTACTTCAATTGAAATAAAATAATGATTCTAAAGTTAGTTTTAAAAAAATTCTGGAAGTTTAGTGCTATTGAAGCAGTCTTATACACCACCTTATTTAACCAGTCGAAGTACAGTACTGCAAAACTGGAGGTTCTCGGAAGTGACAAGAAGGCGATTTGTCTTCTACAGTGTTCAAGTATATAATTCAATTAAAATAAAATAAAGATTGTAAAGGTCATATAAATAAATTATTGCTGGAAGTTTACCGCTGTTTTACCGCCATTGACACAGCGGCTATTACACCACCCTATCTAACGCGTTACATTAGTTATTCATGCCTGTTGTATGTGCCCTTTATGACATCCTTAAAAACAGTAAGTTTCATGTTCGGAATTTTTTTTTAATTTTGTTTGACTGCCAGGCAGGTAAACAGAGGGAAACAAGAATGACCGCACCGTCGTTACAATCTGCGACATAAATGCAAGATAGTACCACACACTACAATTTTCCCCAATTTGTTTTACATCCTTTTTATTATGTGAAGATGTGAATGCAAAAACTGTGACTTTTGTAGAGGTAATCAAAATAGTCATTTGGTTAATAGCGTTACGTCATGCCACTGGAAACACCCGCCTTCCCCAACCCCCCCAGTAATGCTCCATAATGTTTAGACATACACCCCCACCCCTTCCCTCCCCCTCTCCTCCCGAGCGTAATGTAATCTTTGAACATCACTTATGTGTACACAAATTATGGGCAGACATGGGAACCTCTCTCGTTCACGTTTTTAGTTTACTGTGCAGTAAATGAAATATAAAACACTTTACAAAAACAAGATAAAGAGCAATCAGAGATTACAGACCCTCGCCAGGACTTGTTTTGTGGGGTGTTTGTGTAGTTTGGTGTGGTGTATTTTGTGTGGCATTTGTGTACTGGTGCGTTACGTAATTAATAAGAGATAAAATTAGAACTGCCACTTTATAACTGCTGGCAGTGATGACCGGGTACCAAGACGTCCCACTTTGATGCAACCCCCCTTTAATCGGATACGTGACCCTGACCCATGACGTTTTTTTATATTATTATTCAATTGAATTTAGAATTGTATTAAAATAAATTCAATTCAAATCAAATGGAAGACCAAATAGGTCATTGAAGGAATTAGAACAAATGCAAATAAGCAAAAAGCAAAGATGAAGTCATCAGGAGGAATGTGGATAGGATTCACAATTCAGCTGCTACTCCTCTGCACTCAGACCCATCCAGGCACAGCCAAGTGAGCCTTATTAAAAAAATAATAAAGTAAAAAAAGAACCCAGATAAAAAATCAAATAATTCTGGATGCCAGACCATGCGTCTGATCAAGTTGAAATTTACAAGATGAATTCCGCATCACTACTAGTTTATAGTAGTGAAGTTTCACATCGATTGATTAAGCAGTTCCACAGAAAACATTATTTAATATTTCCTTAAATCCAATATAGCTGCCAAACTATGTTACCTATCAATTATTCCTTTACAAACTTGAACACACATGGCTTTGGGAACATTCGTGTGAAGTTTACCCTCGATCTGTCCAGCCGTTCTAGAGAAGAAGGTTTTTGTCGGTTTTAGGGTAAATCCAATATGGCTGCCAAACCATGTGACCTATGATGTCATATTTTGAACTTTTGTTCTTCCTGTATAGGTGGTCATACTTGTAAAGTTTTGCCTCAATCTGTTCAGCCACTTCAGAGAAAATTTTTGAAGGTTAAAAAAAAACAAACAAAAAAAAAATGCAGCGGCTAAATCACATGACCGATGACGTCATCATTTATTTTTCTATGGACCAATTTATCCCTAGATGACCCTCAAAATTTTTCATACTGATCGAAGGTAGCGCTCTACATATGCAATTATGATGTCATAACGAAGGCATGTATGACATCATTAAAAAAAAAAATCACACCTACTCCCCATGAGGAGTACTTGCCATGTGCCAAGTTTCAAGTTTTTTCTTGGTGCGGTTTCAGAGATACAGAAGTCCAAAATTTTTCGATTTTTCCAACATAGCTGCAACACCACTTGGCCTATGACATCATAATTATCATAAAATATTCTACATAAGTCAGCGCTCTTATTGGGAAAACTTTCGTGTCACTCCGACAAGTGGTTGCAGAGAACAACAATAAAGTTCTGTGTGGTCAAACAAACGGACAAACAAACAAACGGACAAACAAACAAACGGACAAACAAACAAACGGACAAACAAACAAACGGACCCAAATGCAACACCGTCTCCTTCAGTGAGAGTAATAAAAACTAAAACAAGTAAACAAGGTATCTCCACATAGAGGCAACACACACTTTCAACTACAGTGCCGATGAGTGATTCAGGGAATACTGAAGTGTAAATCAGGCCTGAAGTCAAAAAGGCAGGACAACACGGGGCAGGTTGAAGAATACGTGGCAAAGTAGGCTGAAGGACATGTTGGAGAAAAATGCACTGCAACATGTCTGCCTCTTCTTATTTTTGTGTTTCCTCGCGCTCTTTTTCTGCTTCTTTAATTACAGAACAGAGCTTTCAACTAACCACAAGATAGCACACATTTCCATCCCAAAATTCCAGCTATCCCAATCAAAGCTGCCACCAAGCCCCCTCCCACCCTCCCCCTACCCTCAGTTTTCACCAATCTGTGTCCCACACATCATGACAGACAACTGCTGGAAGGAGACTATTCCCTCCCTCTTTGTTGGTGAGGGGGAAATGTGATGTCCCCTCCCATACACCATCCGAGCATGTCTGGACATTCAGGGCAGATCAAAGATGAGACATCTTTTCCTATTTCCAAAAGGACAAACTTCATGTACCTTCCAGGCAGATATTTAATTTGATTCATTATCTTAAAAAACAAACAAACACTTGAGACACGGAAAGATGTCATAAAACTAAACAAGACAATTGAGTTCAAAGAACATCTTACCTGCACAGTCTTGAGAAAAAGTACATGGAAAGGGTCTTTTCAACTCTTCCTTTGCATTTCTGAGCCCAATCTATACGAGTTTTATTTAAATACAGACATGATGGCAACCATACAAAGTCAATTGGTCAAACAGAACAGTCCACAAATGAACCTCTGCCAACTCTTCTCAGAGAAACTGATGATTTTGGAATGATCTTTGAGAAAAAGAAGCATTAAACAAACAGATCTTTTGGACGAGGTTAGCTCTGTCGTTGCATCACTAGGCACGCCATTTTGTCTGAATCTCGGTGTTACTCCGTGCTCAGGAGCACAGGGCAAATTTTATTGGTCAAGATGATACAAAATTTTGCCCAAGTACTGCTAAACTGAGGGTTTTTGGAGGTGCAAACAAGTCGATTTGTGTTCTAGTGATCAAATATATAATTCATTTGAAATAAAATATAAGTTATCCAAGCTGTAGAAAACAAACAAACATTGAATCGGAAGTTTATCAGCATTGACGCATCCTCTTTTACACCACCCTATTTAATACGTTCAACGATTTATTCGTTCCTGTTGTTTGTATTCTTTATGATGTCCCGAAAAACAATGTTTCCTGGTTGAAACGATTTTCAAATTTGTTTGATTGCCAGACACACAAACAGACTGAAGCAATTTGCTTTAATGCTCTATGTGCATGCACACTTGGGATGAGACGCCGTACAATTTGCCAAATTCAGAGCCAAAGTACTGCAAAACTGTCGCTTCGCATTCCGATTCATGTTCCAGTGTTCAAAATATATTTAATGATTTGAAATTAAGTCATTTCTCCATCATAGAAATAGAATGACAGACAGAGTGAACCAATTGTTTTACCCTGATTTCCGCTACATGTGCGGTGAAAATCCCCATGGTGTTTAAGACCTTGGTATCACTTTTGACCTCTCCATCACAAATGTAGCACTGCCACCTGCCTAGATCTTCGGCTACTGCATGTTAACGCACAGTCAAAACTTGGCACACAATCGCCTTAGTTAAGTCTTGACTATGGGTTAACATGTGGTTAACAAATCACCCCTCCTCCACCCCCCCCCCCCATAAAATAAAACAAAATAAACAAGAAAAAGAGCAATTAGAGATTGCAGACCCTCACCAGGACTTCTTTTGTGTGGTCTATTTTGTGTGGTGTTTGTGTACTGGTGTGTTACCTAATTAACGAGAAGGGCACTCGGTCGAGCATGAACCTCCGTGACATTAATCCACGAGAACATATCGGGCCCAATACATTTTTGAAATATCATGCAAGACAGTAATATATCGTTTTTAATCCTTTCTCTCAATGAGGAAGAATCACTTTGAAATTAAAGAATTCTCTTATCCAGATCCAGATTTGGATCTTCACCAGAATCGAATCAATTCGTCCCCGTCACACACCCAACGTGACCACCAAGTTTTGTCCGAATCCGTACACAACTTTTTGAGATATCGTGCTATATATCGTTTTGGGAACATATCTCTCAATGGTGAAGAATCACTTAAAAAAATACTAGTAGTCGCATCCGGATTCGGATCTTCACCAAAAATCGAATCAATTCGTCCTCGTCACAAACCGAACCTGTCCACAAAATTTCTTCTGGATCCGTCCACAACTTTTTGAGATATCCTGTACGCAAACAAACAAACAAACAAACAAACAAACAGACAGAACTTAGGGGGTGAAAACATAACCTCCTTCACCTTCAGTGACGAAGGTAATAAAGGTGGAAAAAGTCTGTTTCAATGTAATTTAATTCCAGGCTATAAGACAACAAAAGGGGAAAATCTTGAAAAGGGGGGTTGGACTTTCTATAAGCACTGTACACATGTACACACATATTGATGTGTGATAATGCACATATTATATACAGCACACACATATTGATGTGTGATTAGACACACATTATGTGACATATTATATGACACACACACACACACACACACACACGATAGTGGATACTTTGAGACCTGGGAGGGCTCCGTTCCACCTTCTGAAACCCCCAAACAGAGATAAAAACGAGAGACACAAACAGTGGGAACGTTTCCCCCACCAATTACTCCATGTATAATCATGTGCATCCTCACGGAGCACATGACGGTATTGATTGCATTCCACATAGTGATCACACCTTGGGATAAATGATGTGAATTTGTGAATAAACCTTGTGTGGGACATCGATATGAATTGGTGTGCAATTCCTTACTAGCATCAAGGCACGGCAGGAGAGTATATAGAAATAGTGAAAGCAGATTTGGATGACAATGTTTAGATATAAGACATAATTTTCACGTTCAATGAAACGCACATTTGCATATTATTATCTTGTATCACATATTATGATCCCAAGATTTCTCTAAGCCCAGAATCCAAAATGCAATCGATGATGCCCAGCCCAGGTTTGAAAGACTGAACACAAAAAGCGAAATTCACTCTGATACACTTTCAAAGGAATCTTATTGCCTGTTAATCAATCAATCAGTGTTGCTGAACCTCTGCCAAACTCAAAGTTTTGATAATCGAGGGGGCCCGTTGGTCCATTGGACCAAATTGTCATTGGTCTTCATGGTTTTGGGCATTTTTGCTAGTCTGAACAAAAACAATAGGTTTCCCAGCCTGGAAGTCTTGGAACCACAATAATAATAATAATAATAATTCGAGCACTTTTGGGGTCTTGGTGGTCTTTAGGGTCTTACAGTCTTAAAGAGTCTTCAAAGGTCAAAGGGCTCTCAGCAATCTAAAGGGTCAAAAGGTACATTCCAATTGTAATTAATTAATTAATAGACACAAAACACACACATACACACACACATACACACACACATACACACACACACACACACACAAACACCAGCACACAACAAACACACACACACAACACACCACAAAACACAAACACACATACAAACACACAAACACACCAAACACACACACCAACGACACACACACACACACACAACAACCACCACACCACACACCACAAAACACACACACACACACACAAAAACACAACACAACAAAACACACACACAAACAACACACACACACACACACAAACACACACACATACACACAAACACACACACACACACACACAAACACACACTTCATTAATTTATCGTTGAAGCTGATGAACCTTAACTGACATTTTAAGAGATATTAGTGAAAGCTGACATCATACATGAAACACAATCATTTTACTATTACCTTATCGTCGTCATACCATGCGATTACCATTAAAACCTGTGTTGACTGCAATCACAATTTTGAAAATAGAGAACTTTAGATATTGCAATCCGTCCAACAACGTTCAAAAGGTTCTCTGACCGAGATACTCACAAAAATCCATGAAACACCAACATACTTCTCAATCATCATCATCATCATCATCATCATCATCATCACCATCATCATCATCATCATCACCATCATCAATTTGGATGCAGCCTGTGGCTGCTGGTTGCATCATCGCTGGGAGTGCAGGAGTGCCAATGATGCAGTGCCCCCTGTTTCCTGTAAGTTGGTACTCATTTTCACGACCTCAGAAGGATGACAGGCTGAATCAAACCACCTGGTCTTATTTAACAGCGTGACAAAGGCTCGAACTCAAGACCAACCATCGATCCATGGGACCATACTCTGTACAGAGCATCGGTG
>CM068956.1:59433703-59448693 GCA_035128595.1 Eptatretus atami
AGAAGGAGAGAGATTGGTTTTACTCTCCCCTTTTTGCTCAAGCTTTACAAAGCAAAAAAGGGGGGGGGTGAGGGGGAACTAAAAGACACAAAAAACAATCACTAAAACTAAGGAAAGTGCATTATAAGCAAAGAAAAAAGGAAAGAAAGACCAAGTTACAAGGCTCATCCAAAACAGGTAGGCCACACCCCAATAGGCCGCTCTCCGCTCTCTTCTCTTAAGGATACAAGGATAGAGAAAGAACAGACAACCCCCAAAACACGTTGGGTGAGAAAAAGGGGGAAGAGGGAGATAGAAGGGGAGAATATAAAGCACAAAGATTCTCACACAGAACAAAGTAGGAGCCCAATCGGTCGGCCCATGAACCACGCCAAAACCAAACCACCAGCAGGGAGACAGAGAGAGAGAGAGAGAGAGAGATGAGGAGAGAGAGAGAGAGAGAGAAGAGAGAGAGATTGGAGAGTGGAGAGAGAGAGAAGAGAGAGAGAGAGAGAGTGAGAGTGAGAGAGAGAGAGAGATGTGGAGAGAGAAGAGAGGAGACAGGATTGAGTGAGAGAGAGAGAGAGATGTGGAGTAGAGAGGAGAGAGGAGAGAAGAACGAGGAGAGAGAGAGAGAGCAGAGATCGAGAGAGTGGAGAGAGAGAGAGAGAGATGTGAGAGACAGAGAGACAGAGGACAGAGAGAGAGAGAGAGACGGAGAGAAGAGATGTGGAGAGTGAGAGAGAGAGAGTGAGTAGAGAGAGAGAAGAGAGATGTGTGAGAAGAGAGAGAGAGAGAGAGAGAGAGAGAGATGAGATAGTCATGTGGAGAGAGAGAGAGAGAGAGTAGAGAGAGAGAGAGAGAGAGAGAGAGAGAGAGAGATGTGGAGAGACAGACGAGAGAGAGAGGAGAACAGAAGAGACAGAGAGACAGAGAGACACGAGAGAAAGAGAGAACAGAGAGACAGAAGAGACAGAGAGACGAAGAGAGAGAGAGAGATGTGGAGAAGAGAGAGAGAGATGTGAGAGAGAGAGAGATGGTGGAGCAAGAGAGCGAGAGAGAGAGAGGAGAGATGAGAAGAGAGAGAGAGAGTGAGAGAGAGAGAGAGAGTATGTGGAGAGACGAGGAGAGAATAGAGAGAGGAGAGAGAGAGACGAGAGAGCAGAGAGAGAGAGGAGAGAGAGAGACGAGAGACAGAGACAGAGGACAGAGGACAGAGAGACAGAGAGACGAGAGACAGACAGAGAGAGAACGAGACGACAGAGAAGAGAAGAGAGAGGCAGAGACGAGAGAGAGACGAGAGAAGAGAGAGAGAGAGGCAGACAGAGAGAGAGAGAGAGAGAGAGAGAGAGAGAAGAGTAGAGAGAGTTAAGTAGAGAGAGAGAAGAACGGACAAGAGAGAGAGCCTACCGCAGTTAGGATTAAGAGAGAGATGGAAGGGAGAGAGAGGAAAGCAGAGAAGAGGAGGAAGAGAGAGAGAGAGAGAGAGGAGAGAGAGAGAGAGAGATAGACACGAGTACAGAGGACAGAGACCAGTAGACAGAGACAGAGACAGAGAGACAGAGGACAGAGAGACAGAGACAGAGAGACGAGAGAGAGAGAGAGATGAGACAGAGAAGACCCAGCAGAGATCAACGAGAGACAGAGAGACAAGAGAGAGACAGAGAGAGAGACAGAGAGAGACAGATGGAGTAGAGAGAGAGAGAGAGCAAGAGAGAGAGATATTGTGAAGAGTGAGAGAGAGAGAGAGAGTGAGAGTGAGAGAGAGACGATGTGGAGAGAGAGTAGAGGAGTGAGAGCGGAGAGAGAGAGATTGTGGAGAGACAGAGAGACAGAGAGAACCAGAGAGACAGAGAGCGACAGAGAGGAAGAGAGAGAGAGAGAGGAGAGAGAGATGTGGAGTGAGAGAGAGAGATGAGAGAGAAGAGAGAGAAGAGCAAGAGATGATGCTAGAGAGATGAAGTGGAGAGAGAGAGCGAGAGAGTAAGACGAGAGAAGAGGAGCAGAGAAAGAGCAGAGAGAAGATGAGAGAGAGAGAGAGAGATGTGGACAGACGAGAGGACAGAGAGTGGAGCAGAGAGAGAGAGAGAGAGAGAGAGAGAGATGTGAGAGAGAGAGAGAGAGAGAGAGAGAGAGAGAGAGAGAGAGAAGAGAGGAGAGAGAGAGAGATGATGTGGAGAGACAGAGAGACAGAGAGTGAGAGAGAGTGAGAGAGAGAGAGAGAGAGAAGAGTGAGAGAGAGAGAGAGAGATGTGGGAGAGACAGCGAGAAGAGAGACAGAGAGACAGCAGAGACAGAGGAGAGACAGAGAGAGAACTAGAGAGAGAGAGAGGAATGTGGAGAGTGAGAGAGAGAGAGAGTGAGAGAGAGAGAGAGAGAGAGAAGATGTGGAGAGAGCAGAGAGAGAGAGTGAAGTAGATGAGAGAGAGGAGAGAGAGATGTGGAGAGAACAGAGAACAGAGAGACAGAGAGACAGAAAAGGGGAAAGACAACAGAGAACAGAGAGTACAGAAGAGTACAAGAGAGGTGAGAGAGAAGAGAGAGATGTGGAGAGACGATGAGAGACAGGAGAGTGAGAGAGAGAGAGGAGAGAGATGAGTGAAGTGAGAGAGAGCAGAGATTTTGGAGAGAGAGAGAGAGAGAGAGAGAGAGTGGAGATGAGATGAGAGAGAGATGGTGGAGAGAGAGAGATGTGGGAGAGAGGATGAGAGTAGAGAGTGAGAGAGAGAGAGAGAGAGATGTGGAGAGACAGAGAGACAGAGAGACAGAGAGCAGAGAGACAGAGAGACAGAGAGACAGAGAGAGACAGAGAGCAGAGAGAGAGAGATGGGAGAGTGAGAGAGAAGAGAAGAGAGAGAGAGAGAGATGATGGAGGAGAGAGAGAGAGAGAGAGAGAGTGAGAGAGAGAGAGAGAGAGAGAGAGAGAGAGAGAGAGAGAGAGATGTTGGAGAGAGGAGAGAGAGAGTGAGAGAAGAGAGAGAGAGATATGTGGAGAGACAGAGAGACGAGAGATCGAGAGGACAGAGAGAGACAGAGAGACGACAGAGAGAGAGAGAGAGAGACGAGAGAGAGAGAGAGAGGAGAGATGTGGAGAGTGAGAGAGGGAGAGTGAGGGAGTGAGAGAGAGGGAGAGAGAGAAGAGAGAGTGATGAGGGAGATAGAGTGAGAGAGTGATGAGTGAGGGAGAAGGCAGGTGAGAGAGAAGTGGAGAGACAGAGAGACAGAGTGACAGAGAGACGAGAGGTGAGATAGAGAGAGGAGAGCGAGAGTGGAGAGACAGAGAGACAGGTGAGAGAGAGAGAGAGAGAGAGTGTGAGAGAGAGGAGAGAGAGATGTGGAGAGGACAGAAGCAACGAGAGTGAGAGAGAAGAGAGAGAGAGCTGGAGAGTGAGAGAGAGAGATGTGGAGAGAGAGAAGAGAGTGAGAGAGAGAGAGAGAGAGTAGTGTGGAAGAGAGAGAGATGTGGAGAGAGAGAGATGGAGATGAGAGAGAGTGTGAGAGGGAGATGAGAGAGAGAGAGAGAGAGAGAGAGAGAGAGAGAGTGAGAGTGAGAGAGAGAGATGTGGAGAGAGAGAGAGAGTGAGAGAGAGAGAGAGTAGAGATGTGGAGAGAGGAGAGATGTGGAGAGAGAGAGAGAGTGAGAGAGAGAGAGATGTGGAGAGACAAGAGACAGAGAGACAGAGAGCAGAGTGTGAGAGACAGGAGAGACAGAGTCAGATGAGAGAAGAACGAGGACAGAGAGAGGAGAGAGAGAGAGAGAGAGAGAGGAGAGAGAGGTGAGAAGAGCAGACGAGTGATCAGTTAATCACACACAGACAGTGTCTAATCTCTGGGGAGGAGGGGAATGAGAGGGGGGGGGGATGGTGTTCGTGCGAGGATGGGGAAGTACAGGAAAGTTTCACGGTCATTACTGATGCATGAAATGTGTGACTTAATTATATAAGGACAAAGATGTCAAGTTAGACGATAGTGATGATATACTATGCATATGGATTAGTACATGTTATAGATCAATAAATGCATCGATTACGTTCACTGGATAGGGTGTAAAAGCAAAAATGGTGAGAGGCCTCTTAAATAGCACCAATCAACATTCTTAGAAATGTAACGCTTCAAAAAAAAAAGACATCTTATAAAAAACTTACCACCAACAAAAAGTTCATCATTATATCCATGATCTTGAGTCTCCAGGAAGATTTCACACATTTACAAATAGTTTAAAGACACAAAAGTCTAAAAAAAAAAATTGGTGTTTCAACTCAGCTTGAGCACGTTGCTTTAGGTTCAGTTTCACAAGATTGAGTTTAATTAAACTTTTACCTTTTGGAAGGTGTTGATTGAATGACTCATCCTTGTCAGCTTTCATCTGTGCTGGAGGGATTGGCTGTCGTCACAGATTACAATCTAATCCCACGTTTTATAGACAATAAATGCAATCAATCCTTTGATACCATTTCAACTGTTATTTAATCCTTCTGTACAGTTTTCCTTCTTTTTTTAACAGAATGCTAATGGTTCACCGGACATGGACTACGTACTTCTTGTCCCCTCAAAAAGGATCGGTGGAGTAATGATAATAATAATAACCAGAGTGAAGTTGATGGTGTGCCATCGCAAATCCCCATGATTCCCACCTAAAGCAAGTTTGAAAGATGGCAAAAAGTTCCACCAGAAATGACCCGGAATCAAATTTTAAGTCCCCCCCTCCCCCCCCCATTTTGACCCCTGTGACCAAAGTCACCACCTCTTGGGGCATGAACTGGGGGTCGAATCCCAAAAAATGTTGCATATTTCATGTGAGTCTCCAATGTTGATTGCATATACAAATTTTCATTATAAAATGTTTTAAAATGTGCCCGTAATTGCATTTTTTTTCCAGTGTTTGACCTTTTGGGCCCACCCCAGGGAGCCGGGCCAAAAATAACACTGCTCTTGCACCTCCTTGCAATGTGGTGATCATAACTAACAAGTACGCTGAATTTCTACACAATCATTTAGGAGATAGCGTGATGGACGGACAGACAGACAGAGCAATTACAATATACCCCTGTGATTTTTTTTTTTCAAAATGCTTGGGGATAACTACTCAGAACCCGTGAAAAATTCGACGGTAATGTAAAATGTGACTTCAAGTCCTCAACTCTCCCCTCCCCAACCCCTAATAAACCCCAAGTCCTCACTCTCTCCTCTACCAGTCCTAAGGTGTCAATCCCTCCCCAGTTCAAGCTTTCAACCCTCCCACCCCCCAACTCAACCCCTCACCCTCAACCCCAATTCTCAACTCTCCCCTCCCCAACCCTAATAAACCCAAGTCCTCGCTCTCCCCCTACCAGCCTAAGGTGTCAATCCCCTCCCAGTTCAAGCTTTCAACCCTCCCCCCCACCCAACTCAACCCCCTCACCCTCAACCCCAAGTCCTCACCCTTCTTTCCCTCCAACGCTAAGGCGTCAAGCCCCTCCCCACTTCCAGCCTTTAAACCCCTCTCTACCAGTCCTGGTCACCTATCCAACTCACAATCTTGTGAGATATGCAGAAAAGATGTGTGACCGGGAGCAGGTTAATTGTGCCAATTATAAAAACGTGGGAGTTTCGTGGGAACATCAAATATATTACAACAAATATTCTTTCTTGCCTCTCGTGTTCACACAGTGCGTGGCGTCCAACTTAAAAAAAAAAAATTTATTGTTAAGAAATCATTGCAGTCTGTTCCAAGTCAATGCATGGTTGAGCAGGCCAAAAAACATGGTGGCTTCAGACCCCAGCGAGGTTACCAAAGAAAATGCCTTAAGACCCCAGACAGTGAGGTTGCCGAGGATTGTGAAGGATATAATTAAATAATACCATTAATAATTATTTTCTTCAAAAGGGGTGTTTTAATTAACCCAAAGCACCCAATTTTCACTCTTGCACTTCCTTAGAGTTTTAGCATGCATGCAAAGTTTCAGGCTGCTAGGTTTTATGTTTTGGAGTTATGGAGGAGACACACACACACACACACACACACACACACAACACACACACACACACAACACAGCCTTTTATCAGTATAGTGGAGCAAATATCACCCGTCGCTCACTGATGGGAACACTGAGATGGAGGGAAAAAGAGGGGGGGAGTAGAGAGGGGTGGGGGAGAGTGAGGAGATAGAGGGGGAAGAGAGAATGGGGGGGGGAGTTAGAGGAGGGAAGGGGGAAAGGGATAGGAGGGAGGGGAAAAGAGAGAGGAGGGAGGGGGGAAGAGAGAGAAGGGAGGTGGAGCAAGGATGGGTGGTGGAGAGAGGAAGGAGGGAGGGAGGGAAGCGAAGGCAGCGAGAGGTGAGAGGAAAGGAAGGCAATGTGTGGTGGAGTATCAATTAAAATTCATGCTGTCTCATCAAAATGATTCTGCATCGAATAACAATGAAAATGGAAACAAAATAATATCTGAAATCCATTTTCTACCGCTCATACTATAAATACCACCAAGAGACAAACGCCGCCCGGACATGTCCAGAGATAAACACAGTCCGGAGGCCAACACCGCCCAGACGCGTCTGGAGCCAAGCCGTCTGTACACAAACACCGCCCAGACACGTCCAGAGACAAACTCCTGTCTGGACATAAACACCGCCCAGACGCATCTGGAACCAAGCTGTCTGGAGACAAACACCACCCGTACGCGTCCAGAGACAAACACCGCCCGGATGCGTGAGATGAACACCGCCGGAACGCTTCCGGAGACAAACCCCGCCCAGATGCGTGAGATGAACACCACCCGGACGCGTCCGGAGACAAACCCCGCCCGGAGAACAAGTCCGGAGACAAACACCCAAGGACGCATCCATAGACAAACTCCTGTCCAGACATAAACTCCACCCAGATACGTTCGGAGACAAACACCACCTGGAAATAAATACCACCCGGATGCGTCTGGAGTCAAGCTGTCCAGAAACAAACACCGCTCGGACATGTCCAGAGATAAACTCCCGTCCAAACATACACACCGCCTGGACACAACCTCCTGTCCAGACATAAACACCATCTGGACAGGTATAGAGACAAACTCCCATTCGGACACGTCCAGAGACAAACCCCCATCCGGATATGTTTGGAGACAAACACCACTCAAACATAAACACTGCCCGGACACGTCCGGAGACAAACTCCCATCTAGATAGAAACAACGCCTAAACACGTTTGGAGAAAAACACCTCCCAGACGCCTCCGGAGCCAAGCTGTCTGGAAACAAACACTGTTCAGACACACCCAAAGAGAAACTCATGTCCAGACATAAACACCGCCTGGACCCAAACTCCCGCCCAGACATAAACACCACCCGAGCATGTCCGGAGACAGACTCCCATCCGGACATAAACACCGCCCGGACCCAAACTCCCGCCCAGACATAAACACCACCCGAGCATGTCCGGAGACAGACTCCCATCCGGACATGTCCAGAGATAAATACCATCTGGACACATTTGTAGACAAACCCCACCTGGACATAACCACCATCCAGACATTCGGATATAACCACCGTCCAGACATAACGACCGTCTGAAGATGTCCAGAGACAGAGAGAGAGAGAGAGAGAGAGAGAGAGAGAGAGAGGGGAGGGGGTAGGGGAGTTATCAGAGAGAATATTGTGTGGTCGCTAGAGTACCCTTATTTTAAGTTTTTCCGTCTGTCTGTATGTTTGTATGTAATGGACAGCTCTGGAGGCCAGAGGAGTCAACCGATTTTGATGAAACTTGACTGGTAGGTTCATACCAGGATCTAGTTGTATGCTTTTGAGCACCGTTGCTATGGACACCAACGTTGCCTAGCAACGGGACTTTGAATTTTTTTTTTTAATCCTAAAAAAATTGTTTTTTCGAAAATCAAAAATTGGCTTCCAGGCTTTTATGCGCACTATAATCAACCTCTTTGTCAAAAATTTTCAGCCCGATCCGTCAAAAACTGTATGACTAGTATGCAATTATGTAGCGACCACCCATGTCGCCTACCGGCTTGTGTTATACTTTGTGAGCAACACACACACACACACACACACACACACACACACACACCACACACACAACACACACACACACACACGTATTAAGTATATGATATATCAGCTATCACAGTTTTTGTTTGGTGGTCTATATAGGTTATGCATTGTTGCGTTCATGATTTGAATACTTGTGACCATAATCCATTAATCACAAATGTAAGATGCGACTATTTAAAGTTTAGACATAAAAACCACTTTTTATAGGTTTGCAGTTACACTGTTGATGAAAATGTGAAATTCCTGCCTGAACGACTGCTGGGAAGGCAATGGCAAACCACCCAGTGTAACCCAACTTCTCCATGTAAATGTGTATCATGTGGCGCGGCCTCCATGTGGCGGAAGGTATGACAAGTCTCCACCATTTACAGTGCACAGTATTCCTGTCCCCACGTTTTCCAGTGTGGTGAGGTGTTTTTAATTATAGGCAGTGGGTATGTTCTTCCTTCATGCACGTAACCCTGGTTATATATTTTTCCTATATGGAGCTGTCACTTGCCTATACACCGCCCAAATAAAGCTATGCTTCAGAAGAACGTGTTGCATGCTTGGAACAAGACCGACCGTATGGCGTGTACTCTGCTAGTATTTTAAAAGGACGGAGCACACACATATAAAGAGAGGGGGGAGAGAGGGGAGGGAAAGAGATATGAGAGAGGAGCGGGTGGGAAGAGGGGAGAGGAGTGGGTAAGGGAGAGGGAGAGGTGGGAAGACAGATGGGAGGGGTGAGGTTGGGGAGAATATTGAGAAGAAGGGGAGAGAGGAGGGGGAGAGAGATGAGTGTGAGAAAGAGACGAGGAGGAGCAAAGAGAAGGGAGAGGAGAGAGAGAAGAGAAAGAGAGAGAGAGAGAGAGAGAGAGAGAGGAGGGAGGGTAGGGGGGAGAAGTTTCCTTCTGTATCCATCCTGTCCACCACATTTATACACACCCAATTGTTCGTCCAAGTCTCCCTCTATTTTGTCCTTCAACTCCACTGTTGGAGTCCCTCTCACTATTGTTCCTTTTGTCCTATTTCATCCTGATCCATGCAGTGTTGTCGCTATTCTGCGAGCTCCGACTGTACAAAAAAATTGTCATCGGTTGGCAACCATTGTGCAGGCTTGATGGGCTGAATGGTCTCTTTCTGTGTTGAAGTTTCTTGGAAGGGAAGTCATCTGGAATATATTATATTATGTTCATGTGTCTCTCCTTGCATTTGTCTGTCTCCCGGTTATGGTGGCCGCTTCCCATGCTGTGTTTGAAAAGCTGAACATTCACTTTTGAAATGACGGGAGAACAGGCATGAACAATGTTAATGACAAATTTTATTTCGCAACCAGGATATTTTGCCATCTGTTTTGACAAATTGAACCACTGCCACCCGATGTTGCACCATCATTTTGCGGTGGGCGATATAAGTAGCTCAGAGCTTTGGCTCCGAGTGAAACCAAGAATGCAACAAAATTAACCTTTTCCAAGTCCATCAAATAATCTAAGGTGATAAATTAATTTAACCTTCCCCCCATCACTGGGGACAGATACTCTTCCGAGTTTCCAGATGACGTTGGCAGCTGATTAGCGCCGTGATGACATTGCTGCATCACTTCCACTTCCAGGTTTGTTCCATCGCCACCGCATGGGACACACTTTGCCATGGCCTCCTCTTGAGGACGTAGCATGCAGGGCGGCCATGCCTGAGCACGCATCTCGCTCGATGAGCTGTTCCAAGCCATGTGGTCCGAATCTCTCCAAGTCTATCGCCAAGACTGTGACCCATCTGTTGAATGTGGCCCTGACCATGGCGTCACTGCGTCGGAACTGGTCCAACCCGCGAGAATGATGGAATCAAGTGAGGTTATGGAAAGAGGATGCCGGTCCGATGACCGAGGCCCAAGAGGAAGAGCAGCCGAGCAGGTGATGCTCACGCAGCGCTCGGAGTGAGCTCGCCATCGGGACGAACGAAGTGTTCTGGGTGCTGGAGCAGGATGCATTTGGTCTCATGTTGATGTGTGGGGGCACACGGTCCTCGGTTCTGAGTCAGCAGTTCCTACTGTTCTGCATCGACAGGTCTGTTCGCATGGTCCGATTGCAAGACCTGGGCAGACGGACCACCGCGGTGCTCGCTCTGTGTTCAGTACCCACCCTGGGCGTTCGCACGGACTGCTCGACATTTGCAGACACTGCAGGAGATCTCACCGCTGATGCCAGTGCTCCACATGCCTGGCTGGGTGAGCTTTGAGCCGTGGGGACTCTGAGCTTGGACCCTTTTTGTTGTAATTTAAAACGTCTATTTTGGTAAATTTGGATTTTTATTTTATACATTTATTTTGAAGCATAATATACATATTCATGTAATTTCATACTATTATTATTATTACGTGTACATACACATGTATTTGTAAGTTTCTTTTATCATTGTAAACTTGACAAATATGTCTTCAGACTGCCTTATCCAGTGTTTAAAGTTCTTTCAAGAAACCAAAATGATTGATTTATTGATTGATACAAGACAAACCCAAAGCATGTTTCGGAGCTCATATGTTCGATGGTATTTCACTGTGATCAGTGTATAGTACTGAGGACAAAAGTATTTCCTGTATTAATGATAAATTACAGGACAAGTGCAATATTGGATTATCTTGACAATATGAGGTTAAACTGGATCAAACACGCTGTGATGCTGCAAGCAGTCTTCAGAGAGCAAGCAGAGCAAGCTCCACATTTATGAGATGTTTTCCAGGCCAGACCAATAATCCTCTTCCAGTCTCAGCGACTCCCAAGGCAGTTCGAGGAGCACGAGCTTCCCTGCTCAGATGCGATCAACATAATTGCCATTTTACTTGTTTTGTGGTCATAAATTTAAAAAAACGATGATAATAACACCAACATTTGAAAATGAAAGCCATTTAAGCCCCATTGCTATGGGGATTAAGAAGGAGCAAGAGTTCACTTTAAGCATCATCTGGTGTATTAATAACATTATTTGTAAAAAAAACAAATGGTCGCAAAGAGATTACAATATTTGTGGTGCAAGTCACCTGCAAATAATTAGATTTCAAGTTTCACCTGACCACATGTTCAATGGAAGTTCACTTGTAAGACTGAGGCTGTAGCATCGCCTGGAAGACTTTTGACCAAATAAAGACATGTTAGGACTTTTGACGTTAGACATCTGTGGATGCACAACTGTGCAGCGGAACGTCAGAGCCAAGGTTTTACAAACATGGTTTTGTTGTTTCATCACGATATTGTAACAAGTGTTTCCTCCGAGATCGAGCAATGCTGGTACAAATGAAACGGGAAAATTGGAGAATGCAAGCTGTGCCCAGAGGAGAACACAACGACTGATTCTGCACAAAGGGTTAAATTGTGACAATTCCAAAGGAAATATTACATTGATCAAGATCATTTCTTTGGGAGAATAGTCAGTACTGCAGAGAAAGATTTGGGGACATTATAAGGGTCGAGTCAAATAACAAAGTTCATTCTGGAAATATATCTCTATCTGTCTCTGTCTCTATCTCTATCTCTATCTCTATCTCTATCTCTATCTCTATCTCTATCTCTATCTCATTCTACTCATCTCTATCTCTATCTCTATCTCTATCTCTATCTCTATCTCTATCTCTATCTCTCTCTTCTCTCTTCTCTCTCTCCTCCTCTCTCTCTCTCTCTCTCTCTCTCTCTCTCTCTCTCTTTATATGTCCATGCTCTATCCTTTTTAAATATTGAGTGTCAAGCAAGGAAGCAACACACACCATTTTTGAAGTGTTTGCATGATGTAACTCATTACTTGGTCGGGGTTTGAAATGCCAAACTCCTCATACAGAGCACATGAAACCTGGACCTCTAACTCTTCATGTATTACATCATCAACTTCACCTCCAATTAAATTTAAGCATATTTTCGAGCTCTTTGAAGTTTTTGTACAACTTTATTTTTCAGTCACAATGCTAAATGGAGGTTTTTCTTCAATTAAATGACCGACTTGCACTGCAACCTTTGTTCAAAGACTTTCAGTATAGGCTACTGTTATTAACAACACTTATATGGTTTGTTCAACTTTGTGATAATTGGGTGGTCGCTAGACAACCGTTATTGGGTGGTCGCTAGAGTACCATTATTGGGTGGTCGCTAGAGTAAGAGAATTCAACAAGAGGCTTATACCAGTCACATCCTTGACCACAAAACTGGAATCATTAATGTTGTCTGGTGGAGTTAATCTTCTGAAGGATTCAACGAAGAAGAATATGCACAGAAGACTGAAGTCCGAGCTTGGAGGTGCAGTGGAAATATTTCCCGACGACAATGGAAAGTTGTTCATGGTTCCCTGCTGTGTATCATTAAAGGATGTTGTCTTGAAAAATCAAACTCTACATAGGGAGCTCAAGCTTTGGAAAGCCAAGTATACAGATGTCAACAAGATCATAGATCAGACTTCGTCACATATCCGAACGGCCACCAAGCAGGACATGATTCCACCCCGTGGCCAATCATCCGTCTGATGTAGCTACTCATATCGCCATACCAAATCAGCTAGAGCGATTTCTGGTCGGGCTCTCACTGGAAATCCTACTAGTACTACGAATAAATCCAAAGGACTGCTATTCTAGTCGAGTCATTTAGCCAGGACATGATATACGCTGTGACACGTGGGCAGTATAAAAGCAGGAGCCATCAAAAGGTACTACATAACAGCAAGAGTACCGCAGTGCATTCTTGGACACTTAAGAGACATGGTGCATGGTAACCAATCAGAACTCAACCATGCTGATCTACAGCAGCCCAGAATCCAAAAAGATGAGGAAACAGTGTCGGCAGTCGTCAGCCTCATTCAAGCCTGGGTCAACCCATTCTCAGAGAAGCAAGACCTCATAAGCATTTCTACTGCAAAATCGCACCCAGAGACATTGCCTCTGACCTGATGAAGGCATGTGATATTGGAGAGCAGAGTTATGCCACTTTCCAGAACGAGAGACTGGAGAACGACCCATCAGCGAAACCATTTCACGATCCGATGAAGACTAACAAGCTGAAGACATTCACAAATATGTGTAAGAAGATAGTGAAAACAAGTGGGAAGGACATAATCTTGAAAGCTGACCGGTCTCTGTTTGGTCGCATCATAGTGATGGCACAAGGGCGCAATCTCACGATGGAGGACATCCTTTCTCACCCTTGGACCACTACCCTGGGCTCTCTCTACCCAGACGGATTACTCAGGAAAACAAACAAGCTTCCTTAGCCACTACTTTGCAGAAGAATGTGACAGTGGCAGACCAACTCCCACAAAATCCGGCTTCTGTGGTCGATGGAATGAACTTAGTTCAAAGAGTAAAGGGTGATCAAGCTACGTTTGGAGACATTGCCACTACAATACTGTCTATGGCATTGCTTGAAGGAAGTAAAAGTACCAGAATAGATGTTGTGTTCGACACGTATCGAGAGAATTCTATCAAGAACAGTGAGAGATCGGCACGAGGTGAAGAGACTGGACACCAGCTGCAGGGTATCACAAGCGCACAGATTGTGAGGCAATGGAGAAGTTTCCTGACAGGATAACTAACAAAACCAGTCTGATTAGCTTCATTGTCAGTGAATGGAGGAAGCAGTGTACAGAGAGAAACTACATGAGAAGATTCTGTTGTAACTGTAGATGACAAATGCTACAGAATTACATCACAGGGCAGTGAAGAGGTACAGATCTCCAGTGCCAGCAGGAGGAAGCAGATGGGCGCTTACTTTTCCATGCTGCCCATGCTGCTAGAGAGGGCTACCAGGCTGTAGTGATATGCGCAGAGGACACAGATGTCTTTATCATGTGTTTGGCATTCCATGACAAGATAGGAGCTCTGTTATTCCAGAAATGTGGAACTAGAACCAGAACTAGATTAGTTGACATCGGAAAGTCGCTGCCACTGTCGGCATAGATGTCTGCAGAGCTCTTATTGGCATACATGCATACACTGGATGTGACACTACCAGTGCTTTCGCAGGTAAAGGGAAGGCAAGTGCTCTAAAATTAGTGACCAAAAACAGGGAAATCAAGAACACATTCACAGAGTGGGGCCAGGAATGGGACCTCTCCTCAGAACTGATGAACAAACTAGAGTGTGTCACATGTCTCCTCTATGGCCCCAAAGCAGCATTCACAAAGGTCAATGATCTCAGGTACAACTTGTTCTGTGTTAAGAAAGGTGAGATAGAGAGTCATCAGCTTCCACCCTGCAGGGACTGCTTAGTCAAACATGCACAAAGGGCGAACTACCAGGCTGGAATATGGAGAAGATGTCTTAGCAAGACCCAGGTGTACCAAGTCCCATTGGCAGAGGGTGGAAAATTGACATGGATGGAGCCGAGAAATTAATGGTAGTGGATTGGATGGATGGTCAGCCAGCACCTGAGGCTATCTTGGCCCTACTGACCTGCAAATGTTCAAGGAAGTGTACGCTGCCAAATTGTGTATGTCTGGCAAATGGACTTAAGTGCACTGATATGTGCAAACTGTCAGACTGCGAGAATCGGTCATCAGATGATGTGGAGAGTACGGACGAGGATGACGATGTGGATGCCGATGAACAGTAATTATTGACAGTAAATGATGAGTATTAGAGTCATCATGTACATTTCACTACAGTTGGATATATAATTTCTGTATTTACCTAAAATATTGGAAATGTACACCAAAATCACTGTCGTAACTGTTCTAGGACCTTAAACGGTCATTTAAATATGTGTCTGCAGCCATTTTGGCGGCCATCTTGAATTTAATATTAAGGCTGTATCCAATATTTTAGGTAAATACAGAAATGATATATCTGACCCCTCAAACCTAGTCGTAGACCACAGTATCACTGCTCTAGGTGGTCTAAAATCTGCTATATATAGGGTATTGAGCATTTGGGCCCATTTTGGAAAAAGGGGATAACTCCCATAAAGCTGCCACCGCCCACATGCTATCACATGTTTTCCAACTCAGGGGTCTATACCTTCATAAAAAAC
>CM068956.1:59451254-59482907 GCA_035128595.1 Eptatretus atami
CCGTTTATTGGTGGTCGCTAGAGTACCATTATTGGGTGGTCGCTAGAGTACCATTATTGGGTGGTCGCTAGAATACCGTTATTGGTGTCGCTCTAGCAGTAACCATTATTGGGTGGTCGCTAGACAACCGTTATTGTCGCTAGAGTACCGTTATGGGTGGTCGCTAGAGTACCATTATTGGTGGTCGCTAGAGTACCGTTATTGGGTGGTCGCCTAAAGTACCGTTATTGGTGGTCACTAGAGTACCGTTATTGGGTGGTCGCTAAAGTACCGTATTGGGTGGTCGCTAGAGTACCGTTATTGGGTGGTCGCTAGAAGTACCACGTATTGGGTGGTCGCTAGAGTACCTTATTGGGTGGTCGCTAGAGTACCGTTATTGGGTGGTCGCTAAAGACCGTTATTGGGTGGTCGCTAGAGTACCATTATTGGGTGGTCGCTAGAGTACATTATTGGGTGTCGCTAAAGTACCTTATTGGGTGGTCGCTAGAAAGTACCATTATTGGGTGGTCTCTAGAGTACCGTTATTGGGTCGGTCGCTAGAGTACCGTTATTGGGTGGTCGCTAGAGTACCGTTATTGGTGGTCGCTAGAGTACCGTATTGGGTGGTCGCTAGAGTACCGTTATTGGGTGGTCGCTAGAGTACCGTTATGGGTGGTCGCTAAAGTACCGTTATTGGTGGTCGCTAGAGTACCGTTATTGGGTCGTCGCTAGAGTACCATTATTGGGTTCGCTAGAGTACCATTATTGGTGGTCGCTAGAGTACATTATTGGGTGGCGCTAGATACCGTTATTGGGTGGTCGCTAGAGTACCATTATTGGGTGGTCGCTAGAAACCGTTATTGGTGGTCGCTAGAGTACCTTATTGGGTTGTCGCTAGAGTACCGTTATTGGGTGTCGCAGTAGCAGTACCGTTATTGGGTAGTCGCTAGAGTACTGTTATTGGGTGGTCGCTAGACAACCGTTATTGGGTGGTCGCTAGAGTACCATTATTGGGTGGTCGCTAGAGTACCACTATTTGGGTGTCGCTAGAGTACCATTATTGGGTTCGCTAGAGTACCATTATTGGGTGGTCGCTAGATCTTATTGTGGTCGCGAGAGTACCGTTATTGTGGTCGCCTAGAGTACCATTATTGGGTGGTCGCTAGAGTACCGTTATTGGGTGGTCGCTAGAGTACCGTTATTGGGTGGTCTCTAGAGTACCATTATTGGGGGTCGCTAGACAACCGTTATTGGGTGGTCGCAAGAGTACCATTATGGGTGGTCCCTAGCAACCGTTATTGGGTGGTCACTAAGAGTACCACTTATTGGGTCGCGCGCAGACAACCTTATTGGGTGTCGCTAGAGTACCCAATTATGGGTGGTCGCTAGAGTACCGTTATTGGGTGGTCGCTAGACAACCGTTATTGGGGTCGCTAGAAACCGTTATTGGGTGGTCGCTAGAGTACCATTATTGGGTGGTCGCTAGAGTACCATTATTGGGTGGTCGCTAGACAACCGTTATTTGGCGCCTAGAGTACCATTATTGGTGGGTCGCTAGAGTACCATTATTGGGTGGTCGCTAGACAACCGTTATTGGGTGGTCCTAGAGTACCATTATGGGTGGTCGCTAGAGTACCGTTATTGGGTGGTCGCTAGACAACCGTTATTGGGTGGTCGCTAGAGTACCATTATTGGGTGCGCTGAGTACCATTATTGGGTGTCGCTAGACAACCGTTATTGGTGGTCGCTAGAGTACCTTTATTGGGTGGTCGCGAGACAACCTATTGGTGTCGCTGAGTACCATTATGGTGGTCGCTAGAGTACCATTATTGGTGGTCGCTAGAGTACCGTTATGGGTAGTCCTAGCAGTACCGTTATTGGGTGGTCGCTAGAGTACCGTTATTGGGTGGTCGCTAGCAGTACCGTTATTGGGTGTCGCTAGACAACCGTTATTGGGTGGTCGCTAGAGTACCATTATTGGATGGTCGCTAGACAACCGTTATGGGTAGTCGCTAGAGTACTGTTATTGGGTGGTCGCTAGAGTACCGTTATTGGTGGTCGCTACAGTACCGTTATTGGGTGGTCGCTAGAGTACCGTTATTGGGTGGTCGCTAGACAACCGTTATTGGTGGTCGCTAGAGTACCAGTATTGTGGTCGCTAGGACCACCGTTATTGGGTAGTCGCTAGAGTACAATGATGGGTGGTCGCTAGAACAACCGTTATTGGTGGTCGCTAGAGTACCATTATTGGTGTCGCTAGAGTACCGTTATTGGGTGGTCGCTAGACAACCGTTATTGGGTGGTCGCTAGAACAACCGTTATTGGGTGGTCGCAAGAGTACCGTTATTGGGTGGTCGCTAGACAACCGTTATTGGGTGGTCGCTAGAGTACCGTTATTGGGTGGTCGCTAGAGTACCGTTATTGGTGGTCGCGAGCACCGTTATTGGGTGGTCGCTAGAGTACCGTTATTGGGTGGTCGCTAAGATACCGTTATTGGGTGGTCGCTAGAGTACCGTTATTGGTGGTCGCTAGAGTACCATTATTGGGTGGTCGTAGAGTACCATTATTGGGTGGCGCTAGAGTACCATTATTGGGTGGTCGCGAGAGTACCGTTATTGGGTGGTCGCTAGAGTACCGTTATTGGGTGGTCGCTAGAGTACCATTATTGGTGGTCGCTAGAGTACCGTTATTGGTGGTCGCTAGAGTACCGTTATTGGTGTCCTAGAGTACCATATTGGTGGTCGCTAGACAACCGTTATTGGGGGTCGCTAAGAGTACCATTATTGGTGGTCGCTAGACAACCGTTATTGGGTGGTCGCTAGAGTACCTTATTGGTGTCGCGAGAACCGTTATTGGGTGGTCGCTAGAGTTACATTATGGGTGGTCGCTAGAGTACCATTATTGGGTGGTCGCTAGAGTACCGTATTTGGGTAGTCGCTAGAGTTACCGTTATTGGTGTCGCTAGAGTACCGTTATTGGGTGGTCGCATAGAGTACCGTATTGGGTGGTCGCTAGACAACCGTTATTGGGTGGTCGCTAGAGTACCATTATTGGGTGGTCGCTAGACCGCCTTATTGGGTAGTCGCTAAGATACCATTATTGGGTGGTCGCTAGACAACCGTTATTGGGTGGTCGCTAGAGTAACTTATTGGTGGTCGCTAGAGTACGTTATTGGGTGGTCGCTAGAGTACCATATGGGTGTCGCTAGACAACCGTTATTGGGTGGTCGCTAGAGTTACCGTTATTGGTGGTCGCTAGACAACCGTATGTGGTCGCGTAGAGTACCTTACTGGTGGTCGCTGGAGTACCGTTATTGGGTGGTCGCTACAGTACCGTTATTGGGTGGTCGCTAGAGTACCGTTATTGGGTGGTCGCTAGAGTACCGTTATTGGGTGGTCGCCTAGAGTACCGTTATTGGGGGTCCTAAGAAACCGTTATTGGTGGTCCGCTAGAGTACCCTTATTGGGTGGTCACTAGACAACCGTTATTGGGTGTCGCTAGAGTACCGTTATTGGGTGGTCCTGGAGTACTAGGGTGGTGCTAATACCGTTATTGGGTGGTCGCTACAGTACCGTTATTGGGTGGTCGCTAGAGTACCCGTTATTGGGTGGTCGCTAGAGTACCGTTATTGCAGAGTGGTCGCTAGAGTACCGTTATTGGGTGGTCGCTAGACAACCTTATTGGGTGGTCGCTAGAGTACCGTTATTGGTGGTCGCTAGACAACCGTTATTGGTGGGTCGCCATACCGATCCAAATACCACCAGTCACGAGTATATCTGCGAAAGTCCGTGCACCTAGGCCTAACATAACCGTATCCACCATACAAGACAACTACCAGAACCGTATGTTCCTAGCAATCAACCAAAGTTATTGTGGCTCACTACCAGTACCGTATTGGTGGTCGCTAGAGTACCGTATTGGGTGTCGCTAGCAACCGTTATTGGGGCGTGTCGCTTAGAGTCACCATTATTGGTGGTCGCTAGATACTTATGGAGGTGGTCGCTAGAACCGTTATTGGGTGGTCGCTAGCAAGTACGTATTGGGTGGTCGCTAGAGGACCGTTTATTGGGTGGTCAGCATAGAGTACCGTTATTGGGTGGTCGCATAGGTACCGTTATTGGGTGGTCCGCTAGACAACCGTTATGGGTGCGTCGCAGAGACCATTATTGGTGGTCGCTTAGAGTACCGTTATGGGTGGTCGCCTTGGGGCAGTACCGTTATCTCGAGGTGGTCGCCTAGAGAAGTTACCTTTATTGCGGTGGTCGCAGATGTACCGTTATTGGTGTGTCGCTAGACAACCGTTATGAGGACGTGGTCGCTAAGAAGTACCGTATTGTGGTGGTCGCTCGGAGACCGTTATTGGGTCCGGTCGCTAGAGTACGTTATGGGTGGTCGGCTGGAGTACCGTTATTGTGTCGCTACTGCAGTACCGTTATTGGCACGTGTCAGCTAAGAGTACCCTCTATTGGGTGTCGCGTAGCAGCGTACCGTTATTGGCTGTCGCTAGCACAAGAGTACCGCTATCAGGGTAGATCAGCTAAGACAACTAACAGTCCACCGTTCATTGCCGGTACGGTCGCTACGAGTACTATGAGTCTCTCGCAGCAAGTACCGTTATTGAGTGCCCGCTAGACACACCGTTATGAAAAACCACACTCAAGTGTCGCCACACGTAGCGACAGTAACCGTTATTGCGGTCCGGTCGCACGACAAACCGTTATTGGACCCAGGTCTCGTCGCATAGAGTACCGTTCATTGGCGTCGGTCCACTCGAGACTACCGTATCTGGGTAGTATAACCGCCACGAGAACACACACACTCCAGAACAACAACCCACGACCCAAAAACGAGTCATCGGTGGTCCTACCAGTACCCTTATTGCCGAGGAGGCGGATGCAGAGTAGGTTATTGCGAGTGGTGCTAGAATACCCGTATGGGTGTGTAGACAACGTACTGGAGTGGTCGTTAGAAGTAAATTATCAGGTTTTCACGCTCTGTTGTTTAGCTAATGGACAGCTCTGGAGGCCAGAGGAGTCAACCGATTTGATGAAACTGACTGGTAGGTCATTATAGCCGATCAGCCGGGGTTGGTCGGTATCAAATTGGGGAGAATGCTCATAGTGATTTTGGGATGGTATCCCCTAGAGTTAGAAAAATGTGATAGCATGTCATGGTGACAGCTTTATGGCGAGTTATCCCCTTTTTCCAAAGCGCCAAATGCTCAATACCCTATATATAGCAGATTTAGACCACCTAGAGCCGATCTCATCTCGGGCGGACTATGAGCATTCTCCCCTAATTTGATACCGGTGACCAAAATTTCGGACCGGGGCTGATCGGCTAATACCAGGATCTAGTTGTATGCTTTTGAGCACCGTTGCTATGGACCCCACAGTTGCCTAGCAACGGGACTTTGAAATTTTTTGAAAAAATCCGAAAAATATTTTTAGATATATTTTTTTCGAAAATCAAAAATCGGCTTCTGCGATTTTATGCGCACTATGATATAATCAACCTCTTTGTCAAAAAATTTCAGCCCGATCCGTCAAAAACTGTATGACTAGTATGCAATTATATAGCGACCACCCATGTCGCCTACTCGAGCTCTTTTCTCATACTTTGTCAGAGAGCATCGGTGCCGCCAAAGCAGCTTCCTGAGCAAGGGTTATATACGGTACTGGGTGGTTTGCCATTGCCTTCCCAGCAGTAGTTCAGGCAGGAATTTGTAATTTGGCCACGGTGCTGGGGATAGCTCGCCCATTCTTCGTGAAGGACACCGTGGGGATCTTTGACGTCCACTAACTAATGTCGGTAGGTGGGACGTCCAATTTAAGGTCCATCGGAGGGACGACACAATGATGATTCACCCTGTGTGTGAAACACCGGGATGGTACTTTATTGCTGGGCCGAGGTTCAAACCCAGGCGAGACAGCTGTGAGAGGTGAGTGTCGGAGTGTGCGTATCTCTCGGCCACCATGTCAGCTCAGGTCGTATCATATTTATTTTTACTGTTAAAAAGGACTGTGATTCCATCTTGTATTTATGTGTTTAAAATGTATCTCGTTTGGTTTCATGTTCTTCTTCTGTTTAGATGTTGAGTTTTGCCTGTGTGCGAAGCTGCCGCAGACTTTTCATCAGTGCCAATTTGTTTGTACTTTTACATGATGAACTTTGTTCCATTTACTTGTCCAACCAATGGTCGTGGTGTAGGTGTGGTTTAAAAAAAAAAATCTGGTTTCTAACCAATCATTTTGCCTCACACTACTATCAGGCTTTTGGACCTCCCCCATCCCCCGAGGGGTGGGCTTTGAGGAAGGCTTCATCAGAAAGGTACACGATGCTTTCCTGCCTGACAGCTCACGGTTTACACCCTCATGGAAATCACTTACGGACTTGAGTTTCACTGGAGTTAAACAAAAGTTTGCAGTTAACTGGAGTTCACTGGAGTTAAACCACATTCGCAGCCCTATCTTCAGCGATGCATTTCCTCTCTTGACTCACGGAGCTTCGTACCTTGTGCCGCAGTGCGGCTCGATCATCAGTGGGTTTTTCACTCCTTTCAACCATGGGACGCCTGTCATCACACCCTTTCTGGTGAGCAGATTATTCCCACGGGCACCGGCCATTTATGACACCCGCCTCACCGAGTGGATCACATTATTGAACGGAGAACATATGGAACAACATATGGAGAACGATCTTACTCCATGACACTGGGAGCATCTAAAACTATGTATCCATGGACATGCCATTCTACCTGCAGCTAACTTACATTTTCTTTCAATTCACAAGTAACACCCAGGCAGTTAGATTTAGTTCTTCAATCACTTACCCTGCAGTTTTAGAGCTTCAATTAATTGTTCTCTGCTTACACTGGCATATATAATAATGTCACAGAACAATCCTTCTGTTGACTTGTACCTGAGAACCTGTCTATGTCATATCAGTAGTATCGAAGGAAACCTCTACTCTTTCACAGAACAAATATTGACAACATTTAGATTGCTGCAAATGTCTGGAGGGGTGAGGTCTTTGAATAACTACAGTCTAAATGGACCCATGTACCTTTCGGGTCATCCCACAAACGCTGTTATCAGAAGTACACCCACAAAAATTAACTTGACAGAATCCAGAACAACCACTCAAGGTCGAATCCTGGGAATTATTTCAAAGAAACTTTCTCTTTCTCTTTTTCTCTCTCTCTCTCTCTCTCTTTCTCTCTCTCTCTCTCTCTCTCTCTCTCTCTCTCTCTCTCTCTCTCTCTCTCTCTCTCTCTCTCTCTCTCTCTCTCTCTCTCTCATGCACAGACTTATCGTGTCTCATCTTCAGTCGCACTACCTTTCCTCCTGTCCATGGTACAATGAAGCTTGCGGCGAGGCAGTTGTCTTGAAACAACTTGCCTTCACCTCATGGAAGGCAAATCCTACTGAAGGCAATCTCAGTTCCTTCCGCAAAGCTCAGAACAAGTGTGTATTTACCCTCAGGAGAGCCAGAAAACAACATCTTAACAATCTCAAGTCTGAATTCTCAAACCTGTCTCCATCCTCCAAATTCTGGTGGTGTATAGTTAAGTCTGTTTCTGGTGTATGTTCCCCCTCCATCCCCTCCCTTACCTCAAATAGCCACACAGCTGATACCGCACGTGAAAAAGCTGAATGCCTAAACTCGGTGCTTGCTTCTAAATCTTGTGTCCCAAACCCATCACTTTCTGTACCCACCTTACCCAGTCGCACCCAGCTCTTCCTAAACTCTGTCCTTTTCTCCTCATAAGGTGGAGAGCTTGCTGTCAAACCTTGACTCATATTGTGCAACCGGTCCATATGGCATCAGCCCTCTTGTCTAAAAACCTGCTCTGCTGCTGCTCTTGCTCACCCTCTCTCTGTTCTATTCACCCTCTCATTTTCTGAAGGTCATCTGCCATATGCTTTGAAATCAGCAATCATCACTCACCGCTCTATATTTGTAAAGGTGCAAAAAATTGATCCCTGCAAAAATTGATTGGTTCAGACCAATCAGCCTTGTCCCAATCATCAGCAAGGTTATGGAATCCATCATCGCTTCTAACATCAAATCCTTTCTCTTCTCAAATGGCTTGATTTCCGATCATCAATTTGGATTCAGACCAGGTCACTCTACCCTGGATATGCCGCTTCTGCTCTCCCAACAATGGATGGAGGTCCTCAATGCCAGACATGAGACCAGAGCCATCTCCCCAGACATATCACGTGCTTTCGATACAGTCTGGCACCCTGCCCTGCTCACCAAATTCTTTTCTTATGGCATCCAGGGCAGGCTCCACTCATGGCTCGCAGACTTCCTCTCCTGTCGCAGCCAACGTGTGGCCCTTAATGGAGTTCTTTCATCCCCTCTTCCTGTCCAGGCTGGAGTTCCTCAAGGCAGTGTTCTTGCCCCTGTGCTTTTTCTGGTTTTCATCAATGATCTCTCCCACTCCTTTGGAATTGGAAAATCCTCTTTATCTCTTTGCTGATGACTCCACCCTCTGCCGTTCCATTTCTCATCCCTAAGCTCAGCAAGCGGCAGCCTCTTCACTCTCTGCAGATCTGGATAAAATCACAATCTGGTCCAACACGTGGAACATGTCTTTGTCTTTGAATCTTGACAAATCTCACACTCTCACGGTGTCTCTCTGAAAGGACCGTCTGGAACCCCCCAGCCCACACCCATCTACTTTCTCAATAATCTTCTTTAAGAAGTCCTTTCTCTCAAGCTTCTGGGTCTCACTGTCTGCCGTAATCTTTCCTGGGAAAGCCACATTTCCATGCTGGCCTCTAAAGCCAGTCACCGACTGGGCATCCTCCATCGTGCAAAGTCCTTCCTCGGCACACGTGAACTCCTGACTTTGTACAAAGCTTTCATCCACAGCCTGATGGAGTACTGCTCTCCCCTCTGGGCTGGTGCTCCTGACTCACACCTTTCTCGGCTTCACGCTGTGGAAACCAAGGCTTTTAGGATCATTGGTATCTCCCACGATGAAGCCGAATCTTTGGGTCTCTCATTCTCTCACTCAGGCAGGTCAGTGGTTTTTCTGTCTTCTACAACCTCCACTCTGGCCTGCCCCCCTCATTGCTCTGTCTGCGATCTGTCCCCCCCCCCTATATTTCCGCAGGGCGCTTAAGGCCAGCCAGCAATCACCTTCTAGTGAAACTACAAAAATCAAGAATCACGCTCACCTTCACACTTTCATTCCTCATTTTTCCCACCTTTGGAATAAACTCTTACACTCTCTTCAATCCCATTCTTCCCTCCAGGCCTTCAAAACAGCTGTTCACCACACCACTTATCTTCCCCCCCCCTCCCACCCTCCAAAACCACGATATTTTCTACCCCTGTTAGTTCACCCCAAACCCACTTCCTTTAAAAATTCCCTACTTTCCTTTCTGAAAGTGCCTGTCATGTAAGGACCTGAAAGTCCCTGTAGTGTCCATCCTGTTTACCTCGTGTACCCCACCCCAACCACTCCCTTCCACAGATCTCCTAATGTCTCTGTTCCCCACTGCTTTGTGCTTCCCTCTCCCACCCCTCTTGTCTCTGCTCGCTTTGTTATACGTTCTGTGTGTTAGCTCTTATACGAGCCTCGATATGAATTGTATACAAAAAAAGTAAAATGTCAGGTGACAACAGTCCGGCTCCACAAGCTGTTAAAGTTCAGAAGACATCGACACAATTTGTCATGGAACAGTGTGTCCTCACTTGATATGAAAAACTTTGACCTGCCAGAGGGAAAAACGCACCGAAGACAAACTTCATACTTCTAGTGCATTTGAACCACTGAAATAATCTCCAAACATTGAAAGCTGCTGATACATCGCAAGAGCTGCACGCATCAGAGAAGACGAGTGTATCACATTATCCATTACCGAAAACGACCCTGTTGAGATAAAAATAAAAAAAAATCAAGCATCATCGATCCTGTTACAGATCTTACACCAATCCAAAAGGGCTCACATTGATGAGACATCAAAATGACGACGAAATCGAACACAGATGTCAATATGATCATGCGTTTCATATTACGCCACAGAAAGTAAATTCAAACATCAACGATGGCACTGATACAATGGAAATGTCTGAACATCCGTTGTTTGTCTGACGTAAGCATCGATGCTTCACGGTACAAAACAAACAAATGAAAGAGCAGGCTACAAAACCGTTTTCAAGAAGACAGGATTTTGGAGTCCACCATATTGCAATAAATGTGAGATAGTGTTTTCTGAAAAGGTACCAACAGAACAATATGTCTATGAAAGGAGAACAGAAGACTCAGAGGATGAAATCATGTCGGATACAGCATGATGACGCCGAACATTTGGAGCTTGATCATGAAGTCACCAAAATATTCCATACATCTAAGCGTCTCCGCATGGACATTCTAAATCATGACGATGGGATATCATGGCCGCCCACATACCAAAAGTTGACAAAGGAAAATGTATCAATGCCAGATTTGGTGTATAATGTTCCTTTTTGGCTTTTTCATGATGACTGAAAGTCAGTGACCAGTTTCTTTGGAGAAACTGACAACATATGAAACAATACATCGCAAGATTCAATTAATCGGATGGGACCTTCTGGATGTTACATCAAGTGGAAGGGGAAAAAAAACACCTAAACATGGAGCTCTTCCTATTATTATAAAATCTGTGATTGGCTCCACTGAAGTAATAGAGTTACTGGGCAGATATGGTCATTCAATGTCATACTCTCCTCTTAAAGAAGTGGAGACAGAAATGGCAGAATGCATCCCTACTAGTGGAGACAATGGTGTTCTGCAACCTCGCTACAACACTCAGCTACACATTCCGAGAAAGATAATAATGACATTGGAGAGGAGACATTGTCTGGGAAGAACACGACACACTGTACACATGGGGATACTTGTTCAGGAACAAGCAGCAGGATGTGCCCCCAAGCCACCACCCAAAAGCACAAAATCTCAAAGAAAACAAACAAACCGCACAAACCTTCAACAGATGAAAGCTCTTCAGTTCAATGTCGGAAAACGTATGAGACCAAGTGCAACACCTTTAAATGAAACCACATTTGATATGACCATTGAACACAACGTGAACAACAAAGTAGACTTTGCGATGCTTCGTCATCGCACAGACTTCAAGGAAGCCAAGATGATCAAGGTTATAAACTTCAAAAGCGGACAAACCATTCCACCATGGACAGAATTTAACAATAACATGCAACGTCCTAACATTCACAATGGTAGTGCTGTTGGGTATTGTCAAATAATTGAAATTGCCAGTCCCACGGAACTACCAACAGTGTACCCGTTGCTTAGAAAATCAATACAAATGGCATATCAGTTAGGGCAACAAGACATCATCGTGGTGATAGACCTTGCTATCAATGCAAAAGCATGGAAAACAAGTTCTCAACACAAAGAGGAATTCTAACGAAATGTGATTCCAATTGGTGCATTGCACATGGCTTGTGACTTTCTTCATGTCCTTGGCAAACGCTTTCGAGACACAGGATGGAGGGACACACTTACAGAATCCAAGAATCCAGTCTTATTTCTGTGGGCTCTGTTGCAGGTGTGTGAAATGAAAAACATTACAACTGGACCGGATGGCAACGGCTCACAAGTCCTAACAACATGCGCTGCAGCTCTTTCTTTCTTTCTTTCTTTCTTTCTTTCTTTCTTTCTTTCTTTCTTTCTTTCTTTCTCTCTCTCTCTCTCTCTCTCTCTCTCACCATAAATTTACCATCAGTCGTCTTCCATCTGCTTAGAAATCAGCCAACATCACTGCATTACCTGAAAAGGTGCAAAAACGGATCCCCTTAACTGCAGCCAATTAGCTTACTTCCAATCATCAGCAAGGTCATGGAATCCATCATTGCAGTTGACATAAAATCATTGCTTTTCTCCCACAGCCTCATCTCAGATCATCGATTAGGGTTTGGACCCGGTCACTCTCCCTTGGACATGTTGCTTCGACTCTCACAACAATGGATGGAGGCCCTCAACGTCAGACATGAGAATTGGACCATCTCTCGAGACATACCTCAAGCTTTTGATGCAGTATGGTATCGTTCCTTGCTCTACAAACTCTCTGCCTCCATGGAATCCAAGGCCAACTCCATTCTTGGATTACTGACTTCCTCCACTCTCGTAGACATCGAGTGGCTCTCAATGGAACCCTTTCTTCTCCTCTCCCTGTCGAGGCTGAAGTCCTACGAGGCAGTGTTCTAGAGCCCATCTTATTCCTAATCTTTATCAATGATCTCTCTGACTCTCTGGGAAATCCTCTTCATCTCTTTGCTGATGACGCCACTCTCTTTACGTGACATCTCTCATCCTTCAAACAGGCAGGCGGCAGCCTCTCTTCAGACCATGACAAAATCACAAATGGGTCAAACACTTGGAATATATATTTTAACCCTGATAAATCCCACACACTCACTCTGTCTCTCCAAAAGGACCGTACCGCAAACCCTTCCATCTACTTTCTCAATACCCTCTTGAAGAAGTTCAGTCACTCAAACTCTTGGGTCTCACTCTCAGCCATGACCTCTCCTGGGCAAGCCACATTTCAAAGTTGGCCGCGAAAGCCAGATGCCGACCGGACATCCTCCGTCATGCAAAGTCCTTCCTTGGCAAACCTGAACTCTTATCCACCGACAAGGCTTTCATCCACAGCTTGATGGAATATTTCTCTCCACTCTGAGCTAGTGCCGCTGCCTCGCACCTTGCTCAGCTTGATGCCATGGAAACAAAGGCCTTCAAGATCATTGGAATCTCTCATGATGAAGCTGAGTCTACGGGCCTCTCACTTGGCCAACACTGACAGGTTGGTGGTCTCTTTGTCTTCTTCTGCCTACTTTCTGGTCTTGCACCCTCTGCCCTCTCCATTCTTCATCCCCCCCCCCCCCCCCCCCCCCCCCCCCAGGTTCCTGCAAGATGCACATGGTCCACCATTAATCCCCTTCTGGTGAAACTGCCAAAATCCAGAATCACTGCTCACCTCCACTCATTTGTTCCTCTCTTTCCCCACCTGTGGAATCAACTTCCACATCCTCTTCAATCTCATTCTTTCCTCCAGGTCTTCAAGACAGCTGTTCACCACCATCTCAGATCATCCCCCATCCAAAACCAAAACCATGATATTTTCTACACCTGTTAAACCACCCCACACCCCTCCCAAAATGTTCCTTCTGTATCAATCTTATCCACTCCTTGTGTTCTCCCATACCGCTCATTGTTACCCACTGTTTTTTTCCCTCTACCCTGCTGTTGGCATTTCCCCATTCTCCTTCTGCTGTTCCTTTTGTTCTGTTGCATCCTGATCCATTATGTGTTCCAGCTCTTCCACTAGCCTTTAATATGCATACAAAAAAAAGAGCCCCGAGAGCTCACAAAATCAGCATGTAGGCTATGTGGCGACTGCAGTAGGAAGCATTCTGTAGATGCATGGAAGGACAACCAGAAAACAACACCCAAGAGAAGATCAAAGACACAATTAAACTGGTATCCAAAATACGAGATGACCCCCAGATGTCAGACCTCAATGACATTCTCACATCAGGGAGCTTCAAGCTTCAACATCGTCTTTATGAAAACTGCATGAAATCAGATCAAGGAACAATGGCATCATAATATCGACTTTTAAATTATGCTTATACATACATATATATTTAAACTAGATTGAATCAGTCCTGCTATCTTCTTGAAGCCATTGGTGTGGCGTCCTTGGTCTTGGGCATTTGTTTTGTTTCATTCTGAATGCCAGTTGAGCAGACCTCTTCATCGGCATTCCAATGAGCCTTCTTTGTCTATGCCCAACTGTTAAACTCTTATTTCTTTATTCTACCTCCTTGCTCTTTTGTCATTCCCCATTTGTCAGTGTAATATCTGTTGATATTACACACCATATTTATATCCACCACTGAATGTGGACGGCAGTTGCGTTGTCGCCCCTGTTTGTCCTTGTCCGTCTGTGAGCAGGATCTCTCAAAAACCTAAGGACTGATTCTGTGCAAAACTTTGTCGACAGTTTGGGTGTTTGACAAGGACAAATTGATTAGATTTTGGTTAAGATCTGAACATGAGAATTATTTGATTCTTCACCATTGCGAGAAAGGACGAAAAACGATGAATACAAATAGCAGGATATCCCAAAACGTTGTGGATGGATTTGGACGAAACTTGGTGAATTAGTTGGTTCGGTGACAAGAACAGGCCAATTCGATTTTTCGTTAAGATCCGTCTGGCCTATCAGTGGGATACGAAACAAACTGTTCAGCCTGGCGGAAGTATACGTCCTCTACCAAGTGCCGTTCTAGTTACTTGTTATATATATAGTATAATGATATCAGCAAGAGAATGGGTCAGGAAAAGCCTCAATACCAGTTGCCTTTTAGAATTTTGTTCATCCCTAATAATGCATTCCACACCGATGTAGGAATTGGATCATGAGGATAAAGAATCATTCATTGCCATTGCCCTGGGAGCAGATTAAAGTGGTAGAGCGAGCGATGTGCCAGCGGCGTGCCGCTTTACCTGTACGTGACATTAATTGATTTAGTGTGGACAGTGATCAAGGCGCCCGTGTGTTTGCCCTTTTCCAGCCGCATCGATTTTCCCATCTCGGCTCCAGATTGCCCAGATGAGCTTTTCCTTCCGAGCCAATTAAGACGCTATCTCAAAGTCCCCTTTTATTTGTGGAAACAAACCCAACTGCTTTGGAATGCCTTTGGCATTTGACGCTGTGATGCATCAAACTCACGCGGGTCAGGTGGACGGTCAAATCTGAAAGATTGTTCCTCTGTGTCCCTCACCATACATGGAAGTATGGAAATCAGTATCGATAACAAACCCTCACCGCATACCGTTAGTGACGCTCGAACATTTTAACTTTTGCCTCATTTTCATAGATGAAAGTCTACAGAAAACGTCTGCAGATCTTCTGATTTGAGTTGCCTCTGATGAACATGATTTGTCAATAATCTTCATTTTCAAAAATGCATAATATTTTTTTGGGTTTTTTAACCTGAAAATACAATGACAAATGAACCTAAGTAACGGTAAAGAGCACAGGTGAAGGCAATTCGGCCCCTTGTAACCATTTGACAGTCATATTCCAGAAGTTCCACTTTACAAGAAATTGTGGCGGGGTTTGAGGGGGTAAGGGAGAAGTGAAGGGAGGATCTCAAAATATCTGGAATACGTAAAGAGGGATTTAAATGAAAGGTGGTGATAAATAGAAAAGGTTTTTTTCATAAGCACTTTGGAAAATAAACTAGAGAGAACAACCGGAGATTGCAGGCCCTCGCCACGACTTGTTTTGTGTGGTGTACAATATATACGATGCATTGACGGTGTACAGGAGGTTTATGTTCGTACAGAGGATAAACAGACCTTTTCAGTTTTATTGCATTGACAAGCAAACACAACCCGTCGCTTCACTGACGGGAATAGGGAGCGAGGAATGGGGTGAGGAAAGGAGAGCTAGGAAGGTTTGGGGGGGAGGGGTGAACGAGGCCTTGCCACACGTCATGACACACTCCGGGAAACGTGAGAGAGTGAGGAGGATGCGGGAAAGAGGGGAGTAGTGGGAGGGGAGGGGGTGTTCTGAGCATGCGCTTGATGGGGAACAGCAAAAGGAACAGTAGGGGTCTTGGGGGAAAGTGGTGGGGGGGAATGGTCATAATCTGCCGGCATAGTACAGGATTGAACAAAATTGGGTACGTTAAAACTGCAAGTTCAAACGGGTCATTCTAAACAACGCCCAGACACCGCCCAGAGCCGTCCGTGGGGGTAGAGGGCTTCGGGTGGGAGGAAAGCGTGAGGCAAGGGAAGGGAAGGAAGGGAGTTTTCCTTCAATCGTTGAAAAAGCTGCGCCAGTGTCTGTGACTTTATTTAATTTCCACACATACGAGAAGCTCCGTCATCTATTAACCGGAGACAAATTGCAGAATTGATCCAAGCAGCAGTTCCGACAGCGAAAACAAAAAAAACAAAAAACAACAACATTCATTTGTCCAATTTGCATATTCTTTGACACCATTCCTCTCCTCGATTTCTGGAAAGTTGTATGGTGGTGGATGGGTTTTGGAGGATAATAGCATGAGGAAGGGGAAGGCAGTGTAAGGGGATGGAAAGAAAGCATGAGGTGAGGGGGCAGTGTGGGGAGGGAAAGCGGCATGAGGGGAAGGGATGGGAAGGCAGCATGAGGTGAGGGGAAGGCAGTGTGAGGGGAAGGGAAGGCATGTGAGGGAGGGGAAGGCAGTGTGAGGGAAGGGAAGGCAGTGTGAGGGGAGGGGAGGCAGTGTGAGGGAGGGAAGGCGGCGTGAGGGGGATGGAAAGAAAGCATGAGGTGAGGGGGCAGCGTGAGGGGAGGGGAAGGCAGTGTAAGGGGATGGAAAGAAAGCATGAGGTGAGGGGGCAGCGTGAGGGAGGGGAAGGCAGTGTAGGGGAGGGAAGGGATGAGAAGGCAGCGTGAGGAGAGGGAAGGCAGTGTAAGGGGGATGGAAAGAAAGCATGAGGTGAGGGGGGCAGCGTGAGGGGAGGGAAGGCAGTGTGAGGGGAGGGGAAGGCAGCGTGAGGGGAGGGAGGCAGTGTGAGGGAGGGGAAGGCGGCATGAGGGGAAGGGATGGGAAGGCAGCATGAGGTGAGGGGAAGGCAGTGTTGGGGGAGGAAAGGCAGTGTGAGGGGAGGGGAAGGCAGTGTGAGGGGAGGGAAGGCAGTGTGAGGGGAGGGAAGGCGGCGTGAGGGGAAGGGATGGGAAGGCAGCGTGAGGGGGATGGAAGAAAGCATGAGGTGAGGGGCAGCGTGAGGGAGAGGGGAAGGCAGTGTGAGGGAGGGGAAGGCAGTGTGAGGGGAGGGGAAGCAGTGTGAGGGGAGGGAAGGCAGTGTGAGGGGGAGGGAAGCAGCTGAGGGGGAAGGCAGTGTGAGGGGAGGGGAAGGCAGCGTGAGGGGAAGGGAGGCAGCATCAGGACAAAGAAAGGAAGTGTGAGGGGAGTAGGATGGAAGGCAGCACAAGGGGAGGGAGGCAGCATGCCAGGGCATTACCAGGGAGATAAAACACACCCAAACAGCAATGTTTTATTTTTAACCTTGGTGTTCTTTATAAAACCAGATCGGAGCATTTAAAAATTAAAACCCATGTTATCTACCTGGCAAAGGCCTGCCTGCATGCATACATACCACCCCCACCCCCCTCCCAATACATGTTCCTCCAACATCCTTGCCGTCCATGCGAACAGTGCATGCACACTGGTGATATACTCATCCTTTCACTCACACACATGCAAGGATTTCTCCACACCCGCACTGCACGGTGGCATGTCTGCTCCCCACGTGCTGAACCACATGGTTTGCAAGATGGCTACACAACCCCCTCCACAGCACCATGCACCACAGGCCCGGATACAAGTTTAAGTTCAGACCACGCGCCTGCGAATCCTGCACACCGCACACACATATCCAAGCATGCAGGCATGGACATACCCCACAGAGTCATTTGTACCCATTTGTACCACGTCCGTGTGTGCTGTCTCCATACCTCTTCACTTGCAGAAACTGCCGACTATTAATATATTGTGGCAATTAGTAGTAAATGTATATTAATATTTTGTAATGAAAGCAGATTGCCCAAAATGGTAAAAAGAAACTGTGTACATAACTGCCAAAAAAAGGACCCATGTGGGACTGTCT
Source organism: Eptatretus atami (assembly GCA_035128595.1). NCBI lineage: Eukaryota > Metazoa > Chordata > Myxini > Myxiniformes > Myxinidae > Eptatretus > Eptatretus atami. The sequence goes on from CM068956.1 coordinate 59,468,923, forward strand.
CATCATGGATTGTAAAAGCAGGTCATGGAGTACATCGTTGCACTCAATGTAGCTCCACTTTCTACACATTCCTTCATATTTTCTTCACTAAATCGAATTGTCTGAACAGTGGAAAACATAGGGGCAATACCTCTAGGCGCTTACCTGCTAGTGGCTGGATAAGATAACCAGGCAACCACTGGTAGGAATGGATGACCCACAAAATATGCAACAGAGAAGAGAGTAAATACCTATGGATTTTTTTTAATGCCATGAACATGCTTTGGTATGTCACGGGTGATGAAGGTTGTAGTCAAGTTTCATCAAAATTGTGTGTGTGGTTTCAGAAAAGAAAGCAAATACATATTTTAGGGGGAAATCCAACCCCCCCTCCCCTCCAATAAAACCCCTTGACCACAATTTTTTTTAATGTTGTGAACAAACTTTAGTACATCATGGGCAATGAAGGTGGTGGTCAAGTTTCATCGGAATATTGTGTGTAGTTTCTGAGAAGAAAGCAAATACCTATTTTGGTGGCACCCTCTCCCACACCCCCTCCCCACACCCCCCCCCACACCCCCTCCTCCCTCCCCCGGAGACCGCTTTCGACCCAATTTTTTTTAGTGCCATGAACAATCTTTGGTACATCATGGCTGATGAAGGTTGGAGTCAAGTTTCATTGGAATTGTGTGTGTAGCTTCTAAGAAGGCCAATACCTAGTTGCTGTTTGTTTGGTTTTTTTTGGGGGGGTCTCATCCCCTCGTAAACTCCTCCATAGACCCCCCTTTCGGGCCCGATTTTTTTTAATGCCACGAACAAACTTTGGACATCATGTGTGATGAAGGTTGTTAGTCAAGTTTCATCAGAGTTACATGTGTAGTTTCTGAGAAGAAAGCAGATGCTATTTTGGGGGGGGCCCGATTGGGGGAGGGGGGGAATAGACCCCCCTTTCGGGCCCGATTTTTTTTTATTGCTTGAACAAACTTTGGTACATCCACGGTGATGAACGTTGTGGTAAAGTTTCATTAAAATCGTATCTGTAGTTTCAGAGAAGTTTTTGCAAGTATTTGTGGACGGACGGACAGACGGACGGACGACACAGCATCCCATAAGCTCCCCGAAACTACATTCCAGGTAAAATAAAAATTAAGCTTAATCCTTTACTTTAAATAAATACACTTAGTTAAAATAATCACTAATTTGTTAAAATTTTCAGATTTCACTGCAGATTTCGACACTTATTTAGTCCACGAGATGCGATTCTCAAATCCGACATATTATTTTGATTGTATACTTTAATGAGTCGATGAGAGTAGATTGTGTTTCCAAATCAAGTCATGTTTGAATCGGCTGAACAAAATGGCGAATGAAGATCCCAGTAAGCTGACACAGGTCCATGTATCCGCAGCTGATGCTACACAGGTACCACATCTCATTTGAGGCTCTCTTAGCAAATGCTCATTATACACAAAGTCAAACCAGCGATAGCCAAGGATTCTCCGAAGAGACCTGGTACTGAAGATGTTAAGTCTTTGTCTCAGATCCTTGGTCAGACTACAAGTCTCACAACCTAAAGCATGCTGGAAGAACCAAGGACGAAAAGACTCGGACTTTCATCCTCCTGCATAGGTACCGACAGTGCCACAAGAAATGTTACATTTAATCCATGACTCCCCAGGCCTGACTCAGTTATCTTCGAGCTCACAGCATGCGGATACATGAATATCACTGCCAAGGTAATTGAATCTCTCCATGACCTCAACATCTTCAGCACAAACAGGTGCAGACAAGATAGCAGCATCCAAGATGTCAATGAAACCCTGGATCTTAGTCTTGATCCAGGAAACTGGTAATCCCAGCAGCTCTGACTCATTTAGCACCTTGAGGGTCCCCATAAGGATGTCGCGAGTCTCTGAAAAGATGACTGCATCATCTGAGAAATCAAAGTCAGAGATCCTGACATTCCCAAATGATTCACCGCAGATTTCTCAGATTTCTTCCCAAGAATCCAGTCCGTACTAGCGCTGAAAAATGTGTGGCTGTGGGGGGGGGCAGTACACACTTGACAAACTCCAGCAACAACTGCAAATGAGTCAGAGATTGAACCACCACACCTCACAGCACTCCCAGTACCAGAGTATAGTTAAGACATCAGATCAATCAGCTTTGGTGGCACCCCATGAAGACTGAGGGCACCCCATGAAGACCAAAAGGCATCCCGATTCACTGAATTGAATGCTTTGTGGAGATAAATATTGGCTGCAGGCAACTAAACAAGACAAGCAAACAACTAAATGCGACAAGCGGGAAGCTCAGCAATGACAAGCCTGTGCGAACACGAGTCCTGAGTGATGTCAAGCTGAACGTGACAAAGTTGAAAATCAGAAGCGACAAACCCATGCCAACATGAGAGCTGAGTGGTCAAGGTAAACACGACAAGCAAGCTGCTCAGCACCGACAAACCCATGCCAATACGAGTTCTGAGTGATCTCAAGCTGAACGTCACAAATCTAAAAATCAGAAGCAACAAGCCCATGCCAACATGAGTCCTGAGCGATGTCAAGCTAAAAGTGACAATCATTGATGACAAACCTATGCCAACATGTCACATAGATTACAGCAGACTTGCCATGTCAGTGTGCATTTCAGCCCCCAGCAGTCCCTGCGATACCTTGTACCAGGAATCAAGGTCGCCACACTGCCCTCGATACTATCAGGCATTTACAGGAACAACACCAGGCTCGATGAGTGAACCCACATGACAATATGACATTGATCAGCTTGCTCATGTTGACTGTCACAGCACAACACACCTGTGGTCTGTTGCAGGCATACTGTGCACACTGTCCTGCTCCAATGCGGATGAGCGAGCATGTAGGTCAAACTTTGAACACACCAAAGTTTGGATTATGCTCTCTCTGGGAAAATTGAAATCCCACAAATACCAGATCGACCTCATGAACTACATCACCTCTTGACGGTGAACAATGCAACAAGCAAGCACTTCCACACAAAGATACGAAGATTTTAATGCAACCATGTCTACGGCTACAATGACAACTGCAGATGCGACCATCTGAGAAGGAGTGGCTAACTTCAGAATCAGTGGCATGGTATATTGTATGATTGACCCACCACGTAGTGCTCAATACACAGATTCAATGAGCCTTCAGACATTTCTTATTGTCTACAGGACCACTGTTTCTCTACAGGACTACGGAACTATGATGTGGAAGAGCAACTTCATCATCGACTGACGTTACACCCGCCAGCAGCTGACGTAATGGAAACAGAAAAGAACATCTTTGGAACACTCCATCTGATCCTACATAATTCTCCAGATGCCTATCTTCAGTCATTTCTGAACATTCAAGAGTTGACTGACAAAGTAACAGTGCCTCAGAACATCCCCATCACCATTCATGTCGACAAACAGCCTGATGGAGAGCATGCCTGACAGTTTAACCTGTCCACCACCAGTGAAGTTTCCATGCTCCTGCCAAATCAAGATAGTTGCACGTACAAGGCAGAGAGGTGGAAATCGTGGCCTGCAGCACTTCAAAGACACCCACAGGAGCTGCAATCCACTGTTACCTGATCCTTTTCCAGGATGGTACAGATGGCTTCGACCTCGGTATCCCTCAGCTTCAGGGTCAACGCACAGTTATGGCTAAACAGTTCCATGCATACATGATCATGAAGAGGGAAAACAGTTTCGACATCATGCATCACTGCAACTGCTTGTATCAACAGTAGTGCATGGACATGTTGGCCAAAATAGACACAGGGCACTTCGAATATCTCCACTTCAACCAGGACAACCTCCGTGCAGAACTCTACTGCGGCCTACACGATGTTATTCATGCTGATGATGCTGACCGTGCAGGATGTTGCATGGTTCTGCATGCCACTTTCATTGGTGGTCCACGATTTATGGCTCGGCACTACCATGATGCCATGGCCATTGTGTGAAAGTTCAGCAAGCCAACTTTGTTCATCACCTTCACCTGCAATGCCCAATGGGAGGAAATTGTGAACGAACTTGAGCCACACCAAACAGCCACAGATCGTGCTGACATCACAGCCAGTGTGACCAAGATGAAGCAGCAACAGCTGTTATTTGACATCAAGGCTGGGGTACTTGTTGACTTGAAGGCCTACGTCTACACCATTGAGTTCCAGAAGTTAGACGTGCCTCATTACCACTCCTTGTTCATTCTCAATTGTGAACAACACTTGTGGCAGGATGTGGACAGGATCATCAGTGCTGAACAACCTCATCTCACCAACTCATGTACTCAGGACCTGTTTGACTGTGTGAAGAAATTCATGGTGCAAGGATCGTGCAGTGCAGTTAAACCAAACTGTCCATGGATGATCAATGGTCACTGCTCAATGGACTTCCCTATTCCACTGCTCAAACAAAGCTTGGAAATTAATCCAACTTATTGTCGACGGTCTCCTGGCAATGGTGGCACACTACTGTGCAACATTTTCCAGAACACAATCCTCATTGACAACAGACTCCTTGTTCCATAAAATCCATACAATCCTGACTCGGCGAACGCAGACGAGAGTCTCGGCAGGAGCTGCTCACAGCCGATGTTGATCTCTGCAAAGCAATCGATTCAGTGAATCGAGATGCCCGCTGGAGGATTCTCGGTCTTTGTGGGGTGCCACCAAAGCTGATCGATCTCATTTCTGAACGATACTCTTAATACCTAGAGTGCTGTGAGGTGTGGTGGTTCCATCTCCAACTTATTTCCAGTTGTTACTGGAGTTCATCAGGGGTGTGTCAGGGGCTCCCAGACTTTACAGCACTTGCATGGACTAGATTCTGGGGAGGATGTCAGATTGATCAAATTGTGGTGCATCGTTTGGAAATGTCAAGATCTCTGCCCTTGATTTCACAGATGATGCAGTCATCCTTGCGGAAATGCTGGATGTCCTTGCAGGGGCCCTCGAGGTGCTGAATCAGGAATCGGAGCTGCTGGGATTACTGGTTTCCTTGGCCAAAACTAAGATCCAGGCTTTCAATGACATCTTGGATGCTGCCATCTTGTCCGTACCTGTTTGTGGTGAGGATGGTGAGGTCACGGAGTGATTCGATTACCTCAGCAGTGATATTCATGTCTCCGCATGTTGTGAACCGGAGGTCAATAGATGTCTGGGTCAGGACTGGTGAGTCATGCATTCACTAGATCATGGGGTGTGGCGCTGACGGTACCTGTCTATGTCGGAGGGCAAAGGTCCGAGTCTTTAAATCTTTGGTGATTCCAGTCTTGCTCTATGGCGAGACTGGACTGACCAGGGATCTGAGATGAAGACTTAACTTCTTCGGTACCCAAGGTCTCTTCAGAGAATCCTTGGCTATCGCTGGTCAGACTTTGTATCCAACGAGCGGTTGCTGAGAGAGACCCAAATGAGATTTGTTACCTGCATGGTCCGTGAGCATCAGCTGCGGCTGTATGTCCATGTGGCTCGATTTCCTGGCGCTAATCCTGCTCACCAGATTCTCTCAGCAAGGGAGCCTCGTGAGTGGAGAAGGCCAATGGGATGACCACATGCTTTGTGGTTGCAGCAATCTGATCGGCTTTTCAAAGAGATGGGGATGAGCCAGGCACCTGCCTGGGGGATGGCCAGACGGAGGCCCCTCGAGTACCAATGGAAAGTGGATGCAGCAATGCACTGCGCTGGCGCATGCTCCATTACCTAACCTACTTTAATCCATGGCTGCTCCAGAAGTACCATGCACATATCAATGTAGAATACTGTGCTTCAATCAAAGCCGGCAAGTGCCTGTACAAGTATATCTACAAAGATTCTGACCGAGCCACCATCGCCTATGAAGTTGATGTGGACCACGTGAGAGTGGGCATGGAGGATCGCAATGATAATGTCAGACAGTACGAGCAGCGTCGCTTCATTGGAGAATCTCAGACAACATGTAGGATCTTCGCATTCCCCACACAGGACTACTCACCAGCTGTTGACCCTCTTCCTGTTCACCTCCCAGATGAGCAGCGGGTGATGCTAAACTCAGCTAATGCAGAGCAAGCCCTGGAAGTAGCAAACCAAACAAAGCTGACAGCCTATTTTGCCAAGAATTGTGAAGATCCACAGGCATTCAGCATTCATTATTGTGACTTTCCTGAACACTTCACTTGGCAACCAGCAGCAAAGGTCTGGAAATGGCGAGCAAGATCTCCAAGGAACAAGCCTCAGATGATGGGCAGAGTGCTCTCCGCACATCCTAGCCATGAATAAACGTTCTACCTCCGTCTCGTGCTCCACCTCAAAACTGGTGTCACAAGCATTCAGGATGTTCAAGTGATTGATGGAAAAGTTTGCAAGACATTCTAACAATCCTGCCAGCTTCTCAATCTTCTTGAAGATGACAACGAATGGTTCCAGTGTCTTGCTGAGTGTTCAAATGCATAAAGACCAATAAGTATGAGACCTCCGTTTCTTACTATCCTGCTGCTCTGTGAGCCCACAGAACCACTCCACCTGCACCAACAGCACCTTCACGATCTCTTGAAGGATTTTTACTGCTGCCGCAAACAACAGAGTCTCACCGATGATGCTCTTCAAGCTGCAAACGGGAACAACTTGCTCTGTGATCTTGATGACCAACTTCAGCAGTGGAACTGCAAGACAGTTGACATTGGTCTTCCACCATCAAATCTATGCCAACACAGTTAGATTGACCTTGCTGCTGAGGAGATAGACCCAGATAACAGTACTACTTTCCATGAATGTATTCAACAGGTGAACGCTGATCAGGCTGCTGCTTTTGATGTCATCAGATGTAAAATAAACACTAAAGATGGATGAATTGTCTTCTTCCAAACCAGCATAAACATGCTGGTTTGGAAGACCAAGACTAATACACAAACCCAAGCTGGCGAGGGCAACGTGCTGATGATGCTGATGATCCAAAAATGCTGATGTTGACCGACTGAATGAGAGCATCAAGCCGAGTCTTTCAGGCGACATGCGCACCATCAAAAGTGCTGACACCATTGCTGAGACAAACCAGGTGACCCTCTATCCAACAGAATTCCTCAACAGCATAAATCTGTCTGGACTGCCACCACACCAGATAACATTGAAAGTGCATGCGCCAATGATGCTCCTGCAGAAACTAAATCCACGCAACAGACAGAGCAATGGCACCAGGTACATCCTGACTTCTGTCACAGACAGACTTCTCCAGGCATGCATACTGGCTGGATAATGTGCAGGGTCACTGCTGATGATTCCCCGCATCTTGCTATCACCATCAGATACAGATCTGCCCTACAAACTGCACCGTCGCCAATTCCCCATCAGACCAAGGACTAAAGTCTAAAAGGTCAAAAGACCAGCCTTCACAATGACCATCAACAAGAGCCAGGGCCAGAGTCTGAAATGTTGTGGGCTTCATCTGCTAAACAGTATCTTCACAACTAGACAGTTGTATGTGGCAGCAAGCCGAGTTGGAGATCCACAGCATCTGTGCATTTTTGCAGGCCAGAGCTAGTTCTGTCAGCAGACAACTCCAAAACCAGCGGATCAAAACTGTGCACTCAAACAGCTCACCTGCAACGTTGTCTATCATGAGGTTTTGGTGTAATAGTGCTTGACAAAAATATTAAAAACCATCTCAAAGAATGGCAGCTCTCCCCTCTTCCTTTTGTGTCCCATTTTCCTTAGGATATAGCCTACGCTTTTCCTCATTGATTCTTCACGGGAATCTGCAATATTTAAAATAAATCACATATCTACACTTTTAAACAGCAGAGAAATACTTTGTAAAATACATATGTACTAAACATTCATACTGTCTTAATTGTGGCAGACGACACATACCTCACTCTGTGTGTACTACAGTAATGTGTTCAGAGCTTCTTTCTGCTTTGAAACATCGACTACGCAACAAAAGGAAGATTAAAAGTCTGTTTGGCTTCAGCACAGGGCTAAATAAATAATTAATATTGATATTGATTGCCTCTAAATCCTCCAATGAGGTAAAATGTATTTGTAGCATGCTGCATGTGCACATTAACAGCAAAGTGATGTACACGTACTTTGTAAAATAGTGAAGATTCACAGGCAGAATTCTTCATGCCAAACATTAAAAAAGAGAGACACCACTTCCTGTGTGTGCTGCAGTCCTGTATTCAGATGTCTAATACTGTGCTACACATCTCCAAAAGCCATATTTAATACTTTTTCTGTATGAATTGCTTTATACTTTGATCCATCGGCCACATATCAGAAGTCAGATTAACAGCGTATCTTTGTGGCCTCAAAACATCACTGAAATAAATAAATAATAAATAAATATTGTTTCCTGTAAATGTAATCGATACGAATAAAAGGAAGTGTGTGGTGTGTGTTGTGTGGTTGTGTGGTGTGTGTGTGGTGTGTGTGTGTTGTGTTGTTGTAGTGTCGTGCATTGTATGTACGTGCAAGTTGCTGTGTCTGCTCTCTCCACATGTGGTTGTGTTCAGAGGTGAAACATAGACTACCACATCTCAAAAATCCCTTCCTTGCGTGTGTGTGTGTGTGTGTGTGTATGTGTCAATTTTGGGGAGGGGGTGCATGAGGCAATCACCCTAAGGTTAATGTGTGAGTTCTGTTCAAACGAGCAGAGTACCCAGCCTCCGGATGAATGGAGATTGCACATTACTTGTTGATAAAAGTGTCGGCTGTGTATTGTAAAAGACTATAGATGTTTGTGTGATGTGCATCTAAAGGGTCTAATGGGTCTACATATCTCAGGTATATAAGAGTGTAAATATCTAAAGGGTCTTTGGGGCTCAATAAGGGTTGTAAGGGTCAAAGATCAAAAGGTCATAAAGTCTAAAAGCTCAAGGAGTCTAAAGGGTCTTAAGGGGTCTAAAAGCTCAAGGAGTCTAAAGGGTCTAAAAGCTCAAGGAGTCTAAAGGGTCTAAAGGGGTCTAAAAGCTCAAGGAGTCTAAAGGGTCTTAAGGGTCTAAAGGTGGTATAAAGGGTCTTAAAAGGTCCAAATGATCTAAAAGGTCTAAATGAACTGAAGGTTTCAAGGGCATGTTCCAACAGTAGTTACAAGTCTGAAGGATCAAAGGGGTCAAAAGGGTTTAAGGAGTCAAAAGGGGTCTAAAAGTCAGAGTGGAAAGTGTGCACAGGTTTTCAGGAGTCTAAAGGGTCTTAAAAGGTCCAAAGGGTCGAAATTATCTCAGGTCTAAGAGGTCAAAGGGGTCTAAAGATATGTTCCAATAGTCTAATTAATAGACGTGGTGAAGGTCAAATGATAATAAGCAATTAATAGACATATTCACAGTCTGACTCGCGTTGAAACAGTAAGTAATTAATAGACATACTCACATGGATCGACTGAAGCTTCACCTCGATGAGAGTTCAGCATTGACCCGTGTTCCGAGATGGTCTAAAGGGTACATTCCAATAGTAGTTTGTGCCTTCGGTTTTGAAAGGGTAAAATCGCTCAAGCATGTAAAAAAGGGTCGAAAAATGTCCAAGTGGTCGAAAGCCCCAAGTGGTCAAGGTTCCAAGTTGTCCAATCTGTCTGGAGGGTGTAAGGGGTCTAAATGGTGTTGAGGTCTAAAGGGTCTAAAGGGACTTGAGGCGTGTAAAGGTTATTGGGGTCTAAAAGGCATAAAAGGTCGAAAGGGTGAAGGGATCTAAAGGCGCCTGAAGTGTCTTAAAGGTAAAAGCGGTCTTCAGGGTCTTCAGGGTCTTAAGTATCTCGGGGTCTTAAGGGTCTTCAGGGGCTAAAGGGTCTGATGGGTCTTACGGTTGTTTGGGGTCTTAAAGGCTTTTCAGGGTCTTTAAGGGTCTTCAAAGTTCAAAGATACCTCAGCATTCCAAAGGGCCAAAAGGTACAGCACATTCCAATAGTATGTAATTAATTGATGTATGTGTGGTCAGGATGCAACTGACGTTCAAACAGTATGTAAGTAATAGACATAAACTTACACTCACTGTTTCACGGACGGACGGCTTCATCGTGTTCTTTGTTTTTATCATGGATTATAGATCATGGATTATAGATCAATTAGAGATGGTAGTACTCCATATGGAGGGATGATATGGGGGAAAAATAGCAGCCTATTCAAATGTGCACATCATGAGATGATCATAAACTCCTAAAGAGTGAAGTCACAAGCATTTCAAAGCCTTAACTTTTATTCTCGAGCATTTTGTTGAACTACCAAGACTTAAAAAAACGCCAGAATACTTTCCTTTCGTCCAGTAGAAGCCGAGAAACGAATTTTCAGTCCCTGTGTTAAAATTGCAAACAGAGAAACCGTCCCATATAAGGGGAGGGTGCGTTGCGCGAGCTAACATACAATGCACAACAAGGGGGGCAGGAGGGGAAGGACAAAACAGTGTGGAAGAGAGAAAATAGGAGATCTGTGGAGGAGAGGGATGGGCGGGGAACATGGGGAATGCAAGATGGACGCACAGGGACTTTCAGGTCCTGACACGACAGGGAACTTTCGGAAGGAGGAAGGGATTTGAAGGAGGTGGATTTGGGGTGATTAACAGGGGTTAAAGATCATGGTTTTGGATGGGGGAAGACAAGAGGTGGTGGTGAACAGCTGTTTTGAAGACCTGGAGGGAAGAGTGGGATTGAATAGAGTGAGGGAGTTTAGTCCAAATGGCGAGAAAAAAAAGAGGAATGAAAGAGTGAAGTGAGCAGTGTTCGGGGTTTTGTAGTTTTACCAGAAGGGGGTTGCTGGCGGACCTTGAGACCCTGTGGAATATAGGTGGCTGGGGGGGGTGGGGTAATCGCGGAACAAAGAGAGGGGGGGGGGACGAGACCGGAGAGAGGCGCGTGAAAGACAGAAAGATCAACGACCTGCCTGCGGTGAGAGTGTGATAGGCCCAAAGACTCGCCTCATTGCGGAGTTGCAATGATTCCGAATGCTTGGTTTCTGCAGCGCAAAGCAGAAAGTGGGAGGCAGGAGCACCAGCCCAGAGGGGAGAGCAGTACTCCATCAGGCTGTGGACGAAAGCTTTGTGTGTGGTCAGGACCTCAGATGGGCTGAGGAAGGACTTTACATGATGGAAGATCCCCAGTCAGCGACTGACTTTGGAGGCCAGATTGGAAATGTGGCTTTCCCTTGATAATTACATAATGTTTGAACTGAACGCTGGTTGGACACACACATACATCTATAAATTATGGACTGTTGGAACGTACCTTTCAAAGTGAAGCCACGTAACGATATGTCGATTAAATATGTACTGTTTGAACATCTGTTGCATCCTGACTTCATACACGTCTTTTAATTACGTACTATTTGAATGTACCTTTCACAGTGAAGCCGTGTGACTACATGTATATTAATTACATACTGTTTGAACGTCTGTTGTGGGCTGCACGCACGTCTATTGATTACGTTCTATTGGAATGTACTTTAGACTGCTGAGAGCCCTTTAACCGTTGAAGACCCCTTAAGATCCCAAAGACTCAAGAACCAAAAGTTCCCGTGAACCTAAAAGACCCAAAAGTCCTCGAAGACCTAAAAGACCCAGAAGATCGAAAAGACCACGAAGACCCAAAAGATCCCCAAGGCCCAAAACTCACTGAGGATGCAAACGACCCTGAGGACTGGGACAGGAAGTTTAAAAGTGGTTCTTTCAGTTGGGATTTGAGTTGTCTCGGTACCCACCTTGCAGACACTTTGCGGAACCCCAGCAAGTTGTGAATGATATGGGGTGCTGAACCATGGCTAATGTTCAATTCGGAGACCCCTTCATCCAGCGTAATGTCACTGTTTTCCCAAAGCACGCGTTCAACTCCTGCAACCATTTCAGGTGTGTTGGCTGTGTTAGGCCGGCTCGAACGAGCAGCATCTACCACACTGGACACTCCACTTTTAAACTTCCTGTCCCAGTCATGTATCCGCTGCAGAGATAAACATGCATCACCAGATTGCATCTTCATTCTGCGATGGATTTCCCTGGGATTCACACCTTCACTTCCCGAGAAACGGATGACAGAACGTTGCTCCTCCCCGGTACAAGCTTCTAAGGGAGCCGCCATCTTGGAACTGCTCTAATGATGTCATACGCTCAATGTTGCCAGATCTAAAACAGGCAAAACATGACTCTTACCCATAGATATAACATATGTCATCTACAAACTACACACATTACATTTCGAATTTATATCGCCATTTTAAGGTTACTTATTTATGGCCCTCGTATAAACTATAACACGTGCTGATGTGGGAGTGGATAAAGTTGCTGGGAGTGTAAAATATTGTTGTAGATTTCCGCCGTCGGCGTGCGAACGACCGCGTCTAACCAATAGTGGTCGCTTCGCCCACCGAACGGACAATCCAGTCGCGGCTTTCCGGATCAACGCCGGAAACCAGCACGGGTGTGTTTATACCACACACAATTGTCCGCACTCTACCGCGCTACAGGGTCCTTTTCGCAATCTTTCGATTTACCTATTTTCGCGCGGGTAGGTTACCGAGAGATTGTACATCAACGGGACCGCTTGGAAACGAGCCGCTTAAGCAGCTCGCTTCCTTTTGGGATAACCGAGCGGGGTATTATCGTGCAGTCCCGTTGGACCCGATCACTTTACCGGCTATTTAAAACCAACTATATTCCGAGTGTAAGATGGCAGCTCAATTAAGGGAAGAGGACGCAACGAACAGGTTACATTCACACAAGGACATTTATTTTAATAAGCACGTATGCAATTAAACAAGGCAAAACAGTATGCAATTATACAAGCAACAAAAGCACGACAAAAGAACTACGACCGTCTATACGAATGCGATGCAATATTTACAGCACACGAAGCACTTACAATTTCCTACTTATTAGACGGGCCACGGACACACGTACACACACACAACAGAAATGGTGGCAGAGGCCTTTAATAATAGGGCTCAGCTCGGAGGACAGGTGAGCTGAAACCAGAGCTATCTCGAACTCTCCACCTCGTGTGGTCTTCAAGTTGTTCGGACCCGGGCTCCAGCGAGAGCGAGCTGGATCCAATCGCCGTGCGCTGCGATCCTTCCCGAGCTCCCGCGAATCCTCGACTTCTCAAACACGTGCTGGTGAGACGAGGGATCCTTCCGTCGATGCGCCGATCTTCCCGTCAATGCGCTGCTTCCCCCAAGGAACCACCTCCGAAAAGGTCGACGAGTCGCACAAGCGGGAACCAAAATGGAGAACAAAGAGCTCCGATCCAAGAGAAGAAGAAGAAGAGAGAGAAGAAGAAGAAGAAGAAGAAGAAGAAGCCACACTCGCAGCTCGAGCCGAGCGACCAGCTCAACTCTCTTCCAAGCAAAGCAGCTCGAAGCAAAAAGCTCTCCTGAGCCAAGCAGAAGCCGAAGCTCACTGAACACCAAAGCAAAAAGCCTCCAAAAGCCTCCTCCGAGCCAGGCCTCAGCCGAAGCTCACTGAGCCAGCCGAAGCAAAAAGCTTCGAAGGCCTCAACCTAACACAGCCAAGCAGGACCCGACGGTCTGCTGAACGACTACTCTCTGCCGAAGCAAAAAGCTTACTACTCAACTCCCGAACACGAACAAAGAAAAGATCTCCTCGTATCCTTCTCCCACCCTTCCCCCGCTCCGGTGTGACTCATGACTCATGCCCTCGTGCTCCATCCCCGCTCAGCCACGGGTGGGAGGGAGTTGTTGACATCATGAGTCACGGGACGCAGGGTTCTTCTTGCTCTTCGCAGAAGAGGGGGAGGGATGTCTCATTGTTCGTTCCCTAACTATTAATTCGATCCGCAGCGCATCTAATCGATTTCTGAACATATAAACAATGAAAGGTGAGCTACTAGGGAACAGCATTATCGACATAGCTGACTAAAGGAACCTGTATGTTGTGTGCAATCGAATTCCAAATTCGTAACAATATGTTGGTATGTGAGTGTAAAATATGTGATGTGGGAGTGGAAAATCCATGCTGTGGGAGTGTAAAATGTGTGCTGTGGGAGTGTAAAATGTGTGCTGTGGGAGTGGAAAATCCATGCTGTGGGA
>CM068956.1:59492361-59508627 GCA_035128595.1 Eptatretus atami
GACTGCTTAAGCAGCACCAACGCTCTGCACAGAGTATGGTCCCAATGGATGGATGGAAGGTATTTCCAGCAATTACACTTACCTGGATACCAAGAGCTGTATCTTACCAAACCAAATTGCCTTTATAAACTTCGCATGCTATCATTTTGCAACTTGAGACAAATACCATTCTGTTAAACAAAAGGTGCATGTCCTTCAGCATAACGCCAAGGAATGATTGCCTGTCAGGGCTTAATGCCCGACGAATCCGTCACAAATCGCCTGGTGTGGAGCGTTACACATGTACCATGGTGCTGCCGGTGCTGTCAGAGAGTGAGTCTATGAGTCAAATTGGCAATCAATCCGCTGGGGGTGGGTGTGCGAATTTATAATCTTGTTGAAAAACCAACAACAAAAAAATGAAGCAGTATCAAGCAGTACCTCATTTGGACCCACCTCTGAGGGAGTGGAGTCACAATCCTGACAGATCCATCCGTAACCATACCGTTTCGGAGATTTCTTCACTGGGGGATTTAAGCAGCCAAAGTGGTAGAAGAAAGTACATTGGTCACACCTGCAGACAAGGGGTTCCGTTAGCGAAAGCACGAATAAGATAACATGACGACTCCACTAAGACCATGATGTTAAAAACTGTAAGCGTAAACTTGAAGTATAATTTTGGATGTCATGATGATCACTGCTTCTGCAAGGGGTTAAAGAGCGAGTCCATTGAAATAGCCTGCCAAGTTGAAAAATAAATTACTGCATTTAGAAAACGCAACCAAAATGGATGAATGTTTGCAAGAGCCCGACATCCGGTCCACAGTCTTTCCTGAACCAAACATGTAATCAATCACATGGAAATACATACGACGTACAAGAAAGCATACACAACAAAGGGCAACTGTGCCGATCGACTTTATTTAGACCTTTTATAAAAATAAAAACATAAAAAAACCTGGGTTCAAACCCTAATTTTTATTTTTAAACTAAAAGGTTGAAATTCATGACTTTAAGTTACTAAATACGAATACAAGTATTCATAATAAATAGGAAGTTTTTTTTGAAATATAACCATGGGTGAATTGTCAAGCAATTGTTCCATTTCGAAATAAAATCAATCTTGAGGAATTCCAAAGCAAATGTAACCCCTTTAATGAAAGATAACAAGCAATGTATAAATTGTTTTCCTTTTGAGGTTAGTGTGAAGCTTCCTTCTTAATTCTACAGTATTTTAATACTATATTTGGTGTGAGGATAATGTACAAGTAAGAGGGAAGCCAAGACCATCGTGAAGCTTCGCTATGTATGAAGGAAATGTATTGTTATGTCAAGGGGATGATGGAGGAGGGGGGGGGATGAATACTTCAGAGTTAGCCTTGTGTAATTTAGTATTACCGTCATGCCACGCCATCAGAATAGCCCCATATGTAAGCATTCCAATCATTTCTTTAGCAGTAAGCCTCTATGTGGTTTTGTGTGGGAAGGAACAGACTGTATCCCTTAATGCGTCAGAATATGGTTAATTGTACTTGTAACCCTCCTCATAATGAAAATTGAAGCAAGGAGTCCAGGTAAGGAGAATGCCAGAGAATGAGGTAGGTTGAAAGAATTGAACCGCACTTCTGAGCAGTGGGGAAAACTGCCTGGCAACAGCCCCCGATTAGCTGGCACCATAGGGATGAGGATAAAGGTGGGAGGGATCCTCTGGAAAATTCCACTGAGGCAGCTGTTTTCCCCCAGCGGATGGTTACTTTGCCCTGATATCATGGAATTAAATAATGCCCCTGGGCAATAGGGACTAACCAATTCCCCCTGACCTCTACCACTGTCACTCGAGGGGTCCTAAGCCGCTGCACAAGGTTTGAGAAGGTTTGACGCGACGAGATATAAGCAGCGCAAGCTGCATAGGGGAAAGGACCAGAGAGTGAGAGTGGACGTAGTGGCAGTCAGTCGTCGAGGCAGTCGCGGTCGCAGTCTCTGGTGCTTTTGGAGCAGAGCAGTCGAGTAGTCATGAGCGGTCGGTCATCGTGGTCACACTTGCCGTTGTTGAGGTCGTCGTTAAACACGAGTTGGTGGCTTGGTCAGGTATGGAGTCAAGAGAGATGGTCGAGGCTGGCAGCACAGAGTTATTGTGGTTGCTGTGCATGGGTGCAGAATTGAGATAGGGACAGGTATTCTCCCTGCTCGGTTGTGTGGTGTGAGTGTGCGTGAAATTGGCCAATAAAACCTGTGAGAGATCAACGCATTCTGTATTATTATTTATTGTACATTTGCAATTGTTGTTCTGCATTTCTTTGCTTGCTTGTGTTTTTCCCCACAAATTATATTCCCCTTTTTCTTAAAGTACTTGTGATGTCAGTGTCAGTCATTTCTGGCACGTCCACCAAAGTGGAACCTTGAATTACTTACTCAGAGAGCAGGTGAATCTCGATAATTTGGAAAACCTCCAAATTCTCAGTAAATCCTTGGACCATTGAGTACAGTGCTGTGGAATGGCCGTGTTGACAGCCTTACCCACCAACGCGACATAATGCAACAACGTTCTTTTTTGTTGTCACAGTGTGTAAGGCGCATGGAAAAATCGGTCACACAAATTATGCACACACACACGGACACAGAAATACCAGACAGCACAAGACAGAAAAAAAGATAACATACTAGAGACAGAAATACCAGTTTAAAAAAACACATCAGACAAAGCTGGGGAGTGAGCGAACTTCCTGGAGCACTCTGGTGCTGCGGCACCATTTTGTGATGTCTCCTTTATCTCCCTCATAGGACACCAACGGGTTTATCTATCCTCCAAATGCTGAGCATCAAGTTTTTGGTAATATCCAGCTGGAGTTGGGTACGAACCGCCGACCGCCCAGAATCAAAGGAGATGCTCTAACCACAATACCACTGAGGCTGGAAAGCTTCGAAACATTTGGAATGTTTTCAGCTTGAGGTAACCAAACAAATGTCATCTCCCTTGAGGAATAATCAATGATCATAAAAATACATATATATATATATATATATATATATATATATATATATATATATATTATATATATATATATATATATATATATTAAACATAGACATCCACATATATACATATACATATATATCACATATATACACATATATAAATATACATATATTTATACACATATATATACACATATACATATATACATATACATAGACATCTACATATATACATATACATATATATACACATATATACACACATATATAAATATACATATATACATATATTTACACATATATACATAGACATCTACATATATACATATACATATATATACACACATATATAAATATACATATATACATATATTTATGCACATATATATACACACATATACTATATATATATATACATATACATATATACATATATACATATATACATATATACATATACATAATATATACATATACATATATATACATATACATACATATGTATATACATATACAGTGGGGAGAACAAGTATTTGATACACTGCCGATTTTGCAGGTTTTCCCACTTACAAAGCACGTAGAGGTCTGTAATTTTTATCATAGCTACACTTTCAACTGTGAAAGACGGAATCGAAAACAAAATCCTGAAAATCACATTGTATGATTTTTAAATAATTAATTTGCATTTTATTGCATGAAATAAGTATTTGATCACCTCCCAACCAGTAAGAATTCCGGCTCTCACAGACCTGTTAGTTTTGTCTTTAAGAAGCCCTCCCATTCTCCACTCATTACCTGTATTAACTGCACCTGTTTGAACTCGTTATCTGCATAAAAGACAGCTGTCCACACTCAATCAATCAGACTCCAACCTCTCCACAATGGGCAAGACCAGAGAGCTGTCTAAGGACATCAGGGACAAAATTGTAGACTTGCACAAGGCTGGGATGGCTACAGGACAATAGGCAAGCAGCTTGGTGAGAAGGCAACAACTGTTGGCACAATTATTAGAAAATGGAAGAAGTTCAAGATAACAGTCAATCTCCCTCGGTCTGGGGCTCCATGCAAGATCTCACCTCGTGGAGCCTCAATGATCATGAGAAAGGTGAGGGATCAGCCCAGAACTACACGGCAGGACCTGGTCAATGACCTGAAGAGAGCTGGGACCACAGTATCAAAGAAAACCATAAGTAACACACTACGCCGTCATGGATTAAAATCCTGCAGCGTACGCAAGGTCCCTCTGCTCAAGCCAGCGCATGTCCAGGCCCGTCTGAAGTTTGCCAATGACCATCTGGATGATCCAGAGGAGGAATGGAGAAGGTCATGTGGTCTGATGAGACCAAAATAGAGCTTTTTGGTTAAAACTCCACTCGCCGTGTTTGGAGAAGAAGAAGGATGAGTACAACCCAAGAACACCATCCAAACCGTGAAGCATGGAGGTGGAAACATCATTCTTTGGGGATGCTTTTCTGCAAAGGGGACAGGACGACTGCACCGTATTGAGGGGAGGATGGATGGGGCTTGTATCGCGAGATCTTGGCCAACAACCTCCTTCCCTCAACAAGAGCATTGAAGATGGGGCGTGGCTGGGTCTTCCAGCATGACAACGACCCGAACACACAGCCAGGGCAACTAAGGAGTGCCTCCGTAAGAAGCATCTCAAGGTCCTGGAGTGGCCTAGCCAGTCTCCAGACCTGAACCCAATAGAAAATCTTTGGAGGAGCTGAAAGTCTGTGTTCCCAGCGACAGCCCGCGAAACCTGAAGGATCTGTAGAAGATCTGTATGGAGGATGGGCCAAAATCCCTGCTGCAGTCTTGTGCAAACCTGGTTAAGAACTATAGGAAACGTCTGATCTCTGTAATTGCAAACAAAGGTTTCTGTACCAAATATTAAGTTCTGTTTTTCTGATGTATCAAATACTTATTTCATGCAATAAAATGCAAATTAATTAATTAAAAATCATACAGTGTGATTTTCAGGATTTTTGTTTTCGATTCCGTCTTTCACAGTTGAAGTGTACCTATGATAAAAATTACAGACCTCTAAGTGCTTTGTAAGTGGGAAAACCTGCAAATCGGCAGTGTATCAAATACTTGTTCTCCCCACTGTACATATACATATATATATATATATATATATATAACACACACATACAGCTCTGGAAAAAAATAAGAGACCACTCCAAAAAACATTTAAATCAGCTCTCTTCGTGTATGGCAGCCATTCCATTCCAGGGTCTGTTGAATTCCACACAGGCACACCTCATTCTACTTAGTGAGGTTCTGATTAGGTGATCACCTGAACCTAATCTTATTTAACAAGGAAAAGTATAAAAAACCACTGCTGTGGTCATCACTATCCTCTTGCAATAGGACCAGCTGGATGGCAAAAATAGTGCTAGTAGTACCTCAAAGGAAATTGGAATCAAAAAAATAACTATTGACCATGCCAAAAGAGTTGAAAAGAAAAGTTTTGAGTGAGGAAAAGAAGGGTTCAATACTGGCTTTACTGTCAGAGGGATACAGTGAGCGTCACGTTGCTTCCATCCTTAAAATTTCAAAGACGGCGGTCATAAGAACAAGTCAAGCAGCAGATATTGGGACAACAAAGCTACAGACTGGCAAGGGCGAAAACGACTTACCCCTGACCAGGATGACGTCAACTCATTCGAATGTCACTCAACAACGTAGGATGACATCAAGTGACCTACAAAAAGAATGGAAAACGGCAGCTGGGGTGAAGTGCATGGCGAGGACGGTTCGAAACAGCTCCTAGGGGCAGGGCTGAAGTCGTGCAAAGCTAGAAAAAAGCCCTTCATCAATGAGAAGCAAAGAAGAGCCAGGCTGAGGTTTGCAAAAGACCATAAGGATTGGACCGTCGAGGACTGGAGTCAGGTCATCTTCTCTGATGAGTCCAATTTTCAGCTTTGCCCAACACCTGGTCGTCTAATGGTTAGACGGAGACCTGGAGAGGCCTACAAGCCACAGTGTCTCGCACCCACTGTGAAATTTGGTGGAGGATCGGTGATGATCTGGGGTTGCTTCAGCAAGGCTGGAATCGGGCAAATTTATCTTTGTGAAGAGACTCATGAATCAAGCACGTACAAGGTTGTCCTGGAAGAACACTTGCTTCTTCTGCTCTGACAATGTTCCCAACTCTGAGGATTGGTTTTTCCAGCAGGACAATGCTCCATGCCACACAGCCATGTCAATCAAGGTGTGGATGGAAGAACATAAGATCAAGACCCTGTCATGGCCAGCCCAATATCCAGATCTGAACCCCATTGAAACCTCTGGAATGTGATCAAGAGGAAGATAGATGGTCACAAAGCCATCAAACAAGCCGAGCTGCTTGAATTTTGTGCGCCAGGAGTGGCATAAAGTCACCCAACAGCGATGTGAAAGACTGGTGGAGACATGCCAAGACGCATGAAAGCTGTGATTGAAAATCAGGGTTATTCCACAAAATATTGATTTCTGAACTCTTCCTAAGTTAAAACATTAGTATTGTGTTGTTTAAAAATGAATATGACTTGTTTTGTTTGTATTATTTGAGGTCTGAAAACACTGAATCTTTGTTGTATTTTGACCAGTTGTCATTTTCTGCAAATAAATGCTCTAAATGACAATATTTTTATTCGGAATTTGGAGAAATGTTGTCAGTAGTTTATAGAATAAAATAAAAATGGTCATTTACTCAAACACATACCTATAAATAGTAAAACCAGAAAAACTGATAATTTTCAGTGGTCTCTTATTTTTTTCCAGAGCTGTATATGCATATATATATATATATATATATATATATATATATATATATATATAATATTATATTACACATACATACATATATATGAACATATATAATATATATACATATATTTATACACATATACATACATATATATGAACATATAATAATTATATACATATATTTATACATATATTTATACACATATTTAGACACATATATATACACACATATATACATATAATATACATAAATATATACATATATATACATATATATACATATATATACATATTTATAGTGGCGTTTATAAAAGCGTGTCGACATTGAAACGCACACAGCACGTTGACTCTTAGAATAGTTATTTCCGTAATGAATGTTAAGAATAGCACCTTCTCCATAAGGGTTACGTAATAAATGCATTGAGTTGTGCAGTTAATGCCTGGTGTTGGCTTAATAGTTAGGGTGGTGGCTTGGATCCTAGGATCTAAAGTTCAAATCCTGCTCAGCTGTTGAATTAAAACAACGTGGGGTTGACTGCCTGTCATCCTTCAGTGGTCAACAAAATGAGTGCCAGCTTGCCGGTATCCTCTGTCGGAGTGGTGACTCGTCAGGATTGTGCCCAATCCCCAAGGGGATTGCTTAAGCAGCACCCACGCTCTGCACAGAGTATGGTCCCAATGGATGGACAGATGGTTGGGTAGTTAGCACCCCCTCTCAACCCGTTGGGATAATAGAGCAATCAGCACGTGATGACGTGTACCGTGACTGCCATCATCGCGTAGGGCATGCATGTTTTACTGCCATGGCGTTCAACGTGTGCGAATAACACAAGCATTCTGGAACATGCAACAAATTCTCAAATTCCCATTTATTGTTCAAAGCCCACAAAGTCCTTGTTTGGCTCTTCGTCCATATGGATGTTTACCCTGTAATGTAATCTATTGCAGTCCACCCCTGTACTGCATTTCATTTCCCTAATTCCTGGATATTTCCTCCACCCAAATGACTGGTGCAATGATAGCCCCATGCCCTGGCTTTGTGCCATAGACATTGTTGGATGTTTGGGGTTCATCCCAGGTACATGGGGTAAAAAGGATTTCCTCCATGTTAAGTGTGGAGCTTCGCTCCTGACGACAGCCAAAAGGACCAAATGAGTGAATATCCGGCTGGGCAGCAGAATGGGGGGCTGCGGGGAATCCTCCAATCGCTGGCATGGGGCCAGCACATAAGTTCTGATGTGGCCCAATAGCTGGTCCTGGCTGCCGCCTTGTAAGATCTGACGCTGGCCCAATAGCTGGCGCCTTGTAAGATCTGACGTGTGGCTCTTTGGCCTGCCTGCCCCAGGGCTATAAAGCTGCACTCGGTGCCTGGTTCGCTCTCTTGTTGCCTCTCAGGCTCTCTTGGTCTGGTCGTCGCTCTTTCTGCCTGTCATCACACGTGTTCTATCCCCTGGTCACCGACGCGCTTCGCACACACTCGTCTCCCTGGTCCTCGACGCTCTGCATCGACATCGTCTCTGCACCACTTGGTCCCGGATGCTCTGCATCGCCCTCGCTTCTTCCTGGTCCTGGATGCTTTGGTTCGTGCTCCCAATGGAGCTCGTGGACCCTCGGTTGTGGATGACAGTGTTGGGGCCATTCCAGAGAGCAGTACCAAGTTGGAGAGGGTGACCGATGACGTACATCCCGCGGGCTGAGGCAACCCTGCCCCTCCAATTTGTCTCCCCGTGTGTGTGGTCTGATGGGTACCTGTTGTTTTGTTATCCAGTAGGTAAGTCAGAGGTTAAGCCAAGTCTGTAACTTGTACATTTTCTTTCCTTTTTATAAATACACATCTTGATTGCTCTTTTCATTGCATTTCCCTTTTCCTGCCCTGGTTGCCCTTTGAGCCACTAAAGCCCTTGAGTTCCATTCCTCCTTCCCGTACCCCTCATTGCTCATGTGTACTAATAAAGGCAATGTGTGTGTGCCCGTGTGTGTGTGTGTGTGTCTCCACCAAAACTATAAAACCTCGCAGCTTGGAACTTTGCATGCATACTAAAGAAACTCCAAGGAAGTGCAAGAGTGAAAATTGGGTGTTTGGGTTAATTAAAACACCCCTTTGAAGATAATCAATGGCCTAATTAATTATATCCTTTATCAGGCGATCCTCAGCCACCTTCGTTGCTGGGTCTTAAGGTGTTTCCTGGGTAACTTTGATGAGGTCTGAAGCCGCCATATTTTTGCCTGCTTAACCTTACCTAAACTTGGAACAGGCCGCAACGATTTCTGAACGATAAAGTTGTAGTTTTCACTTTCCTCACTCATATTATCGAATGCCTGTTCATCATAGCTTACGAATTGCTGGGTACATTGTAATGCTTAAACCTCCGACAATGTCAGCTTCATGGCTTGACATTTTGGCGTCTCCGGGAGGTGAATGTCTAATGTGTTGCTAATCGCGTGCCAAACTAGCCATTTCTTAACAACGTTTCGTTGGAGTGCTTCCTTACTCATATTATTGAATGCCTGTTCATAGTATGAATTGCGTGGGTACATTGCATTGCAATGCTTATAAACATCCGGAGACGTCAGCGTTCGCGGCTTGCATTTTGGTGTCTCCAGGAGTGTATGTTAACGTGTTTGCTAATCGCGTGCCAAACTGGCCGTTTAACGATAAAGTTGTTGTTTTCACTTCCCTGATGTGTGTGTGTGTGTGTGTGTGCGTGTGTGTGTCGCTGTCGTGCGATGTGGTTATCTACATATGTGGGTTTCAGAATGTGGAAGAGTCCTTCAGGGTGTGGCTCAAAGTATCCACCTTCATTTTGGTAAGGGTCACGATCACGGACCAAGCTGTGAAGTTTCTGTTTTCAAGTTTTGTGCCAAGGTCTCTTCCGATCGTTACTGAGCCCAGGATGGCTTCCAACTGTATGTCGTTTGTAGTGATATTCCCAGGGATGGTTTTTAATATCTCTGTGAGGTTCTTTGTCATCATTCCATAGCTCAAACTATCATCACTGGTACACTTTGCATTCTTCAGCTTCCAGTTTATTTTCACTTCATGCTTGAGGTCTTGGTATTTGTCATTTTCTTGATATTTGCATCTCATCGTCAAAATCACTGCGATTAACACCTCAATTAGCAACGCCTTCTTCTCTTTTTTGCACCTAAGTATGCTATCTGGTCGCAATGCTTTGTTTTCAATGTTCACACTTGATGGGATCATAAGGTCGTACGTGAAGCGGTACTTAATGTGTCAGTGATTGCTTTAGGTTAATTTCCCACAAATTTCTGGAACTGGAATGTCGAAGTCTTTGCGAGATGTGCCAGCGGATTACTTTACAAACTCTGTTATGTCGTTGTGTGTACAGCTGTTCTGACAAGTTTTCTTTTTCATGTTTGGTCATTAAGCATCACATATCATTACCCTCGCCAAAGGATTCAGAGAGGTATTGCATTTGGGTCGGTTTGTTTGTCTGTCTGTTTGTTTGTTTGTCCCACAAGAACTTTTGTGTTTTTCTCTGCAACTGCTTGTTGGATCGAGGCAAAATTTTCACCATTGGTGCTTTCTACTCATGTAGAATGTTTTAATGATAATGTTTTAGTAACAGCTGTCTTGAAGACCTGGAGGGAAGAATGACATTGAGAAATGTGGAAGTTGATTCCACAGGTTGGGGGGTGGGGAGAGGAGAGAACAAATGAGTGGTGAGCAGTGATGCTGGATTTTGAAGTTTCACCAGAAGGGGTTGATGTGGGACCCATGTGCACATCTGCAGAAACCTAGGGTTGACAAGCACGGAAAGAGCAAAGGTTCAAGACCAGAAAGAGGAGGAGAAGACAGAGAGACCACCTACTGTCTGTGGTGGCGAAGTGATAGGCCCATAGCTCAGCTTCATCACGGAGATTCCAATAAATTGAAGGCCTATGGTTCCATGGCATCAAGCAGAGCAGATATGAGGCAGAGAAGCCAGCCCAGAGGGGAGAGCAGTACTCCATGTTGGCTGCGAGGAAAGCCTTGTAGGTGATTAGGATTTCAGGTGTACCAAGGAGGGACTTTGTAGACAGAGGATGCCTATCGAAGGCTGGCTTTGGAAGCCAATTTGAAATGTGGTTGCCCAAGAAAGATAATGGCTAGTGAGACCGCAGGAGTTTGGAATGACTGAAACTTCCTCAAGAGGATTGTTCAGAAGTAGATTGGAGGGTTTGCAGATGTCTTTTGGAGAGAGAGAGAAAGAGTGAGAAATGTGAGATTCTGTCAGGATTGAAAGACATATTCCAAGCGTTTGACAAATCTTGTGATTTTGTCAAGGTGTGAAGAGGGGAAGAGGCTGCAGCCTGCCTATCTGAACTGAACCTGTCTATCAAACCTGCATATCCTGCCCAAGAGGGTGCAGTCATCAGCAAATAGATAAGAGGATTTTCCAGAGTCAGAGAGATCTGGATGAAGATCAGGAATAGGACTGGGTTGCAGACAATGCCCTTGGACAACTCCAGCTTTGACAGGGAGAGGGAGAAAGGATTCTAGTGAGAGCACCACATTGGCTATGAGAGTAGAGCAAGTCAGTAAGCATGTGTGGAGTTGCTTTAGAGCCATAAGCAGAGGGGTCCGGAGAATAAGGCGGGATGCATATTGTATCAAAAGCACAATACGTCTGGAGAATGGCCTTGATCTCTTTGTCCGACATTGAGGGCCTCCATCCATTGTTTGGAGAGTGTAACCATCATATCAAGCAATGATTTCTGAAATGAGGCAATTGAGAAAGCAATGGATTTCATATAAACTGGGATGATGGATTCATGATCTTGCTGATGAAATGGAAGTAAGCTCATAGGTCTTGTAGTTATGGGGATCTTTGTTTGCACCTTTTTACCCTCAGCCTGAATTGGCTAGGTATTGTCGCTAGGCGTTGTCCGGCGGGCTCCTGCGGGCGTCTGTCAACTTTGGTTTCCGTCAATTTCGGGAGAAAGCCTGTCCGATAATCCATTTTTGCGGTTGTGGGTTAGTAAGAAGGTTCCTTTCGAAATGGGCGCGCTGCTTTTCATGTGGCCTCCATGGCACCTTTGAAATTGGTTTCGTCGATTTCGGAGAAACGCCTTGTCCGATTAAATCATTTTTGCAGTGTGTATTGGGCTGGGTAGAGGAAGTTCCTTTCGATTAATCAGTGCATTCGATATCCAATATGGCGGCTGGGCAGTCATCTGAATTTTGGTTTCCGGACAATAACTTGAGAACGGCTTGAACAGATTGAATTTATTTTCAGTGGGGTATAATGGGGTGTTAGAGGAAGGTTCTTTCGATATACAGCACAATCCGATTAACCAATATATGCGCTAGGGCGCATCTTGAATTTGGTTTCGGACAATAACTTGAGAACGGCTTGACTATTGATTTCATTTTTGTGTGATATAATGGGGGTGTTTAGAGGAAGGTTCTCTCCGATATTCAGCGCAATCGATATCCAATATGGCGGCCTGAACAGCCATCTTGAATTTGGTTTCCGGAAATAACTTGAGAACGGCTTCACACATTGATTTTTATTCTGGCGAGGTATAATGGGGTTGAGTAGAGGAAGGTTTCCTTTCAAAATGGGCATGCTGCATTTTCACTGTGGCCGCCACGCAGCCATCTTGAAATTGGTTTCCGTCAATTTCGAGGAGAAGCCTTGTCCGATTAAATCCATTTTTGCTGGTGTTGGGGGTGGAGTAGAGAAGGTCCTTTCGAAAATGGCGTGCTGCGATTTTTCAATATGGCACCATCTTGAAATTGGTTTGCGTCAAGGGCTGAGGGGTTACGCCTGCTTTGCGGTGGTATTTTTATGAATGCAATTTGTTGTGGATTTCCAAGCAGATGGAAGATGACCTAGCACAATGATATAGGGCAGAGAGAGATGTACAAGAGCAGCAGAGCAGGTTTTAGGAACGTGAGCTGATGCTGTTTCGGTCCAGTAGCAGAGTCAGTGTCGAGGTTAAAGAACCTCTCCACCTTCTCAGTGAAAAAGACAGAGCCTCAGGTCCAGGAGCAGTTGGTATACTACGAATGGTGGGTACAGAGAAGTGAGGGTTGGGGTCACAAGATTTGGAAGCAACACAGAATTGAGGCATTCAGCTTCTCCAGACTTGCAGTCGGCTTGGTGCGGTTCGCTGTTGGAAGAATTCCAGGCTGAGTTAACATCGGGCAGTAGATGTGAGACCAGTCCTGAAGAGAGAGGGCTGTTTGCAGTCTGCAAATCGACGCTGAGTGAACTGCCAAACTCACCAGCAATGAGGCAGCTCTCTAAGATAATCGAGAGATTTTACTCTCACAAGCATATATCAGAGTTGCATATACACAGTTCATTCAAAAAATATTCAAAATGTGAACTACAATTGCATTTTTTTGGCTTTGACTTTTTGACCATGTGGTAGCCCCAGGGCGGCTAAAAATGATACTGCTCTCACACCTTCTTGCCATGTGGTGATCAGAACGATCAAGTTGGTGAAATTTCTGCATTAACCTTTAGGAATAGCGTGACAGATGACAGATGAAGCTGATTACATTACAATATCCCCACCTATTTTTTTTCTTTGGGGACAATGAAAGACAAAAAACCACAAAGCACACCATTTTACGTCTGATTATCGTAACAAAGCACAAAAGTTTTAAGAGGCAAACAAGTCATTCATAAGAATTTCAGCAACATGGCAAACAAAAATTTAAAACCCCAAAAGCGACATGCTCTGCTTGGCCATTAACCCTTCATATAGTCGCAATGCAACGGTAAAAGCATTCATTTGCCCCATTAATCCACAATTGAAAGCATTCAGCCTGCTATTTAATGCTGGCTGGTCAGAGCAACGTATGTGGGAGTCTAGAACGAGGGTCGTTTTATCCAAAGACAAAAGCATCGGCACATGCACAGTGCACAGCGTCTAACAACTGCATTTAGGAGTGACACCCCGTGAACAGATGGAGATGTTGTAGAGTGTTTAATGCACAATGTTGAGATTTCGTAAAGCTTTATCATTTCTAACTTGCTATAAAATGGTTAAGTGAAAATGTATGAGGGGAAAGCGGTGCACATTTTCACACAAGACAAGTCTTCATTTCATGTCTATTGAACTCACTGGCAAGGGAAGTAACAGAATATATTCACACGAATATGAAGCATGGGACTTCCTTAATCTTACTGGTTGAAAAAGTAAGGAATGTCAAACCAAGAGATGCGGCTAACTAGGGCCTATAATGACGACAAGACATAAGGCGACAGCTGGATTCCCAGCGGGAATGACACAGCCAAAGCTCCTGCCTGAGTATGGTAATGGTGGGATTGTAGCAATGGAAATTAGCTCACAAAGCCCGTAATGCATGGAGGAGTCAGACTGCACCCAGTGGGAATGTGCACAGGGGGAGAATATAATTTTTTTTTCCTGAGTGGGGGATGGGAACAGCAGAGTAAATTGGTGTGGACTGAAGAAGCAAGAAACGAACAGACATGGCACTACATATACACACATAGAACAAACTAAAATTTAAAACATCATCGTTCATTCCAAAGATAAACATGGACTTGACTTCAGATTAATTTGCATCACACAACCAAGCTGTCATGAGGTTTTAGAAACTTCAGGGTTGGGGGAAGGGAGGGGGGGGGGTGGTGAGATTAAGCCAATATACCATTCATACAAACTTGGATTCTCAAATGCTTGTTGTACAATGTTGAAAGTGTTTTTAATATATACTAGCCAAACCCCACTGCCGCGCAAAGTTTCTAAAGTGAGGGTTTCGTAGGACGTCAATATATCCAGTGTTCACATGTGATTTATAGAATTTCTTTATTTACATGTTCTTGTTACATTTTTTGTGTCAAATGCACCTTCTGAGTAGTCAGCATGTGCAGAAGAGGGTTTTACATTGAAGACGTGTTTTCTGGAGTGGCATTACGCCTCTCAGCGGTGACGTCAACGTCGCCATGGCAAACATGTAAAAATTAGAAAATCGCCAAAAAATTCCCAACCCTGTCCGTCTGGTGCAATATCACATAGCCTATGCTGTACATTGACCACAGAGCACCTGCACGCCAAAATGGGACAATCCGTGCGGTCAGTTTCGAGAGAAAACATCCACAACTTGCGCAATTACGCGTACAATCAAGTAACATATATCATATTTTAATTAACTAAAGTGCACAGGTTATATGAGCTTTTTATTTTAATACCCTATCGTCATAATACATATTTGTTCTTGATGTTCGTCTTTTGGCTGCTCCCATTAGGGGTCGCCACAGCGGATCATCCGTTATATCCGCATACTGATTTGGCACTAGTTTTTACCGGATGCCCTTCCTGACGCAACCCTGGTCGCCTCTTACGACACAGGGATAAAGGAATTGGTTTCCACCATGATTCGCGGGCTGCCCAGCACCCTCTTCATAGCGCGGCCCAGCGCAGAGCTCCCGTCCTCAAGCGATCCTCCAACCCAAGCCTCCGAGAGCCGTGATTACAGGCGCACGCGAAGCTTCCGTTAATACTAGTATCATCACATCAGAACATAATATATAAATATCGATTAAGTGATGAAAATATATAACCATATAACCACGATGCGGTTATATATCAACGTAGTAGATAAAAACGATAGAGTAGGGTAGTTGTGGGTCAGTCTTGCTGCGCTTAGGCGCCACACGGACATCGTGACCAACTGAGGCAGGTACTATCTCCTACAACCTGGACTCTACCCACAGGAATAGATTGCTGACTGATCCGTGGCCGACCCCAGCGCACCAGACTTCCTTAACATCTTCCAAATCCAGGATGATACAGGGCCTGGACGCCGATAATATGTATTAGAATATTTAAGTATTATATTAATCTAGTATACAACCATGACGAGACCAGCGACACGGGGACAACCCAAAGCACGACAATCAACACCCAAGTGCAAATGTTTGAGATTAACAGAAAAGGCAAGGGGAGGGATGACAACAAATGGATGCATCAACAGCACACACAGAAGAGGTTGGTGGAGTGAAGACTTGGTCGGTGTAGTAAAACTCAGAAGTGGAAGTGGAGAGACCGTGAGTGACACCGGGGGTAGCAGACTGAAAATCGTGCAGAGGAAAGCTCGTGGAAAAATGGACTCAAGGAAGGCAGTTCCACTGGCAAGGAACAATGGGGTATGAAATAATGGAGGTTATCATTGAGTTTAGACGTGGGCTTTTCTGGCAGAAAACGTGTGCAACCTGAGGGACCGGAGCTCTGGCTGAAAGTGAGATTGGGCAGGGAGGAGCCAAACCAAAATCAGAGCAGACCAATACAATAAAATATGCAAGGCGCACACATTCCTAACGTAATAAGAGGTGAGGCGACCATAAGTGACCTGCTGATATACAAGATCTGAGACTCAGATTCCCTGATGCGAGATTCCAATTACACAGAAGGCTTAGGTTTCAGGGCCTCAAAAGGGGAGGTGGATTATGAAGCATCAGCACCAGTTCACAGTGAGGAGCCATTTCTGGCACTCCAGATGAAGGCTTTGTGCACCGTTCCTAAATTTAGTGAGGACAGCAGAGATACACTTGGTCTTGAGAGAATTGTGAG
>CM068956.1:59508652-59521925 GCA_035128595.1 Eptatretus atami
TATACATATATACATATACATAGACATCTACATATATACATATACATATATATACACATATATACACACATATATAAATATACATATATACATATATTTATACACATATATACATAGACATCTACATATATACATATACATATATATACACACATATATAAATATACATATATACATATATTTATGCACATATATATACACACATATACATATATATATATATACATATACATATATACATATATACATATATACATATATACATATATACATATATAATATACATATACATATATATACATATACATACATATGTATATACATATACAGTGGGGAGAACAAGTATTTGATACACTGCCGATTTTGCAGGTTTTCCCACTTACAAAGCACGTAGAGGTCTGTAATTTTTATCATAGCTACACTTTCAACTGTGAAAGACGGAATCGAAAACAAAATCCTGAAAATCACATTGTATGATTTTTAAATAATTAATTTGCATTTTATTGCATGAAATAAGTATTTGATCACCTCCCAACAGTAAGAATTCCGGCTCTCACAGACCTGTTAGTTTTGTCTTTAAGAAGCCCTCCCATTCTCCACTCATTACCTGTATTAACTGCACCTGTTTGAACTCGTTATCTGCATAAAAGACAGCTGTCCACACTCAATCAATCAGACTCCAACCTCTCCACAATGGGCAAGACCAGAGAGCTGTCTAAGGACATCAGGGACAAAATTGTAGACTTGCACAAGGCTGGGATGGCTACAGGACAATAGGCAAGCAGCTTGGTGAGAAGGCAACAACTGTTGGCACAATTATTAGAAAATGGAAGAAGTTCAAGATAACAGTCAATCTCCCTCGGTCTGGGGCTCCATGCAAGATCTCACCTCGTGGAGCCTCAATGATCATGAGAAAGGTGAGGGATCAGCCCAGAACTACACGGCAGGACCTGGTCAATGACCTGAAGAGAGCTGGGACCACAGTATCAAAGAAAACCATAAGTAACACACTACGCCGTCATGGATTAAAATCCTGCAGCGTACGCAAGGTCCCTCTGCTCAAGCCAGCGCATGTCCAGGCCCGTCTGAAGTTTGCCAATGACCATCTGGATGATCCAGAGGAGGAATGGAGAAGGTCATGTGGTCTGATGAGACCAAAATAGAGCTTTTTGGTTAAAACTCCACTCGCCGTGTTTGGAGAAGAAGAAGGATGAGTACAACCCAAGAACACCATCCAAACCGTGAAGCATGGAGGTGGAAACATCATTCTTTGGGGATGCTTTTCTGCAAAGGGGACAGGACGACTGCACCGTATTGAGGGGAGGATGGATGGGGCTTGTATCGCGAGATCTTGGCCAACAACCTCCTTCCCTCAACAAGAGCATTGAAGATGGGGCGTGGCTGGGTCTTCCAGCATGACAACGACCCGAACACACAGCCAGGGCAACTAAGGAGTGCCTCCGTAAGAAGCATCTCAAGGTCCTGGAGTGGCCTAGCCAGTCTCCAGACCTGAACCCAATAGAAAATCTTTGGAGGAGCTGAAAGTCTGTGTTCCCAGCGACAGCCCGCGAAACCTGAAGGATCTGTAGAAGATCTGTATGGAGGATGGGCCAAAATCCCTGCTGCAGTCTTGTGCAAACCTGGTTAAGAACTATAGGAAACGTCTGATCTCTGTAATTGCAAACAAAGGTTTCTGTACCAAATATTAAGTTCTGTTTTTCTGATGTATCAAATACTTATTTCATGCAATAAAATGCAAATTAATTAATTAAAAATCATACAGTGTGATTTTCAGGATTTTTGTTTTCGATTCCGTCTTTCACAGTTGAAGTGTACCTATGATAAAAATTACAGACCTCTAAGTGCTTTGTAAGTGGGAAAACCTGCAAATCGGCAGTGTATCAAATACTTGTTCTCCCCACTGTACATATACATATATATATATATATATATATATAACACACAACATACAGCTCTGGAAAAAAATAAGAGACCACTCCAAAAAACATTTAAATCAGCTCTCTTCGTGTATGGCAGCCATTCCATTCCAGGGTCTGTTGAATTCCACACAGGCACACCTCATTCTACTTAGTGAGGTTACTGATTAGGTGATCACCTGAACCTAATCTTATTTAACAAGGAAAAGTATAAAAAACCACTGCTGTG
Organism: Eptatretus atami; assembly: GCA_035128595.1. NCBI lineage: Eukaryota > Metazoa > Chordata > Myxini > Myxiniformes > Myxinidae > Eptatretus > Eptatretus atami. Next base: position 59,510,819 of record CM068956.1, read on the forward strand.
GTCATCACTATCCTCTTGCAATAGGACCAGCTGGATGGCAAAAATAGTGCTAGTAGTACTCAAAGGAAATTGGAATCAAAAAATAACTATTGACCATGCCAAAAGAGTTGAAAAGAAAAGTTTTGAGTGAGGAAAAGAAGGGTTCAATACTGGCTTTACTGTCAGAGGGATACAGTGAGCGTCACGTTGCTTCCATCCTTAAAATTTCAAAGACGGCGGTCATAAGAACAAGTCAAGCAGCAGATATTGGGGACAACAAAGCTACAGACTGGCAAGGGCGAAAACGACTTACCCCTGACCAGGATGACGTCAACTCATTCGAATGTCACTCAACAACCGTAGGATGACATCAAGTGACCTACAAAAAGAATGGAAAACGGCAGCTGGGGTGAAGTGCATGGCGAGGACGGTTCGAAACAGCTCCTAGGGGCAGGGCTGAAGTCGTGCAAAGCTAGAAAAAAGCCCTTCATCAATGAGAAGCAAAGAAGAGCCAGGCTGAGGTTTGCAAAAGACCATAAGGATTGGACCGTCGAGGACTGGAGTCAGGTCATCTTCTCTGATGAGTCAATTTTCAGCTTTGCCCAACACCTGGTCGTCTAATGGTTAGACGGAGACCTGGAGAGGCCTACAAGCCACAGTGTCTCGCACCCACTGTGAAATTTGGTGGAGGATCGGTGATGATCTGGGGTTGCTTCAGCAAGGCTGGAATCGGGCAAATTTATCTTTGTGAAGAGACTCATGAATCAAGCACGTACAAGGTTGTCCTGGAAGAACACTTGCTTCCTTCTGCTCTGACAATGTTCCCAACTCTGAGGATTGGTTTTTCCAGCAGGACAATGCTCCATGCCACACAGCCATGTCAATCAAGGTGTGGATGGAAGAACATAAGATCAAGACCCTGTCATGGCCAGCCCAATATCCAGATCTGAACCCCATTGAAACCTCTGGAATGTGATCAAGAGGAAGATAGATGGTCACAAAGCCATCAAACAAGCCGAGCTGCTTGAATTTTGGCGCCAGGAGTGGCATAAAGTCACCCAACAGCGATGTGAAAGACTGGTGGAGAACATGCCAAGACGCATGAAAGCTGTGATTGAAAATCAGGGTTATTCCACAAAATATTGATTTCTGAACTCTTCCTAAGTTAAAACATTAGTATTGTGTTGTTTAAAAATGAATATGAACTTGTTTTGTTTGTATTATTTGAGGTCTGAAAACACTGAATCTTTGTTGTATTTTGACCAGTTGTCATTTTCTGCAAATAAATGCTCTAAATGACAATATTTTTATTCGGAATTTGGAGAAATGTTGTCAGTAGTTTATAGAATAAAATAAAAATGGTCATTTACTCAAACACATACCTATAAATAGTAAAACCAGAAAAACTGATAATTTTGCAGTGGTCTCTTATTTTTTTCCAGAGCTGTATATGCATATATATATATATATATATATATATATATATATATATATATATATATATATATTACACATACATACATATATATGAACATATATAATATATATACATATATTTATACACATATACATACATATATATGAACATATAATAATATATACATATATTTATACATATATTTATACACATATTTAGACACATATATATACACACATATATACATATAATATACATAAATATATACATATATATACATATATATACATATATATACATATTTATAGTGGCGTTTATAAAAGCCGGTGTCGACATTGAAACGCACACAGCACGTTGACTCTTAGAATAGTTATTTCCGTAATGAATGTTAAGAATAGCACCTTCTCCATAAGGGTTACGTAATAAATGCATTGAGTTGTGCAGTTAATGCCTGGTGGTTGGCTTAATAGTTAGGGTGGTGGCTTGGATCCTAGGATCTAAAGTTCAAATCCTGCTCAGCTGTTGAATTAAAACAACGTGGGGTTGACTGCCTGTCATCCTTCAGTGGTCAACAAAATGAGTGCCAGCTTGCCGGTATCCTCTGTCGGAGTGGTGACTCGTCGAGGATTGTGCCCAATCCCCAAGGGGATTGCTTAAGCAGCACCCACGCTCTGCACAGAGTATGGTCCCAATGGATGGACAGATGGTTGGGTAGTTAGCACCCCCTCTCAACCCGTTGGGATAATAGAGCAATCAGCACGTGATGACGTGTACCGTGACTGCCATCATCGCGTAGGCATGCATGTTTTACTGCCATGGCGTTCAACGTGTGCGAATAACACAAGCATTCTGGAACATGCAACAAATTCTCAAATTCCCATTTATTGTTCAAAGCCCACAAAGTCCTTGTTTGGCTCTTCGTCCATATGGATGTTTACCCTGTAATGTAATCTATTGCAGTCCACCCCTGTACTGCATTTCATTTCCCTAATTCCTGGATATTTCCTCCACCCAAATGACTGGTGCAATGATAGCCCCATGCCCTGGCTTTGTGCCATAGACATTGTTGGATGTTTGGGGTTCATCCCAGGTACATGGGGTAAAAAGGATTTCCTCCATGTTAAGTGTGGAGCTTCGCTCCTGACGACAGCCAAAAGGACCAAATGAGTGAATATCCGGCTGGCAGCAGAATGGGGGGCTGCGGGGGAATCCTCCAATCGCTGGCATGGGGCCAGCACATAAGTTCTGATGTGGCCCAATAGCTGGTCCTGGCTGCCGCCTTGTAAGATCTGACGCTGGCCCAATAGCTGGCGCCTTGTAAGATCTGACGTGTGGCTCTTTGGCCTGCCTGCCCCAGGGCTATAAAGCTGCACTCGGTGCCTGGTTCGCTCTCTTGTTGCCCTCAGGCTCTCTTGGTCTGGTCGTCGCTCTTTCTGCCCTGTCATCCACTGTTCTATCCCCTGGTCCCGACCCGCGATTCGCACACCTCGTCTCCCTGGTCGTCGACGCCTCTGCATCGACATCGTCTCTGCACCATTGGTCTCGCGGATGCTCTGCATCGCCCTCGCTTCTTCCTGGTCCTGGATGCTTTGGTTCGTGCTCCCAATGGAGCTCGTGGACCCTCGGTTGTGGATGACAGTGTTGGGGCCATTCCAGAGAGCAGTACCAAGTTGGAGAGGGTGACCGATGACGTACATCCCGCGGGCTGAGGCAACCCTGCCCCTCCAATTTGTCTCCCCGTGTGTGTGGTCTGATGGGTACCTTTGTTTTGTTATCCAGTAGGTAAGTCAGAGGTTAAGCCAAGTCTGTAACTTGTACATTTTCTTTCCTTTTTATAAATACACATCTTGATTGCTCTTTTCATTGCATTTCCCTTTTCCTGCCCTGGTTGCCCTTTGAGCCACTAAAGCCCTTGAGTTCCATTCCTCCTTCCCGTTACCCCTCATTGCTCATGTGTACTAATAAAGGCAATGTGTGTGTGCCCGTGTGTGTGTGTGTGTGTCTCCACCAAAACTATAAAACCTCGCAGCTTGGAACTTTGCATGCATACTAAGAAACTCCAAGGAAGTGCAAGAGTGAAAATTGGGTGTTTGGGTTAATTAAAACACCCCTTTGAAGATAATCAATGGCCTAATTTAATTATATCCTTTATCAGGCGATCCTCAGCCACCTCGTTGCTGGGTCTTAAGGTGTTTCCTGGGTAACTTTGATGAGGTCTGAAGCCGCCATATTTTTGCCTGCTTAACCTTACCTAAACTTGGAACAGGCCGCAACGATTTCTGAACGATAAAGTTGTAGTTTTCACTTTCCTCACTCATATTATCGAATGCCTGTTCATCATAGCTACGAATTGCTGGGTACATTGTAATGCTTAAACCTCCGACAATGTCAGCGTTCATGGCTTGACATTTTGGCGTCTCCGGGAGGTGAATGTCTAATGTGTTGCTAATCGCGTGCCAAACTAGCCATTTCTTAACAACCGTTTCGTTGGAGTGCTTCCTTACTCATATTATTGAATGCCTGTTCATAGGTATGAATTGCGTGGGTACATTGCATTGCAATGCTTATAAACATCCGGAGACGTCAGCGTTCGGCGGCTTGACATTTTGGTGTCTCCAGGAGTGTATGTTAACGTGTTTGCTAATCGCGTGCCAAACTGGCCGTTTAACGATAAAGTTGTTGTTTTCACTTCCCTGATGTGTGTGTGTGTGTGTGTGTGCGTTTTGCGCTGTCGTGCGATGGGTATCTACATATGTGGTTTCAGAATGTGGAAGAGTCCTTCAGGGTGGGCTCAAAGTATCCACCTTCATTTTGGTAAGGGGTCACGATTCACGGACCAAGCTGTGAAGTTTCTGTTTTCAAGTTTTGTGCCAAGGACTCTCTTCGCGATCGTTACTGAGCCCAGGATGGCTTCCAACTGTATGTCGTTTGTAGTGATATTCCCAGGGATGGGTTTTTAATATCTCTGTGAGGTTCTTTGTCATCAATTCCCATAGCTCAAACTATCATCACTGGTACACATTTGCATTCTCAGCTTCCAGTTTATTTTCACTTCATGCTTGAGGTCTTGTATTTGGTCATTTTCTTGATATTTGCACGTTCATCGCAAAATCACTGCGATTAACACCTCAATTAGCAACGGCCTTCTTCTCTTTTTTGCACCTAAGTATGCTATCTGGTCGCAATGCTTTGTTTCAATGTTCACACTTGATGGATCATAAGGTCGTACGTGAGAGCGGTACTTTAATGTTGTCAAGTGATTGCTTTAGGTAATTTCCGCACAAATTTCTGGAACTGGAATGTCGAAGTCTTTGCGAGATGTGCCAGCGGATTACTTTACAAACCTCTGTTATGTCGTTGTGTGTACAGCTGTTCTGACAAGTTTTCTTTTTCATGTTTGGTCATTAAGCATCACATATCATTACCTCGCCAAAGGATTCAGAGAGGGTATTGCAGATTTGGGTCGGTTTGTTTGTCTGTCTGGTTTGTTTGTTTGTCCACACAGAACTTTTGTGTTTTTCTCTGCAACTGCTTGTTGGATCGAGGCAAAATTTCACGCATTGGTGCTTTCACTCATGTAGAATGTTTTAATATAATGTTTTAGTTAACAGCTGTCTTGAAGACCTGGAGGGAAGAATGACATTGAGAAATGTGGAAGTTGATTCACAGGTTGGGGGGGTGGGGAGAGGAGAGGAATGCAAATGGTGGTGAGCAGTGATGCTGGATTTTGGAAGTTTCACCAGAAGGGGTGATGTGGGACCCATGTGCACACTGCAGAAACCTAGGGTTGACAAGCACGGAAAGAGCAAAGTTCAAGACCAGAAAGAGGAGAGAAGACAGAGAGACCACCTACCTGTCTGTGGGTGGCGAAGTGATAGGCCCATAGCTCAGCTTCATCACAGGAGATTCCATAACTATTGAAGGCCTATGGTTCCATGGCATCAAGCAGAGCAAGATATGAGGCAGAGAAGCCAGCCCAGAGGGGAGAGCAGTACTCCATGTTGGCTGCGAGGAAAGCCTTGTAGGTGATAGGATTTCAGGTGTACCAAGGAGGGACTTTGTAGACAGAGGATGCCTAGTCGAAGGCTGGCTTTGGAAGCCAATTTGAAATGCGGTTTGCCCAAGAAAGATAATGGCTAGTGAGACCCAGGAGTTTGGAATGACTGAAACTTCCTCAAGAGGATGTTCAGAAAGTAGATTGGAGGGTTTGCAGATGGTCCTTTTGGAGAGAGAGAGAAAGAGTGAGAAATGTGAGATTTGTCAGGATTGAAAGACATATTCCAAGCGTTTGACAAATCTTGTGATTTTGTCAAGGTGTGAAGAGGGGGAAGAGGCTGCAGCCTGCCTATCTGACTGAACCTGTCTATCAAAAACCTGCATATCCTGCCCAAAGAGGGTGCAGTCATCAGCAATAGATAAGAGGATTTTCAGAGTCAGAGAGATCTGGATAAGATCAGGAATAGGACTGGGTTGCAGAACAATGCTTGGACAACTCCAGCTTTGACAGGGAGAGGAGAGAAAGGATTCTAGTGAGAGCCCACATTGGCTATGAGAGTAGAGCAAGTCAGTAAGCATGTGGTGGAGTTGCTTTAGATGCCATAAGCAGAGGGGTCCGGAGAATAAGGCGGGATGCCATATTGTATCAAAAGCACAATAACGTCTGGAGAGATGGCCTTGATCTCTTGTCGACATTGAGGGCCTCCATCCATTGTTTGGAGAGTGTAACCATGCATATCAAGCAATGATTTCTGAAATGAGGCAATTGAGGAAAAGCAATGGATTTCATATAAACTGGGATGATGGATTCATGATCTTGCTGATGAAATGAATAAGCTCATAGGTCTGTAGTTATGGGGATCTTTTTTGCTCTTTTTACCCCTCAGCCTGAATTGGCTAAGGTATTGTCGTCTAGGCGTTGTCCGGCGGGCGTCCCGTCCGTCCGGGCGTCTGTCAACTTTTGGTTTCCGTCAATTTCGGGAGAAAGCCTTGTCCGATTAAATCCATTTCTTGCAGGTATGTTGGGGTTGAGTAGAGGAAGGTTCCTTTCGAAATGGGCCGCTGCAATTTTCAATGTGGCCTCCATGGCAGCCATTGAAATTGGTTTCGTGCGATTTCGGGAGAAACGCCTTGTCCGATTAAATCATTTTTGCAGTGTGTATTGGGCTGGGTAGAGGAAGGTTCCTTTCGATATAATCAGTGCGATTCGATATCCAATATGGCGGCTGGGCAGTCATCTTGAATTTTGGTTTCCGGACAATAACTTGAGAACGGCTTGAACAGATTGATTTATTTTCAGGGGGTATAATGGGGGTGGTTAGAGGAAGGTTCCTTTCGATATACAGCAACAATCCGATAACCAATATAGCGGCTAGGGCGCATCTTGAATTTGGTTTCCGGACAAGTAACTTGAGAACGGCTTGACTTATTGATATTCATTTTGTGTGATATAATGGGGGTGTTTAGAGGAAGGTTCTCTCCGATATTCAGCGCAATCCGATATCCAATATGGCGGCCTGAACAGCCATCTTGAATTTGGTTTCCGGAAATAATTGAGAACGGCTTCACACATTGATTTTATTCTGGCGAGGTATAATGGGGTTGAGATAGAGGAAGGTTCCTTTCAAAATGGGCATGCTGCCATTTTCACTGTGGCCGCCACGGCAGCCATCTTGAAATTGGTTTCCGTAATTTCGAGGAGAAGCCTTGTCCGATTAAATCCATTTTTGCTGGGTTGGGGGTGGAGTAGAGATAGGTTCCTTTCGAAAATGGGCGTGCGCGATTTTCAATATGGCCACCATCTTGAAATTGGTTTGCGTCAAGGGCTGAGGGGTTACGCCTGCTTTGCGGTGGCTATTTTTATGAATGCAATTTGTTGGTGGATTTCCAAGCAGATGGAAGATGACCTAGCACAATGATAAAGGGCAGAGAGAGGATGTACAAGAGCAGCAGAGCAGGTTTTTAGGAACGTGAGCTGATGCTGTTTCGGTCCAGTAGCAGAGTCAGTGTCGAGGTTTAAAGAACTCTCCACCTTCTCAGTGAAAAAGACAGAGCCTCAGGTCCAGGAGCAGTTGGTATACATACGAATGGTGGGTACAGAGAGAGTGAGGGTTGGGGTCACAAGATTTGGAAGCAAACAGAATTGAGGCATTCAGCTTCTCCACGACTGCAGTCGGCTTGTGTGCGGTTCCTGTGGAAGAATTCCAGGCTGAGTTAACATCGGGGCAGTCAGATGTGGAGACCAGTCCTGAAGAGAGAGGGCTGTTTGCAGGTCCCTGCAAATCGACGCTGAGTGAACTGCCAAACTCACCAGCAATGAGGCAGCTCTCTTAAGATAATCGAGAGATTGTTGACTCTCACAAGCATATGATCAGAGTTGCATATACACAGTTTCATTCAAAAAATATTTCAAAAATGTGAACTACAATTGCATTTTTTTGGTATTGACTTTTTGACGCATGTGGGTAGCCCCAGGGCGGGCAAAAATGATACTGCTCTCACACCTTCTTGCCCATGTGGTGATCAGAACGATCAGTTGGTGAATTTCTGCATAACCGTTTAGGAGATAGCGTGACAGATGGACAGATGAAGCTGATTACCATTACAATATCCCACCTATTTTTTTTCTTTGGGGACAATGAAAAGACAAGAAAACCACAAAGCACACATTTTAGTCTGATTATATTCGTAACAGAAGCACAAAAGTTTTAAGAGGCAAACAAGTCATTCATAAGAATTTCAGCAACATGGCAAACAAAAATTTAAAACCCCAAAAGCGACATGCTACTGCTTGGCCATTAACCCTTCATCATAGTCGCAATGCAACGGTAAAAGCATTCATTTGCCCCATTAATCCACAATTGAAAGCATTCAGCCGTTGCTATTTAATGCTGGCTGGTCAGAGCAGACGATGGTGGGAGTCTAGAACGAGGGTCGTTTTATCCAAAGACAAAAGCATCGGCACATGCACAGTGCACGCGTCTAACAACTGCATTTAGGAGTGACACCCCGTGAACAGATTGGAGATGTTGTAGAGTGTTTTAATGCACAATGTTGAGATTTCGTAAAGCTTTATCATTTCTAACTTGCTATAAAATGGTTAAGTGAAAATGTATGAGGGGAAAGCGGTGCACATTTTCACACAAGGACAAGTCTTCATTTCATGTTCATATTGAACTCACTGGCAAGGGAAAGTAACAGAATATATGTGCCACACGAATATGAAGCATGGGACTTCCTTAATCTTACTGGTTGATAAAAGTAAGGAATGTCAAACCAAGAGATGCGGCTAACTAGGGCCTATAATGACGACAAGACATAAGGCGACAGCTTGGATTCCCAGCGGGAATGACACACCAAAGCTCCTGCCTGAGTATGGTAATGGTGGGATTGTAGCAATGGTAATTAGCTCACAAAGCCCGTAATGCATGGAGGAGTCAGACTGCACCCAGTGGGAAATGTGCACAGGGGGAGAATATAATTTTTTTTCCTTGAGTGGGGGGATGGGAACAGCAGAGTAAATTGGGTGTGGACTGAAGAAGGAAGAAACGAACAGACATGGCACTACATATACACACATAGAACAAACTAAAATTTAAAACATCATCGTTCATTCCAAAGATAAACATGGACTTGACTTCAGATTAATTTGCATCACACAACCAAGCTGTCATGAGGTTTTAGAACTTCAGGGTTGGGGGAAGGGAGGGGGGGGGGTGGTGAGATTAAGCCAATATACCATTCATACAAACTTGGATTCTCAAATGCTTGTTGTACAATGTTGAAAGTGTTTTTAATATATACTAGCCAAACCCCACTGCCGCGCAAAGTTTCTAAAGTGAGGGTTTCGTAGGACGTCAATATATCCAGTGTTCACATGTGATTTATAGAATTTCTTTATTTACATGTTCTTGTTACATTTTTTGTGTCAAATGCACCTTCTGAGTAGTCAGCATGTGCAGAAGAGGGTTTTACATTGAAGACGTGTTTTCTGGAGTGGCATTACGCCTCTCAGCGGTGACGTCAACGTCGCCATGGCAAACATGTAAAAATTAGAAAATCGCCAAAAAATTCCCAACCCTGTCCGTCTGGTGCAATATCACATAGCCTATGCTGTACATTGACCACAGAGCACCTGCACGCCAAAATGGGACAATCCGTGCGGTCAGTTTCGAGAGAAAACATCCACAACCTCTCGCCGCCATTACTGCGTAGATTGAATGAATATTATCATTTATTTCAATTTAACAGTCTCACAAGTTATAGTGTACTTCCTATTACACCTCACGTCATCAATAAATTGTTTTGAGATGTTCGTCTTTGTGGCTGCCCATAGGGTCGCCACACGAGTCTCCATTATATCACTCGCAATACTGATTTGGCACTGGTTTTTTGCCTGGAATGCACTTCCTACGCATACCTAGGTCCAAAGCGCTTATCGAACAGTGAAGAAAAGTGCAAAAATTGTTTTTTCCTACCTTTATTGGTTGGGGCGGGGGTGACTGCACCGCTACCGAGCAAAAAAAAGAATTTCAATATTTTCAAAGGTGGCCCCGAGCGGCATGATGCTGCCGATCCTAAATCAAGCATGATCCTTGACCAGACCTAGCCCGCACGTAGTTCGCGATACACTGGTCGCACGCGACCGTTTCCGTATATATATATAACACAATACATAATCAATGATCATAATGATATAGTATTATAATCAGTTATATATATTAGCCACTTCATCGGAGGTTATGCAAGCGTATAAGTTGTATATACATATAGAGGGGTTGGTTTGTGTTGTCAGTCTTTGTGCGCCTAGGGCCCACAGCTCGTAGCCATACGATTGGCAATTCCGACCTCCTACAACCTGTCACCCTACCGACATGAGGGCTTTCCACATCCCGGCCTGACTCAGCGGGCACAAACTCCGCCTCAAGCACTCAATCCCAAGTCGATGCCGATCAGCACCTGGAGCCGATAATGTTAGAAATTTATATTAATAAATATATCTAGTAATAAACAATCGCAGTGAGAGCGAGGAACGGGGACCACAAACGCAGACCATCAAACAAAGGAATCGTCATGAGAAAAAGTACTGGAAAGGGGTAGTGACAACAAATGGATGCATCAACAGCACACACAGAAGAGGTTGGTGGAGTGAGACTTGTCGGTGTAGTAAAACTCAGAAGTGGAAGTGAGAGACCGTGAGTGACACCGGGGGTAGCAGACTTAAATCGTGCAGAGGAAGAGCTCGTGAAAAATGACTCAAGGAAGGCAGTTCACGTGGCAAGGAATCAATGGGGTATGAAATAATGGAGGTTATCATTGAGTTTAGACGTTGGGCATTTTCTGGCAGAAAACGTGTGCAACCTGAGGGAAGGAGCTCTGGCTGAAAGGTGAGAGGCAGGAGGAGCCAAACCAAAATCAGAGCAGACTCATACAATAAAATATGCAAGGCGCACACATTCCTAACGTAATAAGAGGTGAGGCGACCATAAGTGACCTGCTGATATACAAGATCTGAGACTCAGATTCCCTGATGCGAGATTCCAATTACACAGAAGGCTTAGGTTTCAGGGCCTCAAAAGGGGAGGTGGATTATGAAGCATCAGCACCAGTTCACAGTGAGGAGCCATTTCTGGCACTCCAGATGAAGGCTTTGTGCACCGTTCCTAAATTTAGTGAGGACAGCAGAGATACACTTGGTCTTGAGAGAATTGTGAG
>CM068956.1:59572890-59584487 GCA_035128595.1 Eptatretus atami
TTAATGCATGGAATGGTCTCCCTGGAAAGGTAGTGGCAGCAGAAAAGTAAATAAGTGTAACTTAGAATTAGATAGGTACCTGGAAGTTATGGAGATCGAGGGTTATGGGGATGTTGATAGGACTTTTAGGTCGTTTGAGTATTGATGGGTGATTGTGTACATAGTGCTGTTGGTGGGGCGTGTTAAGGAGGGTGGGGGTTGTTTTTAACCGAGCTCATGCCCCCTCTCCGAGGGGAAAAGAAAAAAGAAAAAAAAGAAAAATTACAACAAAAAAAACAAAAAAAATTACAATTTTTTTTTCCTTTCATTAATTAAAAACTATTTTTTGGGGGCATTTCTTTGGATCCGTGGTTGGTGTGGTGTTCGCAGCAGGCATGCTGGGCTGAATGGCCTCCACTGTTGGATTTCCTTGTTGTATATTGTATATATTATATGTATATATATATATATATTATATATATATATATATATTAATATATATACACACACACACACCACAACACACACACACACAACAACACATAAATAATATAACTATATATAATATATAATATGTTTACATATATATATTATATTAAATATATATATATATATAATATATATATATACAGTAATCCCCCGTTTCTCGCGGGGTTACGTTCCAAACCTCCCCGCGCTAAGTGAAAATCCGCGATGAATGGACGCCGCCCAAAAAATCGACTGGTCTGGTCTGGTCGGTTTGGAGTGATTGGGTTTGAGGTGCCTGAGATCGACTAGTCTGGTCTGGTCGGTTTGGCAGTGATTTGGTTTTGAGGTCCTGAGATCGACTAGTCTGGTCTGGTCGGTTTGGCAGTGAGTGGGTTTGAGTGCCTGAGATCGACTAGTCTGGTCTGGTCGGTTTGGCAGTGATTGGTTTGAGGTGCCGGAGATCGACTAGTCTGGTCTGGTCAGTTTTGAGGTGCCGGAGATCGGAGTCTGGTCTGGTCGGTTTGAGTGCTGGGTATGAGCAGTGCTCGTCCAACGGCGCAAACTTTTTCTTCCCGAAGCATATATCGAGCACCTTTACCTTAACCTTCTCCTGGAGCATCCCAGGATCTTCCTCTGGCGCTTCGGTTCCTTCCAGAAGCCTTAGAAGGTGCAGGGCGTTTGGGCGCATCGTGGGGTTGGAAAAAAACGTGAAAATATTCGAAGTTCACAGCGAAACTTTGTCTCGTGCGTGTGTGACTGGTCGAGCACCACGCGTTATAATTATTGCTTGAATATTTATATTTTATTATTATTACCGCGATGTTCCGGGGGACATCCGCAGAAAAATTAGTTACGTTCCAAGGGAAACCCGCGATGAACCGGGGGCGCGATCGGTGAACCGCGATGAAGCGGGGGTTGACTGTATATATATATATATATGTATATGTTTTCAGCAGAGGATACTCAAGCCTATTTTAAAGACCGAGGATTTAAAGGTTAGACGTAAAGGACAATGGAGATGCCGACCATGGTTTCGCTCTTGTTATGAGCTCATCAGGAATGACACAACACAATCCTTTACTTGTGACCAAACAAACTAGTCGGTTTAACACCATTTTAGACCTCCTAACTTGATGGAGCAGTGAGGCACAAATCACATCTCATTCAGCCGAAGCTGCGTGATCTGTGAGCAGCATTGGCTGTCTGCCACACCAACATGCAGTACGCCAAGTGCACATGGCTTAATCCCGTGTTGCATTTATTGGGTCGGAAGGGCTCCTTTTTAGTTAATTTTTTTGCCCAACTGCAACCACACCTCAAAACCATTGCAAAACTCTCGACAATTCATGTTCAAGCCACCCAAATTGTTAGCTTACCGTAAAATTCGGACCATTGAGCGCATCGTTATATAAGCCGCATCCCCTAAATTTTAAAAAAAATCTTGGAATCTTAACACCACACAAGCTCGACTGGTTTAATAAGCCGCAAAGGGTTGCACAAAAAAACCAGGAGCGCAAAAACGTCCGAAAATTTAGCCAGTAAAATATGATCGATTGTTGCTTGGTCTAATTGGAATCAGTTGAAACACCGGCCGACATCCACTTGGCCACTATTGGCATTTTCCCATCCTCTGAAAGCCTTGTTTGACTTTTGCCGGCGAGAAAGTTTCGCCCCTCTGCTGAGTTTTGATTCCTCGTGTGACTCTTGATTATTCTTCATACCGTACTCTTACCAAATCAATATCTCTCTAAATAGTATTTGACGTCGCAAATCATCACTGAAGAAAGCAGTTGAAACACACAATACAGGCCGTGGCGATCAGGGAGAACCACTTGGTAGTGGGAATTGAACTTTACTAGCCTCGCTGTGGTTTCACCTCGCTTCATTCTACGTTGTTTCAAGTTTCGTTATACAAATGCAACGGGAATTAAATGTATATTATTATAATTTATACATTAGTTAGATAATACATAAACGACGTCGATCCATAATAGAGAATAACCTTCTGCGATGAGTCAGGAAAATTAATTGACTTTCTGCAGGAAGAGGACTTTTACAGTAAGTTTTGAATTCACGAAGAGTCAAAAACAGTTTTGAAACCTAATGTGAATTTAAACACAGACTGGAGACTGACGACACCAACTTGATTTGGCCTGAACGCGTCATCGGGAAAACCTGCAACATCGGAAAAATCCATAAACAAGCCGCATCGTTATTTTAGCCGCAGAGGTCAAAGTTGAGGGAAAAAGTTGCGGCTAATAGTCCGAATTTTACGGTATATGGAATTAGAATTCCAGATAAGGTATTGTCATCGTGCACTGTCCGTCCATCCATCTCCTACTTTGATTTATCCGGCTAAACCGCTGGGCCAATCCGGCTGAAATTTGGCAGCAACGTTCCGCTTCTGACTGGTAATGCGAATTGCAAAGCTCGTTCCGGTCACATGACTAAGTAGGTCAACATGGCAGACATAGTAAATTTCTTCAAAAATCTTCTCCAGACCCACTAGTCAGAATGCTACCAAATTTGGGTTATAACATTAGGCTAGTGTAGGGATGTAAAATTGTGGAGGTCATGCCGACCACATGACCAGAAGTGTGTCAAAACGGCCAACTTCGTCAATTTTGGGAAAAAAATCATGTAAATTCCCTCAAATTTTTTCTTCTCCAGACCCACCAGTCAGAATGCCACCAAATTTGGGTTACAACATTAGTCCAGGGCCCAGGCAAGCTACAGGTCCAGTAGTCCTATTTTTACCTTCGCAAACTTGGTTATGCAACAAAAACTGTTGCTAAGGTTATGTTTTGATCGCTGTGTATTTATTTATTTATTTGTGAATATGTGTGTTTGTTTGTTTGTTTGTTATTCGCATAACTCCAAAAGTATTGAACTGAATCGCAGCAAATTTGGTGGGATGATTGGTTATTATCCGAGGACCATTTGATTAGATTTTGGGAGCGATCGGGTCAAAGGTCAAGGCATGAAAAGGTCAAAATCGTCTTTTTACCATAGCGCGGTCATTTATACCAATTGCATGCAACTAATGCCAAAATGTCAGAATTCAATGCCCCATCTTGTGATATGTGACATGACACAATGACGTAATAACCCTTATTAGCGTTGGAGTCAAAGGTCAAGGGGGGTCACGACATTGCAAAATGTGCGGTTTTAGTCATAACACGGTCAATTCTTATCCGATTTGCATGAAACCAACACCAAAATGTTGACTGTTCTGTTCCCCACACTCTAATACCAATTACAAAATTAAGAGTACAAAGGTCAAGGTCGAGGTCATGAAAAGGTCAAAATCGTCTTTTTGCCATAGTGCGGTCGATTTTTATCCAATTTGCATGCAACCAATGCCAAAATGTTGTGAATTCAATGTCAAATCTTGTGATATACGATATGACACAGGAAATTTAATGTTTTAAAGCCATCATAACACATATGAGATGGCAGATGTGGTATGGGATTAAATACCCTCACAATAACGGTTTCTGGGGGGGGGGGCAAAATGTAGCGTTGGCGAAGGTATGCGCTCTACTGAGTGCCCGTTCTAGTTACTTGTGGAATCATTAACGTTCATGTAATCTGTTGAATATTCCAAACACACAAGTGTGATATGATGTGAATATTGCTTATTCTACAATTATACCACTTGGAACTAATGCCAAATTGGTGATGTAGTTCTTCTTCTCCTCTCTTGTATACAGCACATGAATGCTGGTAAAATCACTGATAGGGATGACCACGGCTGTGCAACTGATGCAGATTAATACACAGTAAAATAAAAATAAACCAATGTCACCCGTAGGGTGATCCGTATCTTGCCAAAAGGTGACCACGTGTGACTTCTTTAAGGTCACACTGAGGTGAACAGAGCTGCTATCCACCAGGAGCGACTCCTTGAGGAATATCTGCCTACGAGAGATTCCGATGAGAATCGTTCTAACAGAGTAACCATGAAAATATGCGTTTGCCTCATAACGTCACCAAATCACGTCATAATGTCTCAAGCTTGATATATCTAGAAAGCACTCATCGAGGTGTTCAATTTGAGGCACTACACGATATGGTTCCCTAAAACTTGAAAATTTGACCTTGGTCAAATATGTTTGACCTCAGGCGTTAACCATGAAGGTCAAGGCCAATCGCCACCAAAAATTAATCAGCTGAATGCCAGACCATGAACTATATTCCCATGAAGTTTGAAGACGATCCGATCAAAATTACTCCAAAAATAAGGGTTTCGTCGACTCCCCTGATTTGCGACAAAGTGACCTTGACCTTTGACCTTGACCTTCAAAATTTTATGCGCTGAAAGGGACCTCTATAGGCCTCTGATATGCGAAGTTACAAAAATTTCCAATGAAAACTGTGCTCTGCAGAGTGATTTATACGTGATTACAGATAAAAAATAAAAAAAAACAACACAAAAAAAACACATGAAGGTCAAGGCCAATCGCCATCAAAAATTAATCAGCTGAGCGCCAGACCATGAACTATATTCCCATGAAGTTTGAAGACGATCCGATCAAAATTACTCAAAAAAAATAAAGGTTTGTCGATTCCCCTGATTTGCGACAGTGACCTTGCTTGACCTTTGACCTTGACCTTCAAAATTTTATGGCCTGAAAGGGACCTCCATAGGCCTCTGATATGCGAAGTTACAAAAATTTCCAATGAAAACTGTGGTCTGCAGAATTTTTTTTCCGTGATTACAGACAAACAAAAAAAAAAAAAAAAAAAAAAACATACAGACTGACTAACATATCTTGCAAAAACTTCGTTTTGGCAAGATAAAAAACCAATGTCACCCGTAGGGTGATCCGTATCTTGCCAAAAGGTGACCAGTGTGACTTCTTTAAGGTCACACTGAGGTGAACAGAGCTGCTATCCACCAGGAGCGACTCCTTGAGGAATATCTGCCTACGAGAGATTCCGATGAGAATCGTTCTACAGAGTACCATGAAAAAATATGCGTTTGCCTCATAACGTCACCAAATCACGTCATAATGTCTCAAGCTTGATATATCTAGAAAGCACTCATCGAGGTGTTCAATTTGAGTACTACACGATATGGTTCCTAAAACTTGAAAATTTGACCTTGGGGTCAAATGTTTGACCTTAGGCGTTAACCATGAAGGTCAAGCCAATCGCCACCAAAAATTAATCAGCTGAGCGGCAGACCATGAACTATATTCCCATGAAGTTTGAAGACGATCCGATCAAAATTACTCAAAAATGAGGGTTTTGTCGATTACACTGATTTGCGAAAAAGTGACCTTGACCTTTGACCTTGACCTTCAAAATTGTATGGCCTGAAAGGGACCTCCATAGGCCTCTGATATGCGAAGTTACAAAAATTTCCAATGAAAACTGTGGCTGCAGAATTTTTTTTCGTGATTACAGACAAACAAACAAACAAACAAAAAAAATAAAAAAAAAAAAAAAAAACACAGACTGACTAACATATCTTGCAAAAACTTCGTTTTGGCAAGATAATAAAGTATTTATTTCTTATAAGTGATAAAATATGGCTGTTTTCAAACACAGAACATGCAAGTACTTCAAACACTAAAGCACAAACTACATTTATAAGCAGCATAGCGTGTGCTCTATCACTCTGCTGTGTATATTGTGGGAAACATGATGAGCACGGCTGGGTTTTTGGGGGTTTTTTTACCACTAATGTTGATTGGTTTTATTGTTATGATTGTGATGGTGGTTGTCATTATTAAAATCACATCAATTTATCTCTTCCTCGTCTCAAAGAAGGAATAAGTCGCAGGCTGAAGGGCAAGAACTGATTTTTAATGTGACTACTCATCTTAAAATTCATCCAAAACTGACCTGGGATGAAAAAGTACAAGAAATTCCATCATAAGCAATGTTAACTTTTGGCATGCAAAGCACTATCTTTTCTTGCTTTAGCCAACATGAAGGATGTAGGACAGAGGTTTGTGTAAAAGAGGGGAGGAAGAGTTGGGTTGGGTAGGGGGCCAAAATAGGACAGCACAGTCAGCATAAATAAATTCTGGATATGACCAATGTATATACTGTATTGCACAAGTTTACCTTTTTTTTATTTTATTTTTAAACTTTTCGATTCAATCGTCGATGAATATGTGAAACAGACATCATAGCATGGGCTTGGATACAGCTTTGTCACTCCTCTACCTTGCTGCCTAGTTTGGATGTTTACTGCAATAGCCTGCTGAATGAGATGTTCTGAGCTCAGGGATGCATGTAATGAGCATGGATGAAGGGGTTGGGGGTTGGGAGTGAAATTGCAACGACAGGAAAGATGGTGTAGGTTTGAAGGGAGGAGTAAGGGGGAGAAGGTGGGGGTGGGGTGGGGAGAGAGAAACAGCTCTTCATCTCATGATTACGTCACTTTTTGCAGTAATTAAAATATCGCACAAATTGAAGAGCTACATTTACCTTCAAAATGGATCTGAAGAGAGCAAAGGATACCATAAGCACCATATTGATGTCTTTGGTACTGAGCAAGCACATCAAATTGAGGAAATGCTATCAAAAATGTGGAAGCTTAAAAGAAAATATTTATTGTTAGTTATCAGTCATTCCCCATTTTTTTGAAACAAACTGCCAACAAGCTATTCAAAATGTCATCAAATAGTATGCTGTTTCACAATGAGGGTACCAAGTTTGTCTCACAACCACTAAAAATTCAAACTCAATATTTTTTATTTTTTATTTCTCCAAATCCAACATTGTTAATTACAATACTTAAATCCAAATTTTTGGAGCATCTGAATGAATATTTCTTATTAAAAATATTACCCCAAGGATGTTAGGAGAGTATTTTTTAAACTACAACAGTCATTAATACAATTCAACTATAACCAAAAATAACAACACTCAAATCAGTGGTTTCCATAATATGTTCACAAGTATTATTCCATCCATTACTGGAATTATGATTCAGTATACAAATGAAGTATATTTGTAGAAATATCAATAAAAGACTGAACTAAGTTTCAAAATATCCAGAAAAAAGATATGTTTTAATTACCACTGTCACTAATAGCACTGCATATGATGGAATTTAGCACAAAATTTTAAAACTACATGTATTTTTCTACATATTCTGAAAAAAATACTAATTTATCTCTGAAAATAAAATTTACCACCACAATGAAAAATATGAAGAAAATCACATATTTTTCGGAGAGGACACATTTTTGACAGACACATGTAAGGCAATCAGTGCAGGCCATGCAAATAGAAGTTATTGGTTACACTCAAACTTTGTAGCATAATATCAGTGCAGGTATATACACACTTGGTAAAACACAATAAACTTTTAAAAGACCCTTTATTTATATAAAAAAAACTCATACAATATGCATTTCCGGAGAGGACATTTTTGACGGACGAACGGTGGACATATTTATTGAGGGTGAAATAAATATTATCGTCTCAAATGAATAATATGTTGACAAAGTACAGAAGAGGTATTAAATTGATGCAACAACAAATAAAAGTCCCAATTTCTTGCTTGTATTGTTTATACACTGTGAATGCAGTGTACTCTGGAGAAAATGAGACAGCTATTTGTCAAAAAAATGGCAATTTTTATGCCATTCTGCCAAAAATTGACATTTTTTTGTCAATAAAAAGTGTGTCCAAGTTGTGCCATCACTCGTACCAACTACTGGCCTAATAACAGAGATACTACAGCTCTCATTTAGCTTATTTAGCATGCAAGGTTACAAAATACCAGAAATGACCATGACTGTGAAACAGCCCATATACGAGACTAATGTATTCCTGTTAGTGCTGATCCATGAGGGTTTTTAATATAAGGAGTAATTAAATGCTTCCTCATCCCACGTCAAAATTATTTTCCAACACAAGTAAAAACTTCGTTAAGAGGTGCATCATCAGATGAGTGGCAGACCTAAATGAGGAAAGGTCGAACATCTTCAGAGTTAAAGAGCAGAGCACACCACTGAAGTCTCTTTCACCATATATGGGAAAATTATCTACAATTAAATGTTGCATTGTGCTGTGACCACATTATGCCGCACACGCACGCACATGCACACACACGCACACACGCAGCAACTCAATTCAAACCAAGGAATGGTCAACTCTATTCAATTGAGATACCAACATTAGAGTCAAAGAATTATTAGATCATCAGCCACCCACCTGACCATGCTTTCAGCAGTTCCAACTGCTGACAAGCGGCACACTTTGGCAAAGCCCCGTCACTCTTCATCCTTTTTAACAACTGTCTGCCGAGACGCCCTTACCCGAGGCTTCAGCCTGTGAGACTGAAAAAACAAAATCCATGTGACCTCACTCAAAGCAGCCTTCCGATTATTGTGGTTTTTGCAATTAGATGAGGCATGTCCTTTTAGCATACATCTTTATCATCTCTTCTGGAAGCAGAAATGTTAAAAATAGTATCCGGCCAGCCGTGGCCTCTATGGATTTCTATCCTTCCACAGGCTGATTATCAAGTCCAAAGTGTGGTGAAACAATTTATTGTTTGGGTACAAACATGCTGGTAATTAAATGACATCTTTATCGAAGCTTTCTACAGAAACATGTGGCAATAGCCTGTAAGCATTCAAAGAAAAATAAGTTCTCATAAAATGTATTGTTATAGATCCAAATTTTCATTACCTTTGGCTTTTCTAACTCCTCTTCCTCCTTCCTTTCCTCTTCTTACCACGTTTCATTTCTGGAGCAGTAAATATGACAGCATAGAATGTACAGTTAATAATAACTGCAACTTCGTTGAATCAACATCTGCAACCACTGAAATGGCCCGCAATCTAGACCATTATGTTAAATTTGCCCCCTGCTATAGCAGTGCTTGGGAATCAATGAGCTGTTGGATGATTAAATGCATCTTTACGTACCGCAAAATGCTAGGCAAGGCTTGGCAGTCACAAAAGAGGATCCACAAATTCTTTACTCGTATAAAACAAAGTGAAAAGTTGTGTCGGTGGGAAAGAATTGAGGTGAGCAGGTTTGGTATGATTGAGCAGCCATTTGGAATGAACTTCCTACCTTTCTGTCTTCCGAGGCCGAGTCCGACTGTGGTGTAAATTTAACGGGTTCGCGAACCTGCCGCCGAGAGCGTTTGCTCCCCTCCGGTGCTGCCTGCACCAGCTCCGTCTCCTCGGAGGAATCACTGCCTGAGCGGTCGCACTCGAGCACTGCTAAGGAACGGTTCACATGCAAGCATCACTCAGTGGTTCAAAGTCCACAATACCAGGGCAAGGGCCCAGGACCTCTCCAACCCCAATTAGAGCAACTGAAACTACCCCATCAGGTTACTGAAACAGTGTTAAAAGCAATGTCTAAATTATGCCCACACCATTAACATGATTTTTTCACACAATTCTGATGCCAGTTCTTTCCTCTTTTGTGTTCCATGTGCTCAAGCAAAATGACTTTGAAATTTTTAGTAGAGAAAATAAAAACGTGAATCAAAGAAAGAAAAAAAAGAAAAAGAAAAACTGCTCTGCTCCCATAACAATACATTTTTTATGACATGACATAGAAGACAACCATAATTATATCCAGTTAATTTAACAAGTGTAAAAGTATGTTAATTTAATAGAAAACAAGAACTTGCCAACATAAAATATGAAATGTTGAGATGCACAGCATTTATCAACAATGTATCCATTTCTGCACAACAATATAGCGACAAACACATTCATGATGGCACTTAACAGCCCAACTCTGATGGCTATACACTTGTGTTGTTCTTCGACAGTTCATTTTCTTACTACACTCAAAAGGGTCATACATGTCATGATGGGGGAAAACGGTGAAATGTTGACTTGTTGGAAGTGTGAGAGGATCAGGGATCCTGCAAGTGTGGACTACAGCTAGGTTGATCAAAGGAAGGGGGTCGTGGTCAAGTGATATGCACAGAAATGAGACATAGAGTTCCTTGAACACTGAACAGTTTATTCTCCAATCACATGCTGTCTCGTGCGAAAACAGACAGGGCAAGTGGAGTGAACATGCCTGTATTCATGCCTGTAGTTAGGTGATGAGGGCAATTTGCATTAGCAATTCGTGTGCTGTGATTCGTGGTTCTGTAACTAAGATTAACAAATTAAATGCAAGGTAAACTCTTCCGAGAATAAGGCAATAAGCTATTAATGGCAGTACAGCGAACGAAGTGTGTATGCATCTGCAATGCCAAATATGGATTAAGCCTTCCATGACTCTTCTTGTATCACACATAAAACTAAGTGTTATAAACTCGTAATTTACTCATTACATGAAAGAACAATTAACGGTGCGACTCTAACCACAATCAAGTAATGAAGTGCAGATTCAAGGCAAACATAGAAAGTGAAACGGGAACGAAATCCTCTCTGGCATTTCGCAAAATGGCAAACATTTTTTTCAACAAGGAAACAGGAAAAGGAAATTACAGAGTCTAATGCTACATCATCAAACTGATCGATATCGATCAAATAGAAATGATCCACAAACCTGCAGTCTATAACTAAAATAGAAAGATTCTCACATCACCACCCCAAATTGGCAAAATAAATTTATTAAAATAAGAAGTTCTTCAGACAATTCATATCACATAATCTACTCTTGCAGCTCATTAGCTTAGTGACAGGCTGAACATAGTTCTTATCTTGATGTTGATCCGTGGAAATTCAGATTCGACCATACGGTCCTGGAAATGTCCCATGACCTTGGCAATTGACCACAGAGCACGCAGTAACTGAGAGTAAATGATCATCAACACTCATTGGTTGCCAGCTGCCGACTCCCTCTCTGCCACTTCAAATGAGACTAAAAGTTCGGAAGGTAGGACTTGACGAAGTTGGACCAGAGGTGGTCCAATGGGATCTAGCTTTGCCACCAGCAGTGGCCTCCCAGGAGCTTGGTATAAGGATACCCCATTGTGGGAATGATGTATCATAGTGACAGATCAATAGGATGGCGAGAGTGAATGGACAAATGTCTGCAACGTCTGGAGACACCAATAATTATAGTGAAGGATACCCCCTTGACTTTGAGGAGAATAGTCCATAGCCTGGTTCGGTCACCATGCGGTTGCCAAACACGACACGTAGGCCATCATTCACAGACTTCATCTCTCCACTCCTATCCTCCATGGAATATGA
>CM068956.1:59590191-59608443 GCA_035128595.1 Eptatretus atami
AGGGAGGAGTAAGGGGGAGAAGGTGGGGGTGGGGTGGGGGAGAGAGAAACAGCTCTTCATCTCATGATTACGTCACTTTTTGCAGTAATTAAAATATGCGACAAATTGAAGAGCTACATTTACCTTCAAAATGGATCTGAAGAGAGCAAAGGATACCATAAGCACCATATTGATGTCTTTGGTACTGAGCAAGGCCACATCAAATTGAGGAAATGCTATCAAAAATGTGGAAGCTTAAAAGAAAATATTTATTGTTAGTTATCAGTCATTCCCCATTTTTTTGAAACAAACTGCCAACAAGCTATTCAAAATGTCATCAAATAGTATGCTGTTTCACAATGAGGGTACCAAGTTTGTCTCACAACCACTAAAAATTCAAACTCAATATTTTTTATATTTTATTTCTCCAAATCCAACATTGTTAATTACAATACTTAAATCCAAAAATTTTGGAGCATCTGAATGAATATTTTCTTATTAAAAATATTACCCCAAGGATGTTAGGAGGAGTATTTTTAAACTACAACATCATTAATACAATTCAACTATAACCACAAAATAACAACACTATCAAACTTCAGTGGTTTCCATAATATGTTCCACAAGTATTATTCCATCCATTACTGGAATTATGATTCAGTATACAAATGAAGTATATTTGTAGAAATATCAATAAAAGACTGAACTAAGTTTCAAATATCCAGAAAAAAGATATGTTTTAATTACCACTGTCACTAATAGCACTGCATATGATGGAATTTAGCACAAAATTTAAAACTACATGTACTTTTCTACATATTCTGAAAAAAATACTAATTTATCTCTGAAAATAAAAGTTTACCACCACAATGAAAAATATGAAGAAAATCACATATTTCTTCCGGAGAGGACACATTTTTGACAGACACATGTAAGGCAATCAGTGCAGGCCATGCAAATAGAAGGTTATTGGTTACACTCAAACTTTGTAGCATAATATACAGTGCAGGTATATACACACTTGGTAAAACACAATAAACTTTTAAAAAGACCCTTTATTTATATAAAAAAAAACTCATACAATATGCATTTCCGGAGAGGACATTTTTTGACGGACGAACGGTGGGACATATTTATTGAGGGTGAAATAAATATTCATCGTCTCAAATGAATAATATGTTGACAAAGTACAGAAGAGGTATTAAATTGATGCAACAACAAATAAAAGTCCCAATTTCTGCTTGTATTTGTTTATACACTGTGAATGCAGTGTACCTGGAGAAAATGAGACAGCTATTTGTCAAAAAAAATGGCAATTTTTATGCCATTCTCAAAATGACATTTTTTTGTCAAATAAAAAGTGGTCCAAGTTGTGCCATCACTCGTACCAACTACTGGCCCTAATAACAGAGATACTACAGCCTCTCATTTAGCTATTTAGCATGCAAGGGTACAAAATACCAGAAATGACCATGACTGTGAAACAGCCCATATACGAGACTAATGTATTCCTGTTAGTGCTGATCCATGAGGGTTTTTAATATAAAGGAGTAATTAAATGCTTCCTCATCCCACGTCAAAATTATTTTCCAACACAAAGTACAAAACTTCGTTAAGAGGTGCATCATCAGATGAGTGGGCAGACCTAAATGAGGAAAGGTCGAACATCTTCAGAGTTAAAGAGCAGAGCACACCACTGAAGTCTCTTTCACCATATATGGGAAAATTATCTACAATTAAAATGTTGCATTGTGCTGGTGACCACATATGCCGCACACGCACGCACATGCACACACACGCACACACGCAGCAACTCAATTCAAACCAAGGAATGGTCAACTCTATTCAAATTGAGATACCACATTAGAGTCAAAGAATTATTAGATCATCAGCCACCCACCTGACCATGCTTTCAGCAGTTCCAAACTGCTGACAAGCGGCACACTTTGGCAAAGCCCCGTCACTCTTCATCCTTTTAACAACTGTCTGCCGAGACGCCCTTACCCGAGGCTTCAGCCTGTGAGACTGAAAAAAACAAAATCCATGTGACCTCACTCAAAGCAGCCTTCCGATTATTGTGGGTTTTGCAATTAGATGAGGCATGTCCTTTTAGCATACATCTTTATCATCTCTTCTGGAAGCAGAAATGTTTAAAAATAGTATCCGGCCAGCCGTGGCCTCTATGGATTTCTATCCTTCCACAGGCTGATTATCAAGTCCAAAGTGTGGTGAAACAATTTATTGTTTGGGTACAAACATGCTGGTAATTAAATGACATCTTTATCGAAGCTTTCTACAGAAACATTGTGCAATAGCCTGTAAGCATTCAAAGAAAAATAAGTTCTCATAAAATGTATTGTTATAGATCCAAATTTTCATTACCTTTGGCTTTTCTAACTCCTCTTCCTCCTTCCCTTTCCTCTTCTTACCACGTTTCATTTTCTGGAGCAGTAAATATGACAGCATAGAATGTACAGTTAATAATAACTGCAACTTCGTTGAATCAACATCTGCAACCACTGAAATGGCCCGCAATCTAGACCATTATGTTAAATTTGCCCCCTGCTATAGCAGTGCTTGGGAATCAATGAGCTGTTGGATGATTAAATGCATCTTTACGTACCGCAAAATGCTAGGCAAGGCTTGGCAGTCACAAAAGAGGATCCACAAATTCTTTACTCGTATAAAACAAAGTGAAAAGTTGTGTCGGTGGGAAAGAATTGAGGTGAGCAGGTTTGGTATGATTGAGCAGCCATTTGGAATGAACTTCCTACCTTTCTGTCTTCCGAGGCCGAGTCCGACTGTGGTGTAAATTTAACGGGTTCGCGAACCTGCCGCCGAGAGCGTTTGCTCCCCTCCGGTGCTGCCTCACCAGCTCCGTCTCCCTCGGAGGAATCACTGCCTGAGCGGTCGCACTCGGAGCACTGCCTAAGGAACGGTTCACATGCAAGCACTCACTCAGTGGTTCAAAGTCCACAATACCAGGGCAAGGGCCCAGGACCTCTCCAACCCCAATTAGAGCAACTGAAACTACCCCATCAGGTTACTGAAACAGTGTTAAAAGCAATGTCTAAATTATGCCCACACCATTAACATGATTTTTTCACACAATTCTGATGCCAGTTCTTTCCTCTTTTGTGTTCCATGTGCTCAAGCAAAATGACTTTGAAATTTTTTTTTAGAGAAAATAAAAACGTGAATCAAAGAAAGAAAAAAAAGAAAAAGAAAACTGCTCTGCTCCCATAACAATACATTTTTTATGACATGACATAGAAGACAACCATAATTATATCCAGTTAATTTAACAAGTGTAAAAGTATGTTAATTTAATAGAAAAACAAGAACTTGCCAAACATAAAATATGAAATGTTGAGATGCACAGCATTTATCAACAATGTATCCATTTCTGCACAACAATATAGCGACAACACCATTCATGATGGCACTTAACAGCCCAACTCTGATCGCTATACACTTGTGTTGTTCTTCGACAGTTCATTTTCTTACTACACTCAAAAGGGTCATACATGTCATGATGGGGGAAAACGGTGAAATGTTGACTTGTTGGAAGTGTGAGAGGATCAGGGATCCTGCAAGTGTGGACTACAGCTAGGTTGATTCAAAGGAAGGGGGTCGTGGTCAAGTGATATGCACAGAAATGAGACATAGAGTTCCTTGAACACTGAACAGTTTATTCTCCAATCACATGCTGTCTCGTGCGAAAACAGACCAGGGCAAGTGGAGTGAACATGCCTGTATTCATGCCTGTAGTTAGGTGATGAGGGCAATTTGCATTAGCAATTCGTGTGCTGTGAATCCGTGGTTCTGTAACTAAGATTACAAATTAAATGCAAGGTAAACTCTTCCGGATGAATAAGGCAATAAGCTATTAATGGCAGTACAGCGAACGAAGTGTGTATGCATCTGCAATGCCAAATATGGATTAAGCCTTCCATGACTCTTCTTGTATCACACATAAAACTAAGTGTTATAAACTCGTAATTTACTCATTACATGAAAGAACAATTAACGGTGCGACTCCTAACCACAATCAAGTAATGAAGTGCAGATTCAAGGCAAACATAGAAAGTGAAACGGGAACGAAATCCTCTCTGGCATTTCGCAAAATGGCAAACATTTTTTTCAACAAGAAACAGGAAAAGGAAATTACAGAGTCTAATGCTACATCATCAAACTGATCGATATCGATCAAAAGATAAATGATCCACAAACCTGCAGTCTATAACTAAAATAGAAAAGATTCTCACATCACCACCCCCAAATTGGCAAAATAAATTTATTAAAATAAGAAGTCTTTCAGACAATTCATATCACACTAATCTACTCTTGCAGCTCAATTAGCTTAGTGACAGGCTGAACATAGTTCTTATCTTGATGTTGATCCGTGGAAATTCAGATTCGACCATACGGTCCTGGAAATGTCTCCATGACCTTGGCAATTGACCACAGAGCACGCAGTAACTGAGAGTAAATGATCATCAACACCTCATTGGTTGCCAGCTGCCGACTCCCTCTCTGCCACTTCAAATGAGACTAAAAGTTCGGAAGGTAGGACTTGACGAAGTTGGACCAGAGGTGGTCCAATGGGATCTAGCTTTGCCACCAGCAGTGGCCTCCCAGGAGCTTGGTATAAGGATACCCCACTTGTGGGAATGATGTATCATAGTGACAGATCAATAGGATGGCGAGAGTGAATGGACAAATGTCTGCAACGTCTGGAGACACCCAATAATTTATAGTGAAGGATACCCCCTTGACTTTGAGGAGAATAGTCCATAGCACTGGTTCGGTCACCATGCGGTTGCCAAACACGACACGTAGGCCATCATTCACAGACGTCATCTCTCACTCCTATCCTCCATGGAAATGTAGCTGTACCTGCTAGGTTTATGTGAAAGGTGACTTTCTGGTTGGCAGCTGCTAGACGAGGGCAGGTTCGAGAGATGAGGCTTCCTGTAACTCAGCATCTCCCACACAAAAGAAGATGCCTCTGTCTGACAGGATTTCCTGGACTTTTTCTCTCATAAACAATGAAACGCTGGACGGATATCAAGGAGGCATCTGTGCCGAGGATCTCCAGGAGGTCCAGGTGCACATCACGGGTGGTGGGGCACTTGAATATTATACCCCAATCGTTTCAGTTCTCCTTCCAATATTTATAGTGAAAGGAACAAAACAATCTACTCGAGTAGAATGCAGGCTTAAAGAGATGTATGCCGGCAGGTGGTATATCTGCTATCCATGGCATCTCTGGTTTGGCACACCATTTCCAGCACTCATGGCATTCATACAGGCATTGGCAAATGATTTTTCAAACTCGTAGTATACCACGTCTAAGGTGGATTTCCACCGGGAGACAGGGAAGAAGTTGGTTTCCGGCTGCATTTGACTACATGGTGAGGGATGAACCAGGGTTATTTTGAGGCTTTCTGCCTCTGCAATGCTGAGTTGGCATCCAAAGGTGCATTTTAGGTTTGGGAGGACTGCTTCTGAATGCTGTGAAGCGTGTTCCATCTGAAGCAAGGAGTAACGATGTAGTACTAAGTTGAATCCCATCTACTTTGACTGATTGTTTGGACTCCAGGAACTCAATGGCTTGCTTGTAATGCTTGGAGATGGTTGTGTGTGTTTCCATTCATGTGCAGCAGGATTTCAGCCTGCCACAGTCTCCAGATATTCTCCAGCAGGTCTGCTGACAGAGGCATGATGGTTGCAAGTAGGCATTGGTGCCTCCTTGTCTGTTATTGAAGAACACTGGCTGGACCTTTTAATGACTAGCCATAGTTTGTACACACTGTCACTGAGGCTCCCTTGGGGCCAAACTGGATGGGCTGCTGTGGCAGGATAAGATGGGGATAGATGGAGCCAACTAATATTGTTGGATGAACCTTGTTGATTTGAGATAGCAGCGGAGCATCTAAGTGAGGGTATCATTTTTGGAGAGCGGTTATCGGGGAAGAACACCAAAGCAGCTGAGCACCATCGACTGCATATTTTCCACTTGGGTTGTTGAATTAAGATATTTTGAAGCTTGACTGAAGCACCAGGACAAATGAAATAAATCTTGGCATACCGTTTTGAGAAATATAGTTTCAGGTTTGCCTGCTTCGCAAAGCTGCTCCATTGCCGAATCCAGCATTACAGCTTACTCAACACAATTGTATTGTGTGGCCTAGGTCTTCTTGGTCTCTCCCAGGCCATGGCGAAGCACATTCATCACCTTCAGCAGCACGTTATGCAGCTGTGCAGACTTGTCTCGGTGCGCCGCAAGTGGTAAAGAGCCGGGCATGAAGATGTTGCTGGGCCATCTGTGCTATGTCATACAGTATGGCGAGATGAAACTCGTCACACAGGGTGTGTGTGTGTGTGTATATATAATATTATATATACATATACATATATATATATATATATATATATACATACATATACATACACATATATATATTTATACCATATATATCTTTTTTTTGTATATGTATTTTTGTAGACATAGTTGAGGCTCGTGGAAGAGCTAGTACTAGTACACTGAATGGATCAGGATGCAACAGGACAACAGGAACAGCAGAGAGAGGGGGACACTAACAGCAGAGCCAGAGACCAAGACAGAGTGGGGGAAGGGGGGGACGACAAACAATGGGTGTGGGGGAATGGGGGGGGGGGCTGGAAAGGATGCATGTGGTGGACAAGATGGATATAGAAGGAAACTCTCAATAGGGAAAACTGGAACTTTGGAGGGAGTAGGGTTTGGGGTAGGGTGGGCGTTAACGACAGTAGAAAAAAAAATCATGGTTCTGGATTGGGAACGATCTAAGATGGTGTTGAATAGCTGTCTTGAAGACCTGGTGGGAAGAATGAGATTGAAGTGGATGTGGAAGTTGGTTCCCAGGTGATAAAAAGAGGAACAAATGAATGGAGTTGAGCAGTGATCCTGGATTTTCGTAGTTTCACCAGAAGGGGGTTGATGGTGGACTGTGCGTGCCCTGCAGAAACCTTGGGGAGGGGGGGGGGCTGACAAAGCATGGAAAGAGCAAAGGGTGCAAGACCAGAAGGGGGCAGTAGAAGACAGAGACCACTGACCTGTCTGCGGTGTTGAAGTGATAGACCCATAGACTCAGCTTTATCGCAGGAGATTCCAATAATCTTAAAGGCCTTGGTTTCCACACCGTCAATCTGAGCAAAATGTGAGGCAGGGGAGCCAGCTCAGAGGGGAGAGCAGTACCAGAGCAAGTGGTGGATGAACTCCCTGTAAAGTGGATAGGAGTTCAGGTGTGCCAAGGACTTTGTATGGTGGAGGATGCCCAGTGGGCAGCTGGCTTTCTTGAGCATGTAGCGGTTGTCTGGATGTGTTGGAGCAGACCTCCAGAAATGGCCATGTTCCATTTGCACTCAAAGGTCTGATCCACAGGGAGCTTCTTCAATGCAGTGGACATGAATCAAGGAAGTAGTCACCGTTGTTATAGTGACGCAAAAAAATAGCATTCCTTTCCTGTAGTAATTCTCTGCAGACTACTGTAGTAGGACCTGTTACCAACTCTCGTGTATGAAAGTACTACTCTCATATACCATTATTATAACTGCAGCATTTTTGCCTGGGGAGGGCAAATTTAAGGCCTGGGCTGCCTGTTCAGTTTTGTAAAGGAAAATGGGTCACCCGAGGGAAGCCATTTTACATCAGCAATCTTTAGTTCTGATTGAAACAACAGGCAAAAATGCTGCAATTAGAACTACAGTATATGAGAATAGTACTCTCATATACTAGAGTTGGTAACAGGTCCTACTACAGTAGAGAATTACTACAGGAAAGGAATGCTATTTTTGCCTGGGGTACACAGATACCAGAAACTCCCTCTTGAAGGGTAGACGTTGGTCCCTTCATTGTTCTCGCAAAATTAATCTCGCAAAACGGCGACCGCGTTCTCGACAAGAAATGAGAAAAGGAAATTACATCGGGTTTACGGCACGTCATAAAACAAATCTCGAACAATCATAACATTTCTGAACCACAAGAGGCCAGTCTATAACTTCAGCAACAAAGACACACTGACAGGAATGATAAGACATACTGGTAAACTTTGGAGCTTTCATCACAAGAAACCATTGCAATAGCTCAAAAGTGGGAAGGGAAGATTGGCACAGGAATGTAATGACAAAGTCCCTTCAGGAATAGGACCGATAATGGTAATAGTTGCAGCAGTTTTGAAAACAGGAGGATGAAAACAAAGGCATGATAGGCCACTTTCTCCTCGTTTAAACCCAAGTTGTATTTCCTTGCATCAATTAATCCACAAAAGTAAAAGTGACACAAACTTCAACGTGATTTCTTCTTTCTCGAACAAACGTTTACCAAATGCATGCTGCTCCAATCCTGCCTCTGATCGTCGGCAAATATATATATTTAAATTTCATTCAAGTTCTTGTTTTTATTTATTTACTGCTGTTGTTTTGTATTTCAATTTGTTTCATCCCAATTCAGTTTCTGCACAATTTTCCATTTCATGGAAAACATAGGAATAAAAGAAAAAGCTCACGTTGAAGCCAACATAGGTACATTTATACGGGTGCTTGCCAGGGATGATGAGCGTTGGGAAGTGGTTATGGAAAATATGAGGGCAAAATAGTGGGGCGGACGAGAATCAAGCGGGTGTTGCAGTAACATATACACTGCATACCCATCACAGACATTTTCACGTTACGCATTCTGACTCTGTACAGTTGACTGACTGTTAATACCACTGCAATTAAATTCCAATTTACCAATCATTGGCAAAAGTCAATTTTCTGCTGTGCAAGGAAAAGAGGTTGATGAAACAATTTAATTTGTAGTTAGTTATGGATCACAGTTGTCTCTCTCAAATCCTTGGGAGAGGCACTAATCTTCAGTCTTTCATTGCAAACATGGAAACACACAAACCTTTGCATTGAAAGCTGTCGTAAAACTGTAAAAAAAATAAAAAATTCACAACATCTACAATCAGATATTATATGTGACAGCAATTGGAGCCATCATGAATGTCTTGATCCGGATCAATCGGTCCATGCTGTGTAAACTTTGGTTATCCTTCCACAACTGAACAGTTGCAATAATCTTGGAATTTTAAACTATTATGTGGTGGAAAGAGTGCATTTATGTTAGGATTGAGAATTATGTGGTTCTCATATTTAAACAAACTCCGAATTTCTGAATATTTTCATTTTGGCTGAACGAAGCTCTGGGTAAGATCCATTTAAAATAAAAACTCCCAAGTCCGAACATGAGGTCAGGTCAGGTCAGGTATGGGAGCATGCACCAGAGCAGCGCGTCGCTGCGTCCACACTCCGACGGTACTCCAGGGGCCTCCGTCTGGCCATCCCCCAGGCAGATGCCTGGCCCATTCCCATCTCCTTGAGATACTGATCAACCTGCTGCAACCAGGAGGCACGTGGTCGGCCCATTGGCCTCCTCCACTCACGAGACTCCCTTACTGAGAGAATCTAGTGAGCAGGATCGGCGTCAGGAAAATGAGCCACATGTCCGTACAGCCGCAGCTGATGCTCACGGACTATGCAGGAAACAAAACTCATTTGAGTCTCTTTCAGCAACGGCTTGTTGGCCACAAAGTCTGACCACTGATTGCCAAGGATTCTCCGAAGAGACCTGGTACCAAAGGAATTGTCTCCATCTCTGATCCCTGGTCAGAGTCCAAGTATCACATCCGTAGGGTAAGACTGGAGGCATCAAGGACCTGAAAACTCGGACTTTCGTCCTCCCACACAGGTACCGACAGCGCCACATCTCATGATCCAGTGAATCCATGATTCCCCAGGCCAAACCCAGACATCTATTGACCTCTGGCTCACAGCCAGCAGAGACATGAATATCACTGCCAAGGTAAGTGAATCTCTCCATGACCTCAACATCCTTACCACAAACAGGTACAGACAAGATAACAGCATCCAAGATGTCATTGAAAGCCTGGATCTTAGTTTTTGCCCAGGAAACCCGTAATCCCAGCAACTCAGACTCCTATTCAGCACATTGAGGGCCCCCAAAAGGATCTCCAGAGTCTCCGCAAAGATGACTGCATCATCTGCAAAATCAAGGTCAGAGATCTTGACATTCCTAAACGACACACTGCAGCTTGATCTCCCCGACATCCTCCCCAGAATCCAATCCGTACAAGCACTGAAAAGTGTGGGGGTCAGTACACACCCCTGATGAACTCCAGTAACAACAGGAAAGAAATCAGAGATGGCATCACCACATCTCACAGCACTCTCAGTACCAGAGTAGAGTTCAAACATCAGATTGATCAGTTTTGTTGTGACCCTACAAAGAAGAAGAATTCTCCAGAAGGCATCCCGATTCACCGAATCGAACGCTTTGTGGAAGATCAACATAAACTGCAAGCAGCCCCTGCCAAAACTCTCGTCTGCGTTCGGTGAGGACCCGAAGAGCAAGGATACGGTCAATCGTTGACCTCTTTGGTGTAAAGCTTGACTGCTCTGGGCGCTGGTGCTCAAGCAGATGGTGGTGAACCCGATCAAGAAATATCTGAGCAGAGACCTTGACCGGCATGACAGCAGCGTCACTCCTCAGTAGTTGTTGCCATCCTGGCGATCACTCTTCCCTTTCCTAGAGGGACAACAAGGCCCCTCTTCCAGTCAGTGGTAATGATGCCTGTGTTCCAGGCAGAGCACAGAACTGCATGCAATGACATGAGTACAGCATTCCACCAGCCTTGAGAAGTTCAGCATGGATGCCACAGATCCTCAGAGCATTAACCATTTCAAAAGGATCACCACAGCCTGTGATTCCACAAATGAAGGTAGATCACAGCTGAATGGATGGTCACCAAGAGGATAGCAACCCCCTGACATCCAACTAACAGCTGGTGGATCAGTCCAGTACAGCCGCTCAAAGTAACTGGCCCAGTGGGTGAGAGCCCTCCACCCTCTGCTCTCACTGAGTACACCGAGGGACAGGCTTGGAGGAACACAATGTCCCTTGAGAGACAAGATTCTTCTTCGCAACATCAAGGATGGTGGTCTTGAAGGCACTCCACAACTCTTCAGGATTCCCCAAAGCACTCAGACCCCCCAAATCCCCACTCAGCCTGTCCACAAACTCCTCAGCTACCCTCTCATCCTTGAGCTTGCCAACATCCAGCCAGGGATGGGATGATACCATCCTCCCGGATTTAAGCTGCAACTTCAGAGTTGCTACCACAAGCATGTGGTCGGTATTGAGGAACTGAGCACTCCAGTAGACCCTGCAGTTCTGGATCAAACTCCAGCGACCATCAACGAGCACATAGTCAATCTCCTTTGCCACACCACCAGCATTGGAATCCCAATTCCAGTGATGAGCCTGTGGGTGCTGAAACCATGAACCAGCCACCCTAAGTCCATGAATTCTTGCAAAGTCAAGGAACTTAGTGCTATTCTGGTTCACAGTTCCAGACTCATGGGGACCAACATATGCTTCATAACCACCCCTATCAGCTCCAGTCGATGCATTGAAATCCCCCAAGACTAGAAGAGAATCTCGCCTGGGGCACTGATCAACCACAGACCGGAGCGTGGCATAGAATGCGTCCTTCACAGTTAAATCACTCGCCTCAGTCGGAGCATATACAGAGACCAGGGAAACGACACCCAAGAAGTGACTAATTCTGAGTCTCATAATACACTCGTTGACCGGTGTTACCTCAATTACCATTGGAATCAGCTGATTGGAAACAGCTACAGCAACTCCTTGGGCATGATAACCATCAGAGTGACCAGACCAATTGTCGGAGTAACCACCTGCCATGATCTCGCCACTAGCCGGTCTCAGACCCTCAGAGAGTGCTGCAATACCGATGTTGAAATGCTTGAGCTCAGATGATAACAGAGACAGGTGATCATCCTCTCTTAGGCATAGGACATTCCAGGCACCCACCTGAAGGGACTACCTCAAGTTAACGCAAGGAGAACGCCGTCTGGTGGATGACACCTCAGCAGTATCCCGACACAGAAAACCGCAGTCTGACCCGGGAAGGTTACCCTGTGGTTTTCCTCCTATCTGCAAAGAGTGGGGGTCCTGAAGGATTTTGCCCCAATCTCGTTATCCGGTGAGCTACCCTGCAGAGGGCAGCTGCACATGAGGTACTCCCACGGAGTGGGTTTTCAATTTTCTTTACGGTTTTCTTGTTTTGTGGAGTGAATGGTTTTACGCTGGCCAGAGTGCAAATCCTGCCACCAACCTTCTAAAAAAAGTAACGCAACTATATGAGGACGTCCGCAGACACAGTTGGGCACTAGATATGGATGGCCATTGACTCACAAGGAGCTCCTCCGCCATTTGAAATGTTCATCAACAAACGGTTGAAATGACCGTTGCTTCGCAAATTAATTTCCACAGATTATTTCATGGCCTACATTATAAACGGGAAGTTAGACGGAATAAAGGGAAGGACAGTTGTGAACACAGTTTGTTCTTGGAAATATATATTGTTGGTTTCATGTTGGCCATGCATTGTGAGGTTCGAGTTTGTGCAGTACATGGTCCACATGTTTGCTGGGCTATTGCTTGGAAAGTATTGCAGAAATAACTAGATGAGCACTCGGTAGAGCACATACCTCCGCCACGTAATGCCTGATCCACGAGAACATTTCGGGCCCAATACATTTTTGAAATATCATGCTACACAGTACGATATCGTTCTTGGCCCTATCTCTCAATGGGGAAGAATCACTTAAAAAATTTAATGGTTCTCGTATCCGGATCCAGCTCAAGATCACCAAAATCTAATCAGTTCGTCATTGTCACACAAAAATTCCTGTCCACAAAATTTCATCCCTATCCGTCCACAACTTTTTGCGATATCCTGCACACAAACAGACAAACAAACAGAGACAGAGAGACAGACAAAGAGACAGAAAGGGGTGAAAACATAATCTCCTCCACCTTCGTTGGCGGAGGTAAAAATTATGTCATACTTTTGTGGCTTATCCTGGTTCTGCATGAGATAATAAAAACACATGAATGCTAAGTAATTGTAACTGTAACCTTGCAGTGTACTAACACCAAAGGCTCAACCTAACTGTATGTATCCACTAACAATGAAGTCATATTTAAATAACTGTACGTCATAATGGTATTACCCAGTCAGCCATGCAGTTACCTCTCAAATAAGATTCATCCCTTACCCCTATATGCTTTGTTCACAAACTATGACATTACTGAATCACAAACTATGTTCCAGCACCTATCATTCTGTTCAATAACTGCTCCCATGGGTTAAACCAAATGGAATAAATTTGTTTTTATTCCACTTGTACTCGAGACACTATTGTTGCTGTTGTTATACGAGCTTGGTTCAATTCCAGGAAGAAGTTTTACCAACAATAAAAATGTTTTGTTTTTTTTAAATCAGTGTATAGCTTTGCATTCAGGAACCTCCATCATGGAGTAAGGTAGTGTATTGATTATATTAGAAGATGCAAGTGATATCCCATCTGTTTGTTGAGATCAAAGACCAGAGAGAACTCAAACAAAATAGTCTTTGGGCTGTTGCTTTGCTTTACGATGGCTTCAAATTTTCTGTTCAGTTCCCAGATCATTCTTTTAAAATGATGATGTTCAAACTGTACAAGATCCTGCTTGCCGAATGTAGAATATACCTACCATTTGGTCATGAGAGAGCGTGTTAGGTTTGACATTTATGGCTCGTAATGAAGGACGACAATTTGGACTTGGACCCAATGCAACGTCATTGAAGCCTGCAAAAGACAAAGGTTTCTTAGCTTGTACTAAAACACACCAGACCGAGGTAAGAGAAAAGGAAAGGCAGGTCTGCTGGACATATGCTCCCAGATGGGAGAGACGGAACAAGCCAGCATGAAAGAGAAATGTTACAGAGTTGTGGTTAAGGGTTCGTTATCACCTCGCTCTGTACAAGTGGATGCAAATCACGTTGTCCCATCTATTCATTCTTATGTCTGCTTTGGAAAGTCGTGTGAGGAAAAAAGAAGTTCAGCGTTCATTATACAGATTCATAATCTCACATCAGACTCTTTGATAGTTAATTCGATTCAGTGCTTTATTCATTATTCCATGGATACATGCTTACAAAAGGGCATGTGAAGTTTAATTTTTAAAATCCTGATTAAAGTAATAATGACTTCCGACATGTACAGGTACATAAGCTGTTGGTGTTACAGAGATTTTGAATTACATGCACCAAAAAGAACTTCATGGAATTCAAGATACATCCTTTCATTTGATCTTTTATCTTATTGTCGTATCTATGACCATATTGGAGGCATGCCCATGTAATGTTCACTGTGCATATCTACATGTAAATTACTAAAAGAGCCAGATGTTAACTTGTTTTAACCAAGTTCATTTAGCAAGAAATGCCAGTGAAGTCAGTGAATTTAACTGCAAATTGAATGAGTGAGCACGTCTCTTACGATGATTTTGTGTGTATCAAATGGCAGTTGCAGTATTATCATACAATTTAGTGCAATTGAAAAAACACCTCCAGACAGGTACATTGATTGATTTGATGTACCACACAGTTAACCCTCAAATATCGCAGCTTTCCACCAATCGCGGGCAACCTATTGTGTTCCAATTTAGATGTCGCGGTATTTCTTTTCGGCCAATTGCGGTTTTTGAGCCGAGATGAGTCATTGTTTGCGTCTGCACGTACGATTACCTCCCAAGCCTTTTGTTTGTTGCGCACCGTTAATTGCAGTAATCAAACCAGCACACGGAACGAAGCTAAGTTTAATAATGAATCGCCATCAAACAGGAAATGAGATACAGAGATCCTCAAGTCAGGTCAGGACCCGCCGCAAAGCCCAACCCCACAGTCCAAACTCTGAAACCAAGCTCAGACTAAGAGACCCTAGAGCCCATTGCAACCTAGCTACAATGCTTATAAATCACCAGAGATGCCAGTGATTCGTGCTTTTATTTTATTTCAGCACACAATTTACAACCAACATGCGAAGAGCCCCAGAATCTCTCAACCTGAGCCGAATCACAAAATTCAAACCGCAGAATAAAACCCAGCAGCAGCCCCGACCGCCAAAAAAGTTCACATCGCCCAACCCACACACTCGCCAACACTCCGGATTCAAAACACAACACAAACACCACAGCACAGCACAAAATAACCACCTCCAAACCACAACACAACCAACTGTGAGAACGTATCACAACCACCCATTATTTATCACTTCATGAAAGTTGGATGATGGTGAGAGAGGGAGGAGAGAGAGGAAGGAGGGGTGGGAGGGGGGGGGCAGGACAAACAAGGAGATGGGAGGGAGGGATGGATGAATGGTAGTGGGAAGAGATGGATGGATGGGATGGAAAGTGGATTCACAGCAAGTTCCACAGTTGTTCATGAACACACAATACTCCAATCTCACAGAATGAACACAAGGTGTAAGGAATGAATGATGAATGAATGAGTTCCCACCTGCTGTTCCTTCGTCTGCCGTTACATTCCCTGCAGCATCTACAATGAGCTTGAGTTTTGAAAACAACTCTCCCGTTATAACCTCTAAAGTACTCCACCCAAGTGGTGCGCCTCCAAGCATCTCCGGGTGGTGCTCAGCGTTACTGCTCCGAGGTGAAGGTTACATTTCAAACTTTTGTCTGATCTCAGACAACGGAACACACATTTATATTTGTACTTTATTTACATTATCACTATATACTGTGTTGAATGTCAATTTGTAATTTTATTTTCAAAAACGACAACAGCTGTGATAAAATATAAAAAAAGTCATTTACACCGCCATCTACCATCTCGCCATGGCTTACAAATATCGGTTTGACTGATCCAGCCATCCATCCATCCATCCGATTCCTCCATCCATCCCATCCCTCCATCCATCCCATCCCTCCATCCATCCATTGCAAAGGAATGTCAGGCGTGGCATCGCATGACTCTGCGGAGCGCAACACAAGCAGGTAAGGGCCTGAACTTTGTACGTTGATCGATGTATTTTTGATTGTGTTGTGCAGATAGACAGCGCCGGGTGACGGAGCAGGTACTTTTGCCGTGTATTACTATGGATTGCAAACAAACATCCAAGCAGCTTGTAGAGCACTTGCCAAGTGGCTTAAGCACTCAAGCAAGCACTCCAACAAATTGAACAAATGAACACTTTTTTTTAATCGTTGGAACTGCTGCTGAGGTCAATTACACAGTTTGAATTTTGAAATTCGGCTCAAGTTAAGAGATTTGCGAGGTTATCGCATGTGCGGAAATGAAATAAAAGCACGAACACTCGGAGACGCTCAAAGTGTCAAACAATGTCCGAAACGGACAAATTAAAACTTTTTTTTAGCAGTCAGAACTGCTGCTAAGGTCAATTCAGCAGTTTGAATTTTGAAATTCAGCTCAGGTTAAGAGATTCTAGAGCAGGGGTCACCAACCTTCTTTTCAATGCAAGCTACTTTTGATTCATGAAATATTTAAAGAGCCACTTGAACATAAAATGAAAATATATGAATTGATAAGGGTACAATTTTAGCTATTACAGTGGAATTACAAAAATACATATTGAAAGTGAAGGAAAATGGATCTTTACCTTTACTTCAGTGTGAAACTTGACACTGCATGCTGTCCATCAGTACTAGGTAATCTGGTGTGCATTATGAGAGGGCAACTGCGATGGAGTCCTTCAGATGTTTGTCTGTCAGATGGGTTCGAAATTTATATTTGATGCAGTTCATGTCAGAAAAGCCTGGTTCGCAAAGATGGGTAAAGCCAAATAGGGAAGCCACTTTCATTTCTACTTTGCGGATGTTACTGTACTTTTGAGTACCCACGAGACTCCAGAAATTTGTGGCAGATCGCCTTCATTTCAACTGAATGTCATTTTGAAGGCTGATAATCTCCATTTTCAATGGGACACAACCAAGGTCAAACAGCACACTAATTTGTTCAGAAATGTCATTAACATCAAATTCCATGAAAGGGTTTGAAGTGATCATCACACAGGGCTCAATCCCCTCAAAATCATCAAATCTGTCTTTGAACTCTTGGCCAAGCCCGGTCAGGAAATCACTGAACTTGTCAATGTCCACAATTCCGACAGCAATCTCATTTTCTGCTAGCGTTTGGAGCATAGAAGGAAAATGTTGAATTTTCATTTTCTGGACTTCTTGTATCAGAAGGTTAAGTTTTGACTTGAAAGCTTTCACTGCACTAATCATGTCAGCAATTGTCTTCTGTTTCCCCTTGCAATTCACAGTCCAATGCATTCGATTTTTCTGTCATATCTGTTAGAAATGCCAAATTAAGCAGCCACGCAATGTTTGATAATTGGCTGGTATCTGTTTCTTGACTCTATGAAAACTTTAATTTCTGGTAAGAGTGAAATAAATTGACGAAGTATCACTACAACGAAGGAAGGAGTCTTCCCATAACACAGTTAGCTGGCTCCGGCAACCACTCGTTTCTCTTTCTCTCTGTCAGCGGTTGTTGTTGTTTTTGTTGTTGGGTCTGGTCAGTTCTGCTCGGACAGGACCGCTATACATATGGAAACTTGGACTCAAGATTGTTTTGGTAAGTGTTACAACCAAATCAACTTTGTTATTGTGTTACTATCTTCATTAAGACTGTGCGTCAATTTTTTTGACGATGTGAATGCAGCTTTTTTCCACTTTTTAATGCGAGCTACCCATTGGCAGCCAGCGAGCTACCAGTCGCTCGAGATCTACCTGTTGGCAACCCCTGTTCTGGAGCTTATTGCATGTGTGGAAATGAAATAAAGCTATGTACACTGGTGTCTGGGCGTTTAATAAGCATTGCAATGTATCCAGAAATTTGTAGGTATGAAGATGAGGCATTCGATGATATGAGTGAGGACAGTGAAAAAATATTTTTGAGTGCTTTATCATTGAGAAACTGCTGCGGCCTGTTCCAAGTCAAAGCATTGTTGAGCAAGCCAAAAAAAAAAACAAGGTGAATTAAGACCCTAAGGAGATGATAGAGCGCTGACAAAGGTGTTAACCAAAAATGAAGCCTTGAAAAAGGATCATTAAAGAAGACCATTAATTACCTTCAAAAAGGGGTGTTTAAATTAACCCAACCACCCAATTTTCATCAATGCACTACCTCCCTTAGTATGTATGCAAAGGTACAGGCTGTTAAGTTTCATGGTTTTGGAGTTATGGGGGATACACACTGACATATATGTATATACTAGTAAATACGACCCATCACATTGCTGACGGGTATACTAAAGGGGGGAGGAGGA
>CM068956.1:59613714-59625675 GCA_035128595.1 Eptatretus atami
CCTTCTCAGCTTTCAACCATGTTCATCGATCAGTAAGCAAAGAGAAAAAGTTATTTGGGATACTTGTCAGAAAGTTCAAACATTTAAAATATTTCATTGCCAATGCAAGAATAAATAAATAATCTCACTCCGGTTCCATTTCAGACAAGGTCATGTAAAGACAAGCAGGAAAGATATCAAAGTACGAGTCTTCAACTTGAACAAAAGATATGACTGATATGCACTGTGACCCACAACTTTGGGAGTAAATTATTTTAATTACCCTCCAATATGCCGAGTGCACATTTTGACAGGCAATTGCAATTTATTCACACGAGGAGCGTGTGCATTAGACAGCAGGTTGGGCTAATAACCCATTTTTTGCAGGATCCAAGTGACAGCAGCAGGAGAATGCAGGCAGCAGGCAGGCCATTGTTTGGGCCACAGCAGCACATTGGGCCAAAATGCAAGGCAAAGCACCGAAGGTAACATGTGTAGGCGAACCACCTTATCAGCCTTCTCACAGATTGCTGGCCTGGGCTGCAGACTGGCAAAGATGAATGACAATATTTAAAACGAGTACAGACCTGTAGTCCAGCAACTTGCACTGAAGGTTAATTGGAAAAATTATCTTATTTGGCCAGATACCAAAATGTGAAAGCAGATTGGTTTGGGAGGAGGAGTAAGGATTATCTCCTTTGATCTCCTACATAAGGAAAAAAAACCATCCATCACTGCCATCTTCTGTGAAAACTAACCACTCCCACGACGTCACATGTGTATGAGCTTTGAGATTAAAACTGCTCGAGTCAGCCCATGTTAGACCCTTTGAACAGCTGAGTGAATGAGCTCTTGTTTATGGTTCTGAAAGCCATGTTTAGAGGCTGAATGTGCTCATTGATTTGTTGTCGACATTTATACAAAGCATCCATCGGTAGTATAGATGCCAAAAAAGTTAGTGATTTTAATGGGGGAAAGAAATCTAGCCTCATGAAGAAGATAAGTGACAGAAGGAAGCAGGTTTACAGGCTGACAGTGGATTGAAGGGGAAATAGGGAAACAAAGACAATGTATGTGAATACCAAAAAGGGGAGAGCAACGGGGTCAGCAAGAGGAGAA
Organism: Eptatretus atami; assembly: GCA_035128595.1. NCBI lineage: Eukaryota > Metazoa > Chordata > Myxini > Myxiniformes > Myxinidae > Eptatretus > Eptatretus atami. Next base: position 59,614,813 of record CM068956.1, read on the forward strand.
GAGAGTACGATGGTGGGTTTGGTATGGAGCATGTGATGACAATGGGCAGTAATCTTGAATGACTGGAGGTAAGAGCGTGAGATAACAGCCACAAGGAGTTTACTTCACACATGAGAGAACAAAGGGATGAAGGAATGGAAGGAAGAGTTCAGCTTAAAATCAGAGACGGTTACCAGGTACAGAAGTCTGGAAGAGCGCAGGTGACCTGGCAGGGCTTGAGGAGGATAGAGGGGCAAGAGGGCAGGAGGAGCCAGGTAACAGAAAGCTGAGAATATACCGATCTGTCTGCAGTGGGTGGGAAATGGACCTTGGGACTCGGCCTCCATGACACTTCAAAAGGAGGATTTAAATACTTTATTGAGCTTTAAGTGTTTCAGAATGGACTTTGCTGATCAACAACGTATTCTTTTTCCTCATCTGCAGAGAGATATATGCTGCAGCAAGCTGCCTTTCAAAAGTATGGTGCATCGTTCTGCACAGAGTTAAATCATACACAAGATGGTACAGAGTATTATCCAGGGAAGTACAGAGGTCATTGATGTAGACCAAGAATAAGGTTGGTGCTAATATGTTGGCTTACAGGGCACCTGCCGAGAGAGGGAGATCTCGAGAGAATGGTGTCGAAAGCAAGCAGTTTCTCCTCGCAGAGAAATTCTGATAACTATTCAAGGAGGGATCCCCGATTGCCATTATTAAACATCTTGGGAAGTAATGCCGGGTGTCGACAGTATCGAAAGGTCGAAATATCCGGAGAGATGGCCCTGATCTCTCGTATGAGCTTGAGTGCATTCATCAATTAATGGGTTAAAAGCAACAACATGCCTGAGGTCTGTGGCATGAATGACAGATTACATTACCTTGCATTTCTTAGAGTACTGGGAGAAGGCCAGCTGAACTGCAGTTATAACTGACCAAAGGCGGCCAACTATCTGGTTGGTCTGTAGTCTGTGATTTATATCCATACCAAAAATAATTGATTGCACTTCTGCAAAATATTTCAAAGAAAGAATTTATAGTTGGGATTTTAAAATCTAAAAAAAAAAAGTTATCAACCTTCAAGCGAATTCTTAAACAATGTCATATGTAGCACACCTGTCCAGAGACGTTTCCAAGCAGATTCCACAGGACGCGGCCTTCTCTCTGAAGTTTGCAGTTCAAAGGACGCAAAAACTCCAAGGTTCTCAAGAGCTGTGGCGGAAAAAAAAATGCTAAAAAAAAATTCATTGATATAATGGAATTGATCATCATTCACCAGTTATCAGTAAAACAAAACAAACAAAAAAAAACATGAGTTAATAATAATTAACCAAAATGGAAACAAAGGCAACAGACATCATCGGACAGTAAAGAGGATTTGCAAAAAAAAAAACATAATAATTAACCAAAATGGAAACAAAGGCAACAGACATCATCGGACAGTAAAGAGGATTTTGCAAAAAAAAAAACAGATAACTCTTGAAAGAGCAAAAATGATGATTCCTGGAAAATAAATTCATTGATGAAATATTTTATAAATATCGATCTAAGGTTCATGGTGGAGTTGTAGATAAATCTCATACAAAAAGACGTTCGGTAGACATCGGTGCGCTTTAATATTGTAATTAATTATTAATTAAACCCTGCACAATGATGGCTCGCATTAGGAAACAGCACACCTATATCAATGCTGATAAAAAAAAGAAGATTCGGACGTACAGAATCGTACTCTGCTCGAAGGGCCTCCTCCTGCCCCTGCAATTGCTCCTTTAATCTGCGCTGTTCTCGAAGTCCATCTTGGATGTGCATCATCTGAAGATTGCGTTCTAGGGGTATCGAAGGGAAAAAAAAATTTTTAATCTCAAAGGGAACAATCTCAACCAACTTCACGTAACTTACTCGGCAAACAGCCACGACTCCCGATATAATCCAGACGGAAAAAAATATATGGCTGTTCAGGAGTCACAGTGTTAGCAGAGGGTGCTGCATTGTAGAGTATGCTGTCCTTCAGAAAGGAGAACGAACTAGACGATCGACTTAACCATGCCTGTTGTAAGATCAGATGATAACCAGGAAATAAGTAGTTCGTTTTCTTTTGGACTGGTACCCCTGATGGGATCCAGATTCCCCAACGTAAGCTTTCTTTCAGTAACTGCGTTCCGAATTAGAAAGAGCTGCAATGTTAGCGAATACATTTAAACAGTAGTGAGAGATCACTTAATGAATGTGTGAATTTTCAAAATTATGCATTTTCTACTCATTTATACTTTCTTTTTTTTTGGGGGGGGGGGGGGTAATGTAAAAAAACCTGCAACAAGTACAAATGTTCACAGTAATGAAAGCCAAAGTTTAAAATTACCAGAGATTAAAAAAAGAAAAAACCTTTCCCGAATAATTGATTGCATTCAACTTAAGAAGAAGATAGCCTTCAGATGAAACAAACTCCGTTAATTGCATCATTTATCAATTTCATATGGGGCATGAGCGTGCAGGGAGATAAAAGAGATAGCGTGAAGGCGCCATCTCTCACAGTTTATCAGCGTCGGGAAGGAAAGGGGGCTCTGTCCGTGTGGCAGGCACGCACATTAGCGGGTGGGCAGTGCTGAGCAGAATGTTTAAGGGGTACGCTAAAGAAAGAGCAGCGCATTTAATCCACCAAGTAGATTTCGTCATCACGATATCATGCACAAGAAAGGAAAAGTGATGCGCCAAAAGGTACACTCTGAGCAGGACAAGAGATTCTGTTTTTATGTGGACGAAGGCAAGGGCATCAAGTTATTGTCCAGCAATGCGTGAAGGTATGCATACTCACAGGAATGATTTAGGGTGAGGATTAGGATTATGGTTAGGGTTAAGATTATTGTTATGGTTGGAGCATATTGGTTTATGGTTAAGATTATGGTGAGGGGTTAGAGCAGATAGGGTTGTGGTTAGGACTATGGTTAGAATTGGAGGCAGATAGGGTTGTGGTTAAGATTATGGTTAGGGTTGGAGCAGATAGGGTTGTGGTTAAAATCATGGTGAGGGTTCGCGCAGATAAGGTTATGGTTAAGATTATGGTTAGGGTTGGAGCAGATAAGGTTATGGTTAAGATTATGGTTAGGGTTGAGCAGATAAGGTTATGGTTAAGATTATGGTTAGGGTTGGAGCAGATAGGGTTGTGGTTAAGATTATGTTTAGGGTTTGGAGCAGATAGGGTTGTGGTTAAGATGATGGTTAGGGTTGGAGCAGACAGGGTTGTGGTTAAGATTATGGTTAGGGTTGGAGCAGATAGGGTTTGTGGTTAAGATTATGGTTAAGATTATGGTTAGGTTTGGAGCAGATAGGGTTGTGGTTAACATTATGGTTAGGGTTGGAGCAGATAGGGTTGTGGTTAACATTATGGATAGGGTTGGAGAGATAGGGTTGTGGTTAAGATTATGGTTAGGGTTGGAGCAGATAGGGTTGTGGTTAAAATTATGGTTAGGGTTGGAGCAGATAGGGTTGTGGTTAACATTATGGTTAGGGTTGGAGCAGATAGGTTTGTGGTTAAGATGATGCTAAGGGTTGGAGCAGATAAGGTTATGGTTAAAATTATGGTGAGGGTTCGCGCAGATAAGGTTATGGTTAAGATTATGGTTAGGGTTGGAGCAGATAGGGTTGTGGTTAAGATTATGGTTAGGTTTGGAGCAGATAGGGTTGTGGTTAAGATGATGGTTAGGGTTGGAGCAGACAGTGTTGTGGTTAAATTATAGTTAGGGTCGGAGCAGATAGGGTTGTGGTTAAAATTATGGTTAGGGTTGGAGCAGATAGGGTTGTGGTTAACATTATGGTTAGGGTTGGAGCAGATAGGTTTGTGGTTAAGATGATGCTATGGGTTGGAGCAGATAAGGTTATGGATAAATTATGGTTAGGGTTGGAGCAGATAGGGTTGTAGTTAAGATTATGGTTAGGTTTGGAGCAGATAGGGTTGTGGTTAAGATGATGGTTAGGGTTGAGCAGACAGCGTTTGTGGTTAAGATTATGGTTAGGTTTGGAGCAGATAGGGTTGTGGTTAACATTATGGTTAGGGTTGGAGCAGATAGGATTGTGGTTAACATTATGGTTAGGTTTGGAGCAGATAGGGTTGTAGTTAACATTATGGTTCGGGTTGGAGCAGATAGGGTTGTGGTTAAGATTATGGTTAGGTTTGGAGCAGATAGGGTTGTGGTTAAGATGATGGTTAGGGTTGGAGCAGATAGGGTTGTGGTTAACATTATGGTTAGGGTTGGAGCAGATAGGGTTGTGGTTAAGATTATGGTTAGGGTTGGAGGCAGATAGGGTTGTGGTTAAGATTATGGTTAGGGTTGGAGCAGATAGGGTTGTGGTTAAGATTATGGTTGGGTTGGAGCAGATAGGGTTGTGGTTAAGATTAGGTTAGGTTTGGAGCAGATAGGGTTGTGGTTAAGATGATGGTTAGGGTTGGAGCAGACAGCGTTGTGGTTAAATTATGGTTAGGTTTGGAGCAGATAGGCTTGTGGTTAAGATTATGGTTAGGGTTGGAGCAGATAGCTTGTGGTTAAGATTATGGTTAGGTTTGGAGCAGATAAGGTTGTGGTTAACATTATGGTTAGGGTTGGAGCAGATAGGGTTGTGGTTAGGACTATGGTTAGGTTTGGAGCAGACAGGGTTGTGGTTAAGATTATGGTTAGGGTTGGAGCAGATAGGGTTGTGGTTAACATTATGGTTAGGTTTGGAGCATATAGGTTTATGGTTAAGATTATGGTTAGGGTTGGAGCAGATAGGGTTGTGGTTAGGACTATGGTTAGGTTTGGAGCAGACAGGGTTGTGGTTAAGATTATGGTTAGGCTTGGAGCAGATAGGGTTGTGGTTAACATTATGGTTAGGTTTGGAGCATATAGGTTTATGGTTAAGATTATGGTGAGGTTTGGAGCAGATAGGGTTGTGGTTAAGATTATGGTTAGGGTTCGAGCAGACAGGGTTGTGGTTAAGATTATGGTTAGGGTTGGAGCAGATAGGGTTGTGGTTAACATTATGGTTATGGTTGGAGCAGATAGTTTGTGGTTAACATTATGGTTAGGGTTGGAGCAGATAAGGTTATGGTTAAGATTATGGTGAGGGTTTCGAGCAGATAAGGTTATTGGTTAGAATTATGGTCAGGGTTGGAGCAGATAGGGTTGTGGTTAAGATTATGGTTAAGATTATGGTTAGGTTTGGAGCAGATAGGGTTGTGGTTAACATTATGGTTAGGGTTGGAGCAGATAGGGTTGTGGTTAACATTATGGTTAGGGTTGGAGCAGATAGGGTTGTGGTTAACATTATGGTTAGGGTTGGAGCAGATAGGGTTGTGGTTAACATTATGGTTAGGTTTGGAGCAGATAGGGTTGTGGTTAAAATTATGGTTAGGGTTGGAGCAGATAGGTTTGTGGTTAAGATGATGCTAAGGGTTGGAGCAGATAAGGTTATGGTTAGATTATGGTTAGGTTTGGAGAGATAGGGTTGTGGTTAAGATTATGGTTAGGGTTGGAGCAGATAGGGTTGGTGTTAAGATTATGGTTAGGTTTGGAGCAGATAGGGTTGTGGTTAAGATGATGGTTAGGGTTGGAGCAGACAGCGTTGTGGTTAAGATTATGGTTAGGGTTGGAGCAGATAGGGTTGTGGTTAACATTATGGTTAGGGTTGGAGCAGATAGGGTTGTGGTTAACATTATGGTTAGGGTTGGAGCAGATAGGTTTGTGGTTAAGATGATGCTAAGGGTTGGAGCAGATAAGGTTATGGTTAAAATTATGGTTAGGGTTGGAGCAGATAGGGTTGTGGTTAAGATTATGGTTAGGTTTGGAGCAGATAGGGTTGTGGTTAAGATGATGGTTAGGGTTGGAGCAGACAGCGTTGTGGTTAAGATTATGGTTAGGTTTGGAGCAGATAGGGTTGTGGTTAACATTATGGGTAGGGTGGAGCAGATAGGGTTGTGGTTAACATTATGGTTAGGTTTGGAGCAGATAGGGTTTGGGTTAACATTATGGTAAGGGTTGGAGCAGATAGGGTTGTGGTTAAGATTATGGTTAGGTTTGGAGCAGATAGGGTTGTGGTTAAGATGATGGTTAGGGTTGGAGCAGATAGGGTTGTGGTTAACATTATGGTTAGGTTGGAGCAGATAGGGTTGTGGTTAACATTATGGTTAGGGTTGGAGCAGATAAGGTTATGGTTAAAATTATGGTTAGGGTTGGAGCAGATAGGGTTGTGGTTAACATTATGGTTAGGTTTGGAGCAGATAGGGTTGTGGTTAACATTATGGTTAGGTTTGGAGCAGATAGGGTTGTGGTTAACATTATGGTAAGGGTTGGAGCAGATAGGTTGTGGTTAAGATTATGGTTAGGTTTGGAGCAGATAGGGTTTGTGTTAAGATGATGGTTAGGGTTGGAGCAGATAGGGTTGTGGTTAACATTATGGTTAGGATTGGAACAGATAGGGTTGTGGTTAAGAGGATGGTTAGGGTTGAGCAGACAGCGTTGTGGTTAAGATTATGGTTAGGGTTGGAGCAGATAGGTTGTGGTTAAGATTATAGTTAGGTTTGGAGCAGATAGGGTTGTGGTTAACATTATGGTTAGGTTGGAGCAGATAGGGTTGTGGTTAACATTATGTTAGGGTTGGAGCAGATAGGGTTGTGGTTAAGATTATGGTTAGGTTTGGAGCAGATAGGGTTGTGGTTAACATTTATGGTTAGGGTTGGAGCAGATAGGCTTGTGGTTAAGATTATGGTTAGGATTGGAACAGATAGGGTTGTGGTTAAGAGGATGGTTAGGGTTGGAGCAGACAGCGTTGTGGTTAAGATTATGGTTAGGGTTGGAGCAGATAGGGTTGTGGTTAAGATTATAGTTAGGTTTGGAGCAGATAGGGTTGTGGTTAACATTATGGTTAGGTTGGAGCAGATAGGGTTGTGGTTAACATTATGGTTAGGGTTGGAGCAGATAGGGTTGTGGTTAAGATTATGGTTAGGTTTGGAGCAGATAGGGTTGTGGTTAACATTATGGTTAGGGTTGGAGCGATAGGCTTGTGTTAAGATGATGGTTAGGTTTGGAGCAGATAGGTTGTGGTTAAGTTATGGTTAGGGTTGGAGCAGATAGGGTTGTGGTTAAGATTATGTTAGGGTTCGAGCAGATAAGGTTATGGTTAAGATTATGGTTAGGGTTGGAGCAGACAGGGTTGTGGTTAAACATTATGGTTAGGGTTCGAGCAGATAAGGTTATGGTTAAGATTATGGTTCGGGTTGGAGCAGATAGGGTTGTGGTTAAGATTATGGTTAGGATTGGAGCAGATAGGGTTGTGGTTAAGATGATGGTTAGGGTTGGTGCAGACAGGGTTGTGGTTAAGATTATGGTTAGGGTTGGAGCAGATAGGGTTGTGGTTAATATTATGGTTAGCATTGGAGCAGATAGGTTTGTGTTAAGATGATGGTTAGGGTTGGAGCAGATAAGGTTATGGTTAAGATTATGGTGAGGGTTCGAGCAGACAAGGTTATGGTTAAGATTATGGTTAGGGTTGGAGCAAGATAGGGTTGTGGTTAAGATTATGGTGAGGGTTGGACAGATAGGGTTGTGGTTAACATTATGGTTAGGGTTGGAGCAGATAGGGTTGTGGTTAAGATTATGGTGAGGGTTGGAGCAGATAGGGGTGTGGTTAACATTATGGTTAGGGTTGGAGCAGATAGGGTTGTGGTTAAGATTATGGTGAGGTTGGAGCAGATAGGGTTGTGGTTAAGATTATGGTGAGGGTTGGAGCAGATAGGGGTGTGGTTAAGATTATGGTGAGGGTTGGAGCAGATAGGTTTGTGGTTAGGATTATGGTGAGGGTTCGAGCAGATAAGGTTATGGTTAAGATTATGGTTCGGGTTGGAGCAGATAGGGTTGTGGTTAAGATTATGGTTAGGGTTAGGGTTGGAGCAGTTTAGTTTTGAATTCAAAATGGTTTCGCGATCGTGTAGCATGTACAAATCAAATTTGGAGTGAGCTGAACGGAGGGGTGCAAAGGTCACTGCATGTGTGAGCATGTATGCAGGCAGGCCATTGCCAAGTGGATAGCATGGGTTTTAAATGCTCACGACCAGTTTTAGTTGAACCCGGCGGTTAAAAAGAAAATGTTGCTGTTTGGGCGCGTTTTATCTCCCTTCCATTCCCATCCCCTCACGCTGCCTTCCCTTCCCCGACCTTCACACCGCCTTGCCTTCCCTCATGCTGCCTTCACTTCCCCTCACACCGCATTCCCATCCCCTCACGCTAACCTACTCCTAAACCCCTCCCCTCTCCACTCTCATGGACATCTCCAGGCAGTCTCTGCATGCTGTATTAACATTGTCCTTTAATATACCCCATTTCATTCAATCCTCTACTACCTCGCCCATCCATCCATCCATTGGGACCATACTCTGTGCAGAGCCTTGGTGCTGCTTAAGCAGTCTCCTTGGCGAATGGGCACTGGACGGGTCGCCACTCCGCCACGGTATACCAGCATGCTGGCACTCATTTTGCCGACCTCAGAAGGGTGACAGGCAGAGTCAACCCCACCTGGTATAAATTCAACAACCAAGTAGGATTTGAACTCAGGACCCTGGGATCCCAAGCCAACCACCCTAACCATAAAGCCAACACCAGGCATACCCTCGCCCCCTTGTCCACAAGTCCACTACCAAATGCAAGTTGACAACCCCTCCCCTGATGCTTAACTCCTCCCAAATCGCCTCCCCATCCCCACCATACTCCTCACTCCCACCCCCCACCCAGAGTGGAGAGAAAAGTTTGGTGAAGAGTCGCTCTCCAAACCCCACTTCCTCACTCTCCCCCTCTTCTTGCCCCCCCTCGCTCCCCCTTCCACTCCATCCTCTATATATCTCTCTCTCTCATGTATATATATCTCGATATATATCTCTCTGTCTCTCCGTCTCCCTCTCCCTGTCTCTCTCCCCCCCCCGTCTCTCTCTCTCTCTCTCTCTCTCTCTCTCTCTCTCTCTCTCTCTCTCTCTCTCCTCTCTCTCTCTCTCTCTCTCTCTCTCTCTCTCTCCCCCTCCCCCTCTCTCTCTCTCTCCCTCTCTCTCCCCCTCTCTCTCCCCTCTCTCTCTCCCCGTCTCTCTCTCCCCGTCTCTCTCTCTCCGCTCTCTCTCTCCCCTCTCTCTCTCTCTCCTCTCTCCCTCCCCCCCCTCCCCCGTCTCTCTCTTTGCATGGTGGTTTGCATAACATTGTCATATTTTACACTTCTGACAAAAATGTTTTGCCTAAAGTTGGAAGAAGTGTAAGCAATCAATTTAAAAGAATTGAAAAAAATATCCAAATTAAAAAAAGATTTGGCAAAATACCTTTTCTTTTTCAATCAGAACACTTGACACAAGCACAGGATAGAAAAGTTGTTCAATGAAGTACACTCTTGATAACTTGAGCAAGTGCACAAAAATATGTTCAAAAACAAAAAACAAAAAAAAAGAACTAGCATCCGTTGAAGACAAAGTCTTCGATATCCCCCGCCATAGTAAATGAGGACAAGTAGCAAAAGGCACCAGTTCAATTTATTCTTGATGTGTGTACCAAATTTCATGAAGAAATAGTTAATAGTTTTGCACTATGGTCTGGAAACAAAGGTTAACCTCAATTATTTCTTAATACCCAACTTGTTTCCATGGAAAGAGACAGAAAATTTTTGGGGGAAATCTCAATATCAAAAGGCACCAGTTCACACTTGCTTGATATGTGTACCAAATTTTCGTAAATATATCTTGAGGGGATTTGTAGTTAAGCTCCGGAAACGAAATGTGACGGACGGACGGACATACGGACGGCCGTACGGACGGAACGCATTTCTATATCCCCCGCCAACTCCGTTGGTTGGCGGGGGATAAAAAGCATTTTCACATCAATGGCTGAAACAATCAACAGCAATGAAAACACGATTTGTGAGATTATTGTTACAATGAAAACCAGTTATAGAAGAAACATGTTTTATATTAAAACAGCCTGCACTGTTCAGCCTACTATTGATTTGCAATATTGGTCAATGACCGACACCAATACAAATTTTTATTACAGACCACAGGAATCAAAAACGAACATATATCGAACGAGAAGGGCACTCGGTAGAGCGCATACCTCCGCCACGTAATGCCCGATCTACGAAAACATATCGGGCCCAATACATTTTTGAAATATCATGCTATATAATCGTATTTGTCCCTATCTCTCAATGGTGAAGAATCATGTTAAAAATTAAATAACTCACGTATCCAGATCGTCACCAAAATTGAATCAATTCGTCAAGGTCACACACCAAACCTGTCCACCAAGTTTCATCTGAATCCGTCCACAACTTTTTGAGATATCGTCCTATATATTAGTTTAGCCCAATCTCTCAATGGTGAAGAATCACTTAAAAAATTATCAGATCCGGATCCGGATTCGGATCTTCACCAAAATCTAATCAGTTCGTCCCTGTCACACACCCAACCTGCCCACCAAATTTCATCCGGATCCGTCCACAACTTTTTGAAATATCCTCTCCACAAACAAACAAACAAACAAGCAGAGACAGAGATGGGTGAAAACAGAACCTCCTTCACCTTCAGTGGCAGAGGTAATAAACACTTTCAAATGGAGCACTTCACCACCATTAGAGCATTTAAATTGCATCAGATGTGACAATAAATGTGAATCGTTGCTCCCAGATTTCTGGTTCGATGACAGAAGGCACCATTTGCATTTTTGCCACCTACATTCCGACCCCATTTAGAATCCCGTGCCAGCACGGGCAGCTTGTTTGTACTTTAAACGTGTTATTAGCGCATTAAAAAGAAACCTCACAAGTTGGGGAAGTTAAAAGAACCAGTTTTAAAACAATTATGTCGTCAGCAATAAATATAAAGGGAGGTGA
>CM068956.1:59643680-59664981 GCA_035128595.1 Eptatretus atami
GAGAGAGATCGGAGCGGAGCTTCAACCCGAGGCGACGAAGGCTCCGCCCACGTCCTCAGCCAAAAACACGTGCAAATGGCGACCGTGTCGAGTGCAGGACGGCGCGCTGTTGTTGTCGTTGTTGTGTTAAAAGATCTAATAAACCTGACTACAAATAATTCGTCACGCACACATGTAATTCCCATGAGAAAGAAGGAAGGATTCTAACTATGAACACATACTTATCTAAATAACTGAACGACGGGGACTCTGACTGTCTGTGTGCAGATGGCTTCCAAATCCGTAACAATATATACATACACATATATATATATACATATATATATATATACACACATATAAAAAATATATGTGCATGGCTCACAAAGTGGTATGCTGTGGTATGTTTGTGGAAATTCCACATAAAACGATTAGAGGTACTTAGACAAACCATAATGGTCAGAAATGAAAGGGACATCTTGGGGAACGTGTAGAAACCGGCAATATCATACTCTCATTTCCCTTTTTATTAAAATGAATTAAAGCAACAGATTATGAGTATTGTATCCTTGAAAATGTAAGTTTGATTGGTAAAAATTTTATTTTACTGTACTTATGTGACAGTTATTTTGAGTGTGGTGACTCAGAATGTGAACTTTGGTGTCTCTTTTATGTTTTGATGATGTTCTGTCTCCCTATTCGGGTTTTTCTGGCATCTACCCTATCTGATGAAATAATGGATTCGTACATAACGCTTCGTGTCCACTGCATCGAGAAAAATAAGGAGTCATGTGTTGATAATGTTTCTTATATTTTTATTCCAAATCTCCTTAATTTCTTGGAAATATGACAGTCTAACGGCAGAAAAATATAGATCAAAATTGTGATCAGAAAAATAAAATTCGGACCGCAAGTAATCCGTCTTATTTTCGTGTCAGTCCGTTATGTACGAATCATCATCTCTCGTCGGACGCAAATAACGCTCGCATTCGAAAATCTTGCCGTCTTGCAAACTTCCCCGATTGATGGATATAATAGGCACTTGCAAGCGTGTCAGCACATTTCCATTCGCGTCGAGCGCAGCGTTTGTCTTCATGTCCTGTCTTTGCGAGAGCCGTAATGTACGAATCCAGCATGAGGACGCTGAGCCAAATGAGGTGACTCGCATTTGTCTGATAATTCTTCATTTTAACCAACGCTAGAATTTTTTGGTGCTTGTGAGGATCCGAGAGGTAAGAATTATGTTTTTCTTTTCAGTTTAAAGTGATTATTAAAAGTTCGAAAGAAAGATTCGATTTTAACGTTATTTTTCGCTTACAAGTGTGGCTTTTTTGCTCCTGAAGTCGTCTGTGTTCTTCGTAATTTATAACATCGGACTCTCTCAAAATGTGTTGTTTTTTTCTTTTTCCTGTCAGAGTAAAAATTATGTTTTCTTATCCCAAAATATAATATTTACGTTGTTTTTTCATCTGATTCCGTACATAACGCTGACGCCAAGCTCGAAATTCGAACGTGTATTTACAGTGTTGTATATATTCAGTGGTAAACTTTAAAACCGGACGTGCTGCAGGTCTAAAAATTTAGGTTTAGCTATTTGAATACATGCAGATTAACATAACGGGTTGCATTTCATGTTTCCCAAAACTTTTTTTTTTGCCCTTTGTGTAACAGTTGTGTACCCACTTTGTGAGCCATGCACATATATATATATGTATTTATGTATGTATGATATATAAATATAAATATAAAAATAAAAAATATATCTATATATAAATATAATGCTTGCACACTGCAAGCAACTGCTCCAGTGCATCATATGTGCAAACATAATAGATGTAAGCTTATATATTTGAGAAAGTGGCGTGTGAAATAACTTTATATGCAAGAGCACTAGGTTACAATGACATGCAAGCCAAATAACAAACTAACAATTTTGCATATTCAAAATTAACTGAATCAAACAATGACCAAAAAAAAAATGGTTAGTCACGTGACTCAAAATACAATGTATTTAAATTTGCAATATTCAAAGTGTGCTGTCATTACTACAATTACATACTTATAAATAAATTGCTAATTATTACTTCTCCTTCATAATTTGCAATATTTAACCCTTTGAACCCTGAGCTCCTTGGACTTTTGGATCCCCCACTCTGGGCTCCCTGGTGAAAAATCCGGCCGCTCGGGTATATTGAGGTTTGAATAGCGGCTGGTAAAACGGACGCTGGGGTTCAAAGGATAAAAACGTATCAATACTTATGCACATCACAGATCAGAGACCTACACATAGGAATCACTTGTAATTGTTTCCTTTCTAATGGATAAAGTCAGCTCTCCTTCAACTGTTTTAAAAGCATGTCTTTTCAGGAAAACGAAGAGGAAAAGAGCACACAAAACTACAAATAGTAATACTTCTCAAAGCAAGAGAAAAATATATAATAACTACATACTGTATGTGCGAAGGCATTTTTACGAGGGTACGACTGTAAATAGTCGTCATTAGGTTTTTACACCAGTTCTCTTGTAATAGATAAAATCCATCTGAGCAGACTAACGTCACGAGTAATAGTTGACCAAAATCAAATTTTCAACAAGAACAAAAGGTGCAGATCAATGATGACCAATTCTCATATGATATACAATATTTATTCCTATGATTGATTTCATCTTTGATCGAAAGTGCTTGTTGAACTTGTATATAAACCATGTGAAGGAAAAATAAATAAGTAGACATCAGTGTACTTTTGAACAAATTACAATGATACAACAAGTAATGGACAAATGTACTCGGTCCACAGGGATGGAGGCTGAAAGGATGATCTAGGGTATGCACACTCGTCTCTGAGCTGTCTTGCTTGGGTTCAAATCTCGGCCCAACTATAAACTATCATGTTGGTGCTTCGCCGATGGCAGGGTGATTCACGAATGTGTGTGCCATCTATTGGATGGATGTTAAACTGGGCGTTACATCTACCAGCATTAGTTGGTGGACATTAAGATCCCACAGTGTACTTCGTGAAGAGTAAGCGAGCTATTACCAGCACAATGAACAAGTTCCAATCTCCTAAACTCTGTTGAATATCCTGCAACGGAGTGACAACCCATTCAGGATTGCAAACCCAAGCCCATGAAACTACCTCGGCAGCCTTATGCACCTACTGGAGGATAAATAAAGAAGCAAACGAGAAAGGCACTCGGTAGAGCGCATACCTCCGCCACGTAATGCCCGATCCACGAGAACATATCAGGCCCAATACGTTTTTGAAATATTATGCGATATATCGTTTTTGGCCCCATACCATCTTTCAATGGTGAAGAATCAGTTTTAAAATTAAATAATTGTCGCATCCAGATCCGGATTCAGATCTTCACCAAAATCAAATCACTTTGTTGTCGTTGCACACCCAACATGTCCACCAAGTTTCATCCAAATCTGTCCACAACTTTTTGAGATATCATGCTATATATTAGTTTAGCCATATCTCTCAATGGAGAAGAATCACTTTTAAAATTCTAATAGTCGGATCCGGATCTAGATCTTCACCAAAATCTAATCAGTTCGTCCTTGTCAAACACCCAACCTGCCCACCAAATTTCATCCGGATCCGTCCACAACTTTTTGAGACATCCTGCACACAGACAGACAGACAGACAGACAGACAAACAAACAGAGTGGTGAAAACATAACCTCCTTCACCTTCGATGGCAGAGGTAATTACATAATTTGAATCTGGTTTCACACAATCATGAGTTCATATGGGAATGCTAATTAAGCAGGCAATCTCAGAAAACGAATGCTTTGAATGCAAAATAATAAACGTTACAAGTTGCGAATGTCGATAAGTATCCGGGTATATTACACAAGTTGATCAAGAGGCAAACTTGGAGACTTGCTGCATAAATAATGTGAAATAAAAACAACATTTTGCACTTTCAGTGAGATTATATTTGAAGTCATCTGTGAAAGATCATAAATTGACTTTTAAAATGAAGCCTCATTCAAACAAGCACAGGATTATTGTCATGGTTTCAGTAAAAAGGTGGCGGTGGGAGGAGGGTGTGGGAAAATCTATTACTAGTACATCAAAATGAAAGGAATTTGGAGGCAATAAAGCAAACATCTGCTAAATGGACCAAGTTAACCATGCCTGCGCTCTACACAAGTGTTGAAAACATAATACCTTGTATACAATCACAAAAACAGCTTCAATTGCCTGCAATGCATACCTGCATGTCTGGCGTCATCGCTTTGCCCTTGCGTTCCTTGCTACGAGCACAATGCGACTGCAAAGCCAGGTAGTTCTTTCTCTTGTACTTGCGGTCCATCCGATCCGCATGTTGCTTACAGTGAGCAAAGAAGGGATCTGCTATCTCCTGCAAATATGTGTGTACGCACAATGTACACGATTCAAGGATTCATCCCAAACTTGCTATAAAAGCAACAACACATTTAGAAACCAAACAAGCAAACGTTCAGGCTTTCGTGAAAATGATTCTAGTTCTTACAGGTATTTGAACAAAATTACCTCCTCTGCCGCAGCCTCTGAGAGTAATCCTTCTCTCTGTGCACACGTCACATGAAAGAAGCCTCTGCACATGCCAGCATCACAGTTGATGCACACACCAGTGCGAGCAAACTGCCTATCTTCACACAGCATGCACTCCTAAAAGGCAGTGTGAAAACACAAGCCAAACCTTCACAGCACATCACAACTGAATTTGGACAAGATCCTCAAGGTCAAATGATATAAGATATGCATGACTAACGAGACAAAGAATGAGAAGGGCACTCTTCGATGTCACGACGTCACCAGATATGCGACTTTAAATATAAGTTTGATTTAAATCCCTGAACCCAGATTCAAAGTCTAAACTAATAAATGTCGGTGTGTGTGTGTGTGTGTGTGTGTGTGTGTGTGTGTGTGTGTGTGTTGTGTGTGCGTGCGCGCACGCACGTGTCCTCCAGAGCTCCAAAACCATAAAACCTTTCAGCCTGAAACCTTGCATTCATACTAAGAAAACTCCAAGGAAGGGCAAGAGTGAAAATTGGGAGTTTGGGTTAATTAAAACACCCCTTTTGAAGATAATTAACGGCCTGATATATATTATAAATTATATTCTTCATCAGGCGATCCTCGGCCACCTCACTGTCTGGGGTCTGAAGGCATTTCCTGGGTAACCTCACTGGGATCTGAAGCCACCTTGTTTTTTGGCCTGTTCAACCTTACCTTGACTTGGAACAGGCCGCAACTTAGAACAAGCTGTTCATCAAAGCGATGATTCGCTGAGTATATTGCAATGCTTATAAATGCCGGAGACGTCGGCGTTCGTTGTATTTCATTCCCGCATATGCGTTCACTACAAGTATCGATTAAACTAAAACGAATTACAAAATTTAAGCTCCAGAATCGAACTTACATGCAGTAAACTTACTCTGAGAAAAGTGTTCATTTGTCCAATTCAGAGATATGTGACATTTCGGGCAAGGATCGCTTTGTGCGATCTCCATTTGTAATTATATTTCATATATATATATATATATATATATATATATATATATATATATATATATTATATATATATATATATTATTATATATCCATATATACTATATATATATATATTATTCATATATATGTTTATATATATATATTATATATTATATATATATATATATATATCATATAGATCCACATATATATGTATATATAATTATATATATATATATATGTATACAAAATATATATACAATATTATATATATATGTGTACATAATATATATATAATATATGTAATTATATATATTATATATGTGTGTAATATTATATATATATATGAAAACATATATATATATATATATTATATATATATATATATATATTATATATAGTACATATGCATCTACAGATATATCTAAATCTATATATATATATATATATATATAAGCTTATATATTATAATATTATTTATTTAGATAGATAGATAGATATCTGTGTGTATACAGTACATAAAAAAATATATATATTATACAAACATATATACATACATAATATATATATATATACATAGATATATACATATACATATACATATATATATATATACATATATACACCGAGCCGGGAGGCGACGATTGGTTCGCGGGCATTATTGAACAATGCCACGATAGGTACAATTGAGTTTGTGGAAGCTTTTGAGGAAGCACTCCCGTAAAAACTATCTCTTCCGTCAAAATTGACCAAATCAAATCGTATTTTTTATATGTTGTACTTATGGACATTACGCACAGATTCAAGGAAATGAAATTGCGAGAAAAAATCGAGAAAAAAAAAAAATAAATAAAAAAACAAAGTTCAAGTGGGGTGACTCCGCCCACAAGGGGCGTGGGACCCCCCTCATACAAAAAGACACAACTAGACCATGATATCTAGCTTGTGTCCAAGTTTCATCAAGATCGCATCAAACGTCACGGAGCTATGCTCTGGAGAAGATCACAAACAGACAGACAGACAGACACACACACACACACACACACACCACACACAATGAAAATAGTGGTCACTGCTGCACCGCACCAATATATATATATATATATATATATATATATATTATATATATATATATATATATATACATATATATATATATGTTTATATGTTTTTACACATAATATATGTATACACTCATATAATATATTATATACAGTATATATATTAATATATATATATTATATATATATATATATACTTATATATATGTATATATATAATATTATATATACATATACTATACATATATATATATTATATGATGTATACATATATTATGTAGAAAACACATATTATATATATATATATATATATATATATATATATATATATATATATATACATATATATATATTCACATATATATTCATACAAGCAGATAGGCGGACATGGGTAGTCGCCTACCCAATAGAACCTGACGCGATGGGCCCGTTCGATGGGGAATGACCTGAGGATTAAGAACAAGAAAATTCATGATTCTAGCTTCAAGGGTTAATGCTGCAGATTGTTTTTTTGTTAAAATACCCCCACATTTAGAGGTTTTTCAGCCGTTGCTAGGCAACGGAGGGGTCCATAGCAACGGTTCTTTCTCACACATAACTAGGACATACCATGAACTACCATACCAGTTTCATGTATATCTGATTCATAGTCTCTGAGATATAACGAACTTCGTTTTTTTTATTGTTTTCGACCAGGGTTCATTCAAAGTCTATCTTCTCCGACAGTTTTCATAGGATCCGGCTGGAAATTTTTGACAATATGGCTGAATGTCTGCCCACAGTCGCTCGTGGCCAATTTTTGATTTTCGAAAAAATAATTTTTTTATGATTTTTCAAAAATTTCAAGTCCCGTTGCTAGGCAACGGTGGTGTCCATAGCAACGGTTCTCATTTGCAGACAACTAGGTCATGGTATGAACCTACCAACCAAGTTTCATCGAAATCGCCATTGTATTAACTGAAATCACCATTTTAAATACTAATAATAAGGGTACAACAAATCTCAAAAAAAAACAATTTTTTTTTTTCGACTGGATCGACTACCAATATATATATATATTATATATATTATATATATATATATATATATATATATATATATATATATATATATATATATATATATATATATATATATGAAGACCACAAGGGGAAAACCAGAGATGTCAGGATAAGTCAATTTTGAAGCAACTGAAAAACAAAGTTTCAAGACTTGGTGGACTGTTTAATAACTGTCATATAGATTTCATTTCCAGTAAAAGGAAGAGTGATCATTGGCCGATCAAATTAAGGTTAGCATTTGCCAAGCTTCTGTGTTATTTAATTAAGAGCAAAGAACGAATCAATGTTGCAAATTGACATCACTGGTTATTCCTTGTTTCATAATTGCCATGCAATTTTAACCAGGATGTGTGCAAATTCATGCTTGTTGGTTATTACATACATTACAATGACTTTGGTGATCACAGATTATTTTTTTCAACATTAAACGGTCATTGTTTTTTTGTTTGATTGGTGTTCAGCGCCATACTCAAGGGTATTTTGCTTATACGACGACGGATTCTCCATTTCTTACTCCGTACTACTTAATATGATGGAAAACCGGAGGAAACCAAGGATAAACCACCCCCGCGATAGCCGAAGTCACCTCATGTGACTCCCTCATATACCTACAGCAGGTTGATTGGGCGGTGGGTACAATCGAATGAGGATGGGTACTCAGACGCGCTAACCATTAAGCCACGGCGTGGGTCCATAAAAGTCACAATAAAGGTTTGACCAGGCTTGAACCACGATATGCACCAACTACGGAGCCCATGATATAACCAAATAGGCCATTGTAGTGCTCAGAGTTTATGCTGTGAAAGTTTACAACCTTTCATTTTTTAGTTTCTCAACTCTGAATATTATGGTGGAACAGTTAACATGAATGAAAGGGAGATAACAGGGTAAAGTACTGACAACTCTGGGTTTCTACTTGTTCAGCTTTGACAACACTTGTTTTTTCATTGCACGGCTAAACTTTATACCATATAAATTACTAGCTGAAGTACCCGGGAATACCGGGAATTTGCCCTATTTTGTGCCCACTAAGCGATACTCACCGTTCCAGCACGCTCCCAGCCCGTCAACAGGACTCCTGCACCCTCCAAACGGGTTTCGAGCCTACATTCGCACCAAACAGCAAAGCGACCTCCATTTTGTCAATTTGACTAACCCACTAACTCACATTACTCTGACCCCGGGGTCACTTGGGTGGGATCACTCCTCCCCAATCACTCATCGCACCATGCATACCACATTCGCTCCTACACACAGGCCCGCTGGCCCTCACTCACTCCATAACACAGGCCCGCTGGCCCTCACTCACTCACATCATTTATCTTCCCTTTATCAATTGTTCTCCTAACCCCTTTATGGCTTGCCTGGCTCTTTCATGAAAGATCAATCAGCAGTTAGCTGTTGCCGTGCGCGTGCAGTTGAGAATTCAAATAACAGGAGAAATGTGTATGTTAAAAAGTCAACGAATACGAACATTTTGTATTTTCAAAAAACCCTAGCGTTTTTAACCATGAAGCCTTTTGTTATGATTAATACGCCGGCGCACTATTCGAAAGCCATTTTTTTTTTCTAATGGAAATTTTATTTATTTTATTTATATATATATATATTTTTTTTTTTTTTAATATATTCTTCATTTTTATGAGAGCCACTTAGCGCATCCTGGAGCTGAATGTTGTTCTATATATGTGTAAAGTTTCATCAAGATCGGTTCACTGGTCTAGGAGCTTATTCGTCACAAAAAAACAGACAGACAGACAGACACGCAGAAGGACTGCCATTTATATAGTAGATGTGACATGGTTATTTGTTAAAGTAATATTGTGAGAGGAAACCTTATTTGCCAACTATTGGCAGGTGCAATAACCTGAAATTTTATAAAAGTGACATCTCTGGTTTTCCCCTTGTGGTCTTCATATATATATTTTTATATCTTCTTCTTCTTCTTTCGGCTGCTCCCGTTAGGGGGTCGCCACAGCGGATCATCTGTATGATCCGCGTAGTGATTGGCACAGGTTTTACGCCGGATGCCCTTCCTGGCGCAACCCTGGTCGCCTCTTACGACACAGGGATATGGTACACCTATTTTAACCGGGGCATACACCGGCGCAGTACACTGGTACTCACTTGCCCGACTCGGAAGGATGACAGGCTGAGTCAACGTCCTGGTGTGTATTAATTCAAGCGGCCAACGGGGATTGAACTCAGGACCTTTTGGATCCCAAGCCGCTACCTACACAACACCCACACCAGGCTAAATATATATTATATATATATATATATATATATATATATATATTATATATATATATATATTCATATATATTGTTGTGGGGCGGTGTCGGCAGCGAGCACGACCGCGAGGTGGAGCGTAGAGTCGGCTCCACCGAACACGGAATCTAGATCGTGCTTCTCGGAGAACTCCGAAAGGCACGGGTCCCTTACAGGACCATGAATCGCCAATAATTTGGCCACGTGGAATAGGGTTAATTGCCAACTTCAATATACCTAAGTTACCACGTGGCAAAGCTACGGGAATCACACCCTTGGCAGGCCTCGAGCGGAACGAGCCGTTATCGTATCGAACCGTGCATAACCCGAGCAGATGATTACCAAGACCCGTCGGTCCAAATGCACAATTACCGTTCCCAATTTCCCAACACGCACCGTGCTAAGCCAAGAAGAAGCACAGAAACGAGCTGATGCATTCAACAATAGGGATATTTATTTAACGGCAGGGAGGGAACACACAAAGAGCAGAGTTATCATGACTAAAGCAAGGCAAATAATGTACAAGGAACACAGGCACTCAACAGTTTCTACTTATAGACGGGGCCCACTGACACACACGCACACACAAATACTCCAAAAGAAGATGGACCTCGAGGTCTTTATTCGAGGTTTCCAGCTCAAGGGAAGATGAGCTGGAAACCAGAGCTATCTTGGACCTGTCCACCTCGTGTGGTCCTCGACGTCCTGGACCAGTGGGACTCGAACCCGCAACCACGATGCCACTCCAAGTACCCGGGACGAAGGGCGGACACCAACCAGCGCGAGCGTAGACGAGGCAGCGAGCGCCAGCAGGCAAGGCCAGGCGATCCGGCAGACCAAAACCAACTCAACTCCAGTCGGATCGCGCCGAACAATTATTCACTCCTTCTCCAGAGGGGAGGAGCCACCTCCTCCAACCCGCTCTCCCTCACTGGACGATTTTGGCGCGCAAATGCGCTCATCGCCCACGTGATTGGCTAAAAGGGGCGCCAAGTCCGCTGATTGGCCGGGGTGGGGGTGTGCGGGCATCACGGCGGACCGCCCTCAAAGAGGAAGAGTAATATTGTCCTGCGTTGGCTCTAATTGGCCGACCGATGGCAAACTCGCTCGCATCTCTCTGATTGGTCCAGAGAGACGCCAAGTCCTTCTTGAACTCCGCCCACCGCGAGCGTTATGGCGTCAGGATGGAGCGAAGGTGTCGTTGTAGTTGTAAGTGATGTAAAAATGTAAAAGAAAACCCTGACTATCAAAATAACTCCGCAGCGCACGAACATTTAATTCCCATTAGACTAGGGACGGGACCCTAACTAGAAACACATACTTACCGATATAACTGAACTATAGGGAGTCTGGCTGTTGTGTCAGTAAGCTTCCAGATTCGTAACAATATATATATATATATACATATATATATACATATATAACATATACATATATTCATATATATATATACATATATATACATATAATATATATAATAATATATATATATATATACATATATATATATATAATACATATATATAATATACTGTATATATCGAAACACAAATACATATATATATACTATATATATATACATATATATATATTATATATATATATATACATGTATATATATATTATGTATATGTATATACATATATATACACATATTATATAATATATACATATACATTTATATAACATATATACATATACATATAATATTTATATATATATATATATATATTATATATATATATATTTACATGCTCGTTATATATGTGAAAATAAATAGATACATACATATAAAAATTATATTTATAATATTTCATAAATATATACATATACATATATATATATAAATATGTGAATTACAGTCATCCCCCGTTTATCGCGGGGTTACGTACCAAACCCCCCGTGAGAAGTGAAAATCCGCGATGAATGGATGCCTCCCCAAAAATTGACTCGTCTGGTCGGCTTGGCAGTGATCGGGTTCGAGGTGCCAGAGATCGACTCGTCTGGTCTGGTCGCCTTGGCAGTGATCGGGTTTGAGGTGCCGGAGATCGACTCGTCTTGCTGGTCGGTTGGCAGTGCTCGGGTTTGAGGTGCTGGAGATCAACTCGTCTGGTCTGGTCGGTTTGGCATTTATATTTTATTATTTATTACCGCGATATACCGGGGAATCCGCAAAAAAATTAGTTAGGTTCCAAGGAAAACCCGCGATGAACCGGAGGCGCGATAGGTGAACCGCGATATAGCGGGGGATTACTGTATACATATAAATATTTACTTATAAATGAACACATATAAAGAAATATATATAATATATTACATATAAATATAAATGTATATACATTTAAATAAATATATATTAATATATACATATAAATAAAATAAATATATTAAATATATATATATATAAATATATCATACAAATAATATATATATATATATATATATACATAGAAATAAATATATATATAAATATATAAATAAAAAATATATATATATATATATATATATATAATATATACAGTACATATAAATATATACATATCAATAAATATATATATATTATATATAAATATCCATAAAAATATAGGTAAATATACAAATAAAATATCCATAAAAATATATATGTACATATACATATAAAATATCCATAAAAAAATATATGTAAATATACAAATAAAAATATCCATTAAAAATACATGTAAATTTACATTTAAAATATTTCCATACATATATATGTAAATATATAAAGAAATAAAAAAGTATATTTATATATATTATATATATATACAATATATATATATAATGTAGAAATAAATGTATCCAGAAAGATATATATATATATATACATACATATATAAATATATATATATATATTATATATATATATTATATATATAGATATATTGGGTAGTCGATCTAGTGGAAAAAAAAAATCAAAAAAAAATGAGATTTTTTTTTTCTACCCTTATTATCAGTACTAGTGCGGGCCCGTAGGGGCGGGCCGTAGGCGTGCCAGTATGTGTAGCTTCGTGCCTGCAGTATCAGGTCCCAGCATCAATTGTGACATCATATCAAACGAAGAAGAAGAATTGTGACGCCCCCTCTCTCTCGCCCCCCCCCCTCTCTCCCCTCCTCTCTCCCCCCTCCTCTGTCCCCCTCCTCTCTCGCCCCCTCCCGCCCCCTCTCTCCCTCCCCTCTCTTGCCCCCTCTCTCCCCCCCCTCTCTCCCTTCTCCCCTCTCCCCCCTCCTCTCTCGCCCCTCTCTCTGTAAATGTATTCACAAATGTCTACCAAGCACAACAATTAATTCAACCTTGGGAAAAACAGCTTTCAAACCCTTGGGAAACAGCTGTTTCCCTTGGGAAAATTCAAACCTTGGATTAATTAATAATTTGAACAATTAATTCAAACCTTGGGAAAAAACAGCTTTCAAAACTTGAAAAGCACATCCACGGGGCCCCGGCAACATTCCTGGCAAGTTTCAATCAGATCGGACTGGTGGTTGTTGAGAAACGCGGGCGCAGACAGACAGACAGACAGACAGACACACAGAGATTGCTGGAATTATAGATAGATTTCCGTCGATATGTTTGTCTGTCTGTCTGTCTGTCTGTCTGTCTGTCCCTCTGTCTGTCTGTCCCTCTGTTGGTCCAGTGCTCCGTTAATACAATGGCGATTTCGATGAAACTTGGTTGGTAGGTTCATACCATGACCTAGTTGTGTGCAAATGAGAACCGTTGCTATGGACACCACCGTTGCTAGCAACGGGACTTTGAAATTTGAAAAATAATCAAAATAATATTTTTCGAAAATCAAAAATCGGGCCACGAGCGACTGTGGGCAGTACATTCAGCCATATTGTCAAAATTTCCAGCCGGATCCTATGAAAACTGTCGGAGAAGATAGACTTTGAATGAACCCTGGTCGAAAACACAAATAAAAAAATGAAGTTCGTTATATCTCAGAGACTACGAGTCAGATATACATGAAACTGGTATGGTAGGTTCCTGGTATGTCGTAGTTATGTGTGAGAAAGAACCGTTGTCATGGACCCCTCCGTCGCCTAGCAACGGCCGAAAAACCTCTAAATGTGGGGTATTTTAACGAAAAAACAATCTGCAGCATTAACCCTTGAAGCTAGAATCATGAATTTTCTGTGCTTAATCCTCAGGTCATTCCCCATCGAACGGCCCATCGCGTCAGGTTCTATTGGGTAGTCGACTACCCATGTCTGCCTACCGGCTTGTATATATATATATCTGTATGTATAAAAATAAAAACAAATATATATATTATATATACATACATACTTACACAAATATATGTATATATATATATATATATAATATATATAAGATAGATAGATATATACATTTATATGTATTGTCATAGTCAAAATCCTCATGGAAAGTAAAACAAAATAAAAACAATTTCAGAGTTCAAATCTTCCCCTTTAGACATAAACTGTCTTACCAATTTATTGGAATCTGAATAAAATCAGGTTTCGAGAATTTTTTTTTATTTTAATTGTAGAAGGTACTGGAGAAAATTCAGACATGGAGCCACTCAGAATGACCTTCTGTAACAAGGCAAGGACATGAGTCAATTACAATGGCTGTATTAACCATCATCAACCAAACTATATGTATGCTGGTGAGTGTCCCTTCACTTAAGGTGTTCAATAAATCAGCTGAGTGTTCACCAATAATCCTATGGTGGCATGGCATCTCTCCTGAGAGTGATCGCTTGAATTTTGGAAGACTGGACTCCAAAACCTTAATACTACTGATTTCCAGTTGATTTTGAACCCACAATCTCAGCGATCCCAGTACAGTGTCATCACCAACATAAGGCCACTACTGTATCCAATTTACTCTAATTACAGCTTTGCCATGACATATTCTCCACAATGTCCCTCAAGTCATAACATCGGATGATAATTTCAGTCCTAATGTTGCGCAACAAGCACAGAAAAAGGCAGATAATTGTGATGATAAATATATACTGTTCAGTAAAGTGGTTCCTTACATACCATGATAAATGCTTAGTTTACATCCACTGATAAATGTTATATTTACTTGCACTGTGTTTCTTTCAAATAAACTCACAAAATGCCTAGTTTGAGATCTATATTAAAAAAAACTAACATTCATAGGCATATATCTTTTTTTTTTAAACACACAGACACACAAACACAACCCATTTTACATTGTTACCAATAGTGTTGATGGAGGAACTTGTACATTTATCACATTACAGGACAAAGATTAGTAAATGCAATTATACTTTTACATGTACTACAAGGCCATTAGTGGCCAATGAATAAATCAACAGTATGTGGGATTTGATCCAATGATCTTAAAATCATGGGAAATGTGCTCAGATTGTAATGCCAAACAGACAAACCTCATTAAGAAATCCTTTATCATAATTACCAAATGTAAACCAACATCCCTTTCAAGCTCATAGCCTCACCTCATTGGTACCAATTATTTTTCCAAAGCACCAGTTTGAGATTGAATAAAATCACCAAAAAAAAAGAAAACTGCGGCATCTGTGAGACCACCCCCACCCCATTCCCCTTAGACAAGCAAATCAAAAGGCACAATAGCAGCCTGCATGATCGATGTCCCAAGACACATGCAAAAATTCCAATCTACACTCTATTTCCAAGGGTATTCAAGTCAGAGCCACCTTTGCCAAGTAGCACTTCATAAATCCCGAGTACCACCTTGGGGTTTTGCATTACAGATGCCACAATGCCACTCGTTACCTTGGCCCCGTATTTGACGTATGGCATTTCCGTTAACGTAACGGGTCTCAACCGCTCGACGTCTTCAAATGCCACTCCAGAGACGTATAGTGCACACACGACATGCACCCACCTGCCAAAGGACATCGTTAGAATTGACACATCGACAACTGCTACAGTTAGTGCATTTACGTATGTCAATGATAAAAGCAAAAGATTATGCAGATTTTACTCATGAATTACATTAAATAACAGATATAAAAACAATTACTCAAACCCAAAAACCAATGCAGAATTAAATAAAAATAAAACATGTAACCAGGTAACTTATAATATTCAATAGAAATTTTGAGAGATTTATAAACATCAGAATCATTTTATTACACATGACACTGTAGGCAGTTACTGCCATAGAAGCAACATTTTCCACCATTTTTGGTTTGCGGGCGCCAGCAGTGACCACTATTTTCGTTGTGTCTGTGTGTCTGTCTGTCTGTGACTCTCTCCAGAGCATAGCTCCGTGACGTTTGATGCGATCTTGATGAAACTTGGACAGAAGCTAGATATCATGGTCTAGTTGTGTCTTTTTGTATGATGGGCGTCCCACGCCCCTTGTGGGCGGAGCCACGCCCACTTGAACTTTTTATTTTCGATTTTTTTTCTCGCAATTTCATTTCCTGGAAGCTGTGCGTAATGTCCATAAGTACAACATTAAAAAATCCGATTTGATTTGGTCAATTTTGACAGAAGAAATAGGTTTTTACGGTAGGGCTTCCTCAAAAGCTTCCACTACCTCAATTGTACCTATCGTGGCATTGTTCAATAATGCCCGCGAACCATCGTCGCCTCCTGGCTAGTTGAATTTAAACTGCCTCTTGCTGACCTACAAAAAATTAAAACAAAATAAAATAAAAAACTACAAACATGGCTTTAACAGATGCTTTCGAAGCAACGCAATGCTTTTTCTGATTACAAAAACATGCGTAATGCAGAATGCACAGTTTTACCTCGTCAATTTTCATCTTCATGTGTAAATTACAACTACGCTACTCAAAGTTACATTCATCATGACTAGAAGCAGCAAGCAAGCTTTATGAAGAAAGTGAAATACACACAAACATACTTCAACTCCTGACTAATACCAAATCCACAAAACAATTAAACAAAATAAGCTACAACTCATATAGTCTGTCAGGCAGCACAATAGCTCAGTGGTAACACACTTTGTTTTGAGTGAGTTTGGGGTTAAGAGTTTGATGTTCAGCTGTTTATTTAAAGAAAAAAAAAACTGCTTTCTGACGAAATAGCAGCAGAGGGCACCACGTCATCAACTAAAGGGATATGAAGCTGGCTGCACAATTTGCTTCCACTACCTTGAAGATGTTAATGCTACCATGTTATTTTAAAGCTGCTGGGTTGTTGGTTCAATAACTGGAACAAATACCCAACTCCCTGCATCAGTAAAGCAGACCTTTACCCCATTAAGGACACCTTCCCAGCTTTTAACACCCATAGGAAACTCCTTGAGTGATGAGCATCCATCAAGATATTGCATGAGATATACGAGTTAGAAATATTCCATCATTGAGTAACAAAAAGGCAGAGGGAAGGCAATTCAAAACCATCCGATGGAGATTCCAGAATCAGTGTTCCGAGAGAAAAAATGACCTTATTATTGATCGAGTTTGCTCCAGCAACAGATCGACCCAACTCTCAACGATAATACATAAGTGTTAACGTTGGTAAAAACTACTATAGGATAGTTGTGATACCAAGGGATATTAATCACCTGTTATCATAACATGATAAACACTTACAATATCCGTTTTATTATTATTTTCCCAAGAACGAGGAAATTAATAAGATTGACTTTTAAGAACAAAAACAACTATGAGCTTAGCACGTTGGGGAGCCACGGCGAGCATACTTTTCTGCCGTTTTCCTTCACAACTATCTTGACAGATCATCTAGCTAAATGTTGGCAATCATCGAACAGGGGAAAAAAGCACCATTGATATCTCTCTCCTTTAACACAAGTATAATGAGTGCCATATTGAAATAAACTATCACGAGGAATTCAGCCAGGGTCAATCAATAGATGGTACG
Organism: Eptatretus atami; assembly: GCA_035128595.1. Classification (NCBI taxonomy): domain Eukaryota; kingdom Metazoa; phylum Chordata; class Myxini; order Myxiniformes; family Myxinidae; genus Eptatretus; species Eptatretus atami. Next base: position 59,661,399 of record CM068956.1, read on the forward strand.
GCAGAGGGTGGAGCCATCAGCAAAGAGATAGAGGATTTTCCAGAGAGTCAGAGAGATCATTGATAAAAACCAGAAAAAGAGCAGGGCCCAGAATGCTGCCTTGAGGAACTCCAGCCTGGAGAGGAAGAGGGGATTAGAGAACTAATCCATTTAGGACCACACGTTGGCTGTGACAGGAGAGGAAGTCTGCGAGCCATGAGTGGAGATGGCCTTGGATATCATAGGAAGAGATATTCCACCAACTGATGGACGTTCGTTTTTTTTCTGCACTTTTTAGAACATCTTAATGGAACTGCATGATCTCTTTCGTGCCTCCTGTAAAGTGACCAAGATCCTTCAGCCAAGACATTTTGTCACCTGAAGGACATTCAGTGCTGCAGGGCATATATACAATCTTAAAGGGCAGCCCAAATGCCCAGACCACCTCCATGCTAATCTATCCCTTGATACCCTACAAAATAGATATGATGTGTCTTTTTTCGATTTATGAAGTAGGTAAATTTGTGATTAAAGATCAAAATCTTCTTCTTCTTCAGATAAGCCATGACGTCGCTGCAGGAAGTTGACCGTCGTATCCGTCCTGTCTCCGGGTTACAATGCAGAATGATTTCAAACGACAAATAATTTTCGAATTTCCACAATGATGCCGAGTCGATGCGTCCTTGGTGCTTGTATAGTAATACAAACTGAGACGGTTTCATGCCACACCAATAGCCAAGACACACTAAGTTTGCCAGTAATTGGACGAGGTTTCTGTGAAATACCGGCGTGTGGATTGAGCCTACAAAATGCTCACTTTTGTGCTTGGAACATTTTACAGAGCACCGTTATGAAAAAAATAGGGGCAATAACCCTGGGTGCTCACCTGGTAGCAGCTGGATAAGAAAACCATGGAACCACTGGTAGGTGTGGACGACCCACAAAATATGTAAGAGAGAATAAAGTAAATACCTATGGATTAATTTTTAATGCCAAGAACAAACTTTGGTACATCACGGGTGATAAAGGTTGTGGTCAAGTGTCATCAAAATTGTGTATGTAGTTTCTGAGAAAAAATCAAATTCCTATTTTGGGGGGAAACCACCCCTCCTCTATCTTCTTCTTACACTAATATCTGTCTCATCTGAAAGGGCAGCAGAATAGCTCAGTGATAACATACTGTGTTTTGAGTGAGTTCTGGGCTAAGAGTTCGATGTTCAACTGGATATTTAGGGTTAAATAAATTGCAAAAAATTATAATGCAGGCATCATCCCAACCCTAGACTTAGGGTGGCTGGTTGGTCGGGTAGTTGGCGACTAAACCGTCTTCCTCACCGGGATAGCTGGTGAGGAGGGTGTATGGATATGGATACCCAGCAGGATTAAAAACAAGACCTTTCAAAGTATGGAGGAGCTCCTTGTGAGCCAATGGCCATCCATAGATAGTGCCCAACTGCGTCTGCGGATGTCTCCTGCAGTTGGGTTACGTTTCTTAATAGATTGGTGGCAGGATTTGCATTCCGTCCCCCGTAAAACCCTTCACGCTGCAAAACACAAAAACGCAAAGAAATCTGAAAACTCACTCCTGTGCAGCAGCCCTTCGCAAGGCAGCTCACTGGATTGGGGCAAATCCTTCGGGACCCTCACTCTTTGATATGAGGAAAACCACGGGGTAACCTACCCGGGTAAGATTATGGTGGTGTGTGTCAGGTATCGTCCACGAGACGGTGGTCTCCTTGGGTTTACCTGAGGCGGTCCCTTCGGGTGGCTGCATGGAATTTCCTATCCATAAGAGAGGATGATCACCTGTCTCTATAATCATCTGAGATCAAGCATTTGAACAATGGTATTGCAGCACTCTCTGAGGTTCGGAGACCTCTCTGAGGTAGTGGCGAGGTCATGGCGGGAGGTTACACCTATGATTGGACTAGTTGCTCTGATGATTACCATGCCCAAGGAGTTGCTGTAGCTGTCTGTATCCAATAAGCTGACTCCTATGGAAATTGAGGTAACACCGGTCAACAAGTGTATTACAAGACGAAGGATTCGTCACTCCTAGGGTGTCATATCCCTGGTCTCTGTATATGCCCCGACTGAAGTGAGTGATCTCACCGTGAAGGATGCATTCTACGCCACGCTCGAGTCTGCTGGTTGATCAGTGCCCAGGCGAGTTACTTTTCTTATCTTGGGGGATTTCCATGCATCGAATGGAACTGATAGGATGGTATGAGACATGTGTTGGTCCCCATGGGTCGGAACTGTGAACCAGAATAGCACTAAGTTCCTTGACTTTGCAAAAAGTCTGGACTTAAGGTGGCTGGTTCAGGTTTCAGTGCACACAAGCTCATCGCTGGACTTGGTATTCCAATGCAGCGGTATGCTGACAAAGGAAATTCACCATGTGCTCGTTGATGATCGCTGAAGGATGATCCATAACTGCAGGGTCTACCACAGTGCTCAGTTCCTAAATACCGACCACAGGGTTGTGGTAGCAACTCTGAAACTGCAGCTTAAATCCAGGACAATGGTACCATCCCAGCCTAGGCCGAATGTTTGCAAGCTCAAGGATGAGGAGGTAGCTGAGGAGTTTGCGAACAGGCTAAGTGGGGATCTGGTGGGGGGGGAGGGTTGGGTGCTTTAGGGAATCCTGAAGAGTTGTGGAGTGCCTTCAGGACCACCATCCTTGATGTTTCTGGTGGATGTCTTGGAATTCACCATAGGGCGAAGAAGAATTTTGTCTCTCAAGGGACACTGGATACCATTGACCAGAGTCGAAGGGCCAGGCTTATTGGCAAAGCTGAGCTGTTCAGGGAATTGAGGTGAAGAACTGTATATGCACTGAGGGTGGATAAGGAAGCCTATGTGTGAGGAATCTGTGAGGGGTAGAGCATCACTTATGGTCAGGTGATTCTCGTCCTGCTTACAGGGGAATTCACGCATTGCATTCCTCCATGCCCATCCCTCAGTGTACTGCAGTTAGAGCGGAGGGTGGTGCGCTCATGATAGAGGAGTCTGAAGTGAAGGCCTGCTGCGCCGGTTACTTTGACCGGCTGTACCAGGCTGATCCACCAGCTGTTGAGTTGGTTGTCAAGGGTGTTACTTTCCCTATTGCTGACCCTCCAATCAACTGTGATTGACCTTCGCTTGTGGAAACACAGGCTGCAATGAACCAGTTAAAATGGGGTCAGGCTCTTGGGATCTGTGGCATCCATGCTGAACTTCAAGGCTGGTAGAAGCTGTACTCATGCCATTGGGTTACGTTTCTACCTTATTACTGATTTAAAAAAATACAAATAAGCAGTACAAATAAACAAATTTCTATCACTTAAAAATGAAGGGATCATCACCAAGGAGTATAGCAGACCAAAAGGCAAGGCTCAAACCCAACATTAAAACGAGAGCGTGGTCTTCTTCCAGGAGTGTGCAGTCATGCAGTTCTATGCTCTGCCTGGAATACAGGCATCATCCCAACTGAAAGGAAGAGGGGCCTTGTTCCCTCAATGTAAAGGGAAGGGTGACCGCCAGGACTGCAACAATGACCGAGCAGTGGCGCTGCTCTGTGCTGGGCAAGGTCTTTGCTCGGATAATTCTTGATAGGGTTCGC
>CM068956.1:59665272-59677405 GCA_035128595.1 Eptatretus atami
TTTCCAGTTGTTACTGGAGTTCGTCAGGGGTGTGAGCTGGCCCCCACACTTTTCAGTTCTTGTATGGACTGGATTCCAGAGAAGATGTCAGAGAGATGAAGCTACGGTGCATCATTTTGGAATGTCAAGATCTCTGACCTTGATTTCGCAGATGCAGTCACCTTTGTGGTGACTCTGGATATCCTTTTTGTTGTTGTCGAAGTGCTGAATGAGGAGTCGGTGCCGCTGGGATTACGGGTTTCCTGGGTCAAAACTAAGGTCAAGGCTTTCAATGACATCTTGGATGCTGCTATCTTGTCTGTACCTATTTGTGGTGCGGATGTTGAGGTCACGGAGATATTCACTTACCTTGGCATTGATATTCATGTCTCTGCTGGCTGTGAACCAGAGGTCAAAAGACGTCTGGGTCTGGCCTGGGGAGTCATGGATTCACTAGATCATGGGGTGTGGTGCTGTTGGTATCTGTGCAGGAGGATGAAAGTCTGAGTCTTCAGGTCCTTGGTGCTTCCAGTCTTGCTCCACGGATGTGAGACTTGGACTCTGACCAGCGATCTGAGATTGAGACTTTATTCCTTTGGTATGACGTCTCTTCGGAGAATCCTTGGCTATCGCTGGTCGGACTTTGTGCGCAGAACAGCGCGGTTTGCTGAAGAGAGACAGCAATTTTTGAGATTTGTTACCTGCATAGTCCGTGAGCATCAGCTGTGGCTGTATGGGCATGTGGCTCGTTTTCCTGACGCTAATCATGCTCTCCAGATTCTCTCAGCGAGGGAGCCTCGTGAGTGGAGGAGGCCAATGGTCCGACCACATGCCTCGTGTTTGCATCAGGTTGATCAGAATTTCAAGGAGATGGGGATGGGCAAGGCATCTGCCTGGAGGATGGCCAGACGGAGGCCCCTTGGATTACTGGGAGTTAGTGGACACAGCAATGTGCTGCTCCCATACCCGACCTGACCTGAAACCCCTCCCTGCCACCATAGAACCTCTCAGACCCTGCTTTTTCTCACGTCATGAACGAACTTTGGGACATCACGGGTTATGAAGGTTGTGGTTAAATCTCATAGAAATGATGTGTGTAGTTTCAGAGAAGAAGTTGCAAGTGTTTATGGATGGATGGACGGAGAGATGGATGACGCACCATCCCATAAACTCACCGTGCTCACTGAAAATTCTGGGCCGGCGGCGTCTAGCACGCAATGACCCAGCGGTTAACCACATACGGCTAGGCCAACCCAGGTCAGGAGTCTGAGGTTGCCGACGGAATGACTATCGTCGACCCCCACAGACTCTCCTTGGGGAGGCATGCCGCACACAGTAAGTTGCAAGCACCGTGCAGTTATTCTGGGGGAGGGAAGTCAGACCCGTGTTAACGGGGCACCCCATTTTGAGACATAGTGATATTACCACATGTCTTACAGGAGAGACCGTCCCCACAAGCCCGGCTGTACCAATGGAGTGGTCAATGCATGCAGTAGACCGGTCCATGGGAGGCAGGCCACTGCTCGAGACACCATGCGACTCATGGTAAGCTACCTACATTTTAGATGAGCTGACAACAGAGATGGCTACATCTTATGGTTATCCGCCACAATTGAGAGAGGATACCACCGCAACGATTGAGAAAGTATACCATTCCCACGGTTAAGCAGAAGAAACAGCCATCACTTGAAACCAACACCATCTCTACCGAGCTACTGGCACATGTACAACACAGGCAATTTCAGCAGTGAATCAAACATCTGTTGCCATTTCCCGACAGTTACCACAAGAGAACATAAAAATAATCATCTATTATCAGCACAAATTTCTACAAATCAAATGAACCACCATCTATTTTTAGTGGAGAGAAAGCATGTATACATCATCTACTACTCCAAGAGGATTTGACCCCGGTCTTACACCATCCCCCCCCCCCAATCCCACATCAACCATCTACCCCACAATACCCACCACCACCCCCACCCCCCCCCCCATCATCCCCCATAAACCGTCACCCCCAACGATACCCACCACCCACCATCACCCCACACCCCCTCTCCACCATAGCACCACTCCCGCCTCCACTAGGGCAGGACATCGACAGCTCACGGACATGACTGTGGGACAAAGCACGGAGGACACAGATACAAATGGTGGCCGGGCTAAGTATAAAACAGGATGTTCCCATAATATACAAGACACCTGGACAGCCTGCGAAGGTGGGCCAAAACATTTGTCGCCCATTTTGTCTGTGGTGGCTGAGTGTGGCTGGGCGGTGTCCATGCTGTCGCGCACACGATGATAGGTATTTCTGCTCGAGTAATATAAAAACCGATTTACCAAAAAATACAAAATCCCTCCTTTAAAAGCATCAACTGAACGAAAAGCAAAATCAGCCGAGCTGAAGTTAACATGCGAATGGCATTTTCATCTTTTTAACATCTCCATTGTCACTTCTGCCTTCTTCCTCTAAATCACTCACAGAAGGCTCGAAACGATATGGCTCTACAATACCCCCGCAAGGTTTTCCATTGATTACTAATCATGTCTCCAACCATTTCTGCAATATCCCACGGATCCGTTTCAACACACTGAGAACCTTCAGTGTGACTAATGACGGTGGAATTAGCATCAGAATCCGACCTGGAAATACACCCTTTCTCTATGTAAGCCACCGTTCGGCTCAAGGTGAGTTCAGTGTGACGTCACTGGCAAAATTGCAAATCGACACTCCAGAGCAAAAATCGACGCAAATCGGCAAAATCGCAAATCGACAGCTTTTATCAACACTTTGTTGGCAAAAAATTTCAATTTTTTTTTTCCTTCAAATTAGACTGTGATCAATGATTTTCAATGGTTTTGAGGGGGGGGGGGATTGTGCATTTGGGTTCCGCTTAGTAAACACCCACCTCGTGATGTGGAAAGCCCAAAGAGTGACTCTTACATTTGAACACCTTAAAGTAAGTAGATTATTTAATTCTTTTTTTCTATGGTGACATTTCAGAAATGAAAAAAAAAAAACAGAAAAAAAAAAGAATGGAACATGTTAAAAGCGACCTTCGTCCTGTCGTGGATTGAAATAAGCTAAATTGAGTCGTTCAAGCTGTTCTCCAAAATAATAATCAATGCTTTTTCTTAATTCCAAAAAAATTTCAGTCTTCAGTACAATCCAAAAATGTTCTATGATCAATTTCAATAAAACAACTGGCAAACTTTACCTGTTTAATCTGCTGGGAACAGTGCTGTTACTTTAATTTTTTAATACATTCACTGTTACTTTAATTTCAGCTGCATATACAATCTATGTTTGGAAATGACCGTTCCATACACTCAAGGGTCAATGGCCATTCCTTAAACAAATATAGTGCTACAACTTGAACATAAATTGCAATCAATACTTCTTGGTTTGGAGCAGTACAAATAAACAAACTTCTATCACTCAAAAATGAAGGGATCATCACCAACGAGTATAGCAGACCAAAAGGCAAGGCTAAGATCCAACATTTCAATGAGAGAGTGGTCTTCTTCCAGGACTGTGCAGGTATCAAGTGCCAAAAGTTAAGTGTCCATTTTGGCCCTGTCTCTCAATGCTTTAGAATCACTTGAAAAATTCTCGGATCTGGATCTGGATCTTCACCAAAATCTAATCATTTTGTCCTTGTCAAACACCCAACCTCTCCACCAAATCTCATCTGAATCCATCCACAACTTTTTGAGATACACTGTTCACAGACAGACAAAGACAGACAAGGGTGAAAACAGCCTCTGTCCACCTTCAGTGGCAGAGGTAATAACATGAACGAGCGAAAAACCAAACACTGCCTGGTTCCTTATACTTATACACTTCACAAATCTCTTCATTTACTTTCTTCATCAATGGTTTCCAGAACGATTTAACCTTCTAAATTTGTCACCTTGAAGCTATGTGAAAAGGCAGAAATTTTCCCCATGTTTGCCTTTTTCTGCATCATTAAGTAACAGACATTTTGTATGTGGGTGCAGAACAAAATGCTGATGCGAACACATAATGAGGAAGCATTTATCATGGAACTTGGTGATAGTAAAAAAACATAATAATAAATGAAACAGAGAGCACTGCTTGACTTGATGAGATGAGCATTCAGGACAACCCTCTGAGCACAATGAACAAAATGCAGCAGAGCTAGTTTTCAAATTCTACTGCACAGCATGCTTCATGGTGTAAATTACAGTACCTAGTCAACACCCTGAGAGGAAGAAAGCACCTTCTCCCCATACAAATAAAGCAGGGGAATAGAAAGATAAAAATTTTGAAAAGCTTCACAACTAATTACAACATGAAGCCTGATCTGAAATTCAATTGGAAAAACAAAATTATGTTCAACAACAAAGTGTCCTTGGTGATTTTGTCTTATCAAGGAACTTTACAATACATAAAACTCCATTCATGATGAGCTAGTACCCTCCGACGATTATTAATCCAGAATGACCAGACTCCCTGAACGGCAATTACTCTACTTCACCACATTGTAAGAATGGGATCCTTCCATATTGATCACCTTGCTCTTCTCTGAGCCGAAATCTACAACTTGACATCCTTAAAATAAAAAAAGTAATAAAAGCTAATAATACAAACAGTAATAACATTGATAATAACAAGAATAATATTCACATCTATTTTAATTACCAGCAGCAAATGGGTAAAAACTGCATAGATAAGTTAATTGCAGGTTATTTTTGTCACTATAGAGTGCAAAGCCACAAGTGATAATGACGATGTTTGTGATGAATAGTGCAAATGATGATGATCCTCAAGAAAACATATTCAAGACCAATTGTGTTCATGAAACAAACCTTAAGTTCATTTTAAAACTTTACATCACCCCCATTAAAAATAAATACAGGGTACATTGATAATGGTTTAACTAATGTATACATCTTTATGACACCCAGCAGGATTAACTGCAAAACCTGCCAAAGGGCAGAGGAGCTCCTTGTGAGCCAACAGCCATTCATATCTGGTGCCAACTGCATTTGCAGACGTCCTTCTGCAGTTGGTTACCTTCACGAGGAAGTTGGTGGCAGGATTTGCACTCCGGCAACCACAAAACACACTGTAGTGTGTGTCGGGTGGTGCTGAGGTGTCGTCCACCAGACGGCGGTCTCCTCGGGTTAACCTGAGGCGGTCCCTTCAGATGGGCACCTGGAATGTCCTATCCCTAAGAGATGGGGATAGGCCAGGCATCTGCCTGGGGATAGTCAGACGGACGCCCCTGGAGTACCAGCGGAAAGTGTACGCAGCAACGCGCTGTAGTGAATGCTTTGTATGTATGTATGTATCTTTATGTAAATAACACGTAAATACATGGTGCCTTCAGAAAGTATTCACACCCCTTCACTTTTGTCACATTTTTTGGTGATTTTTATTTTTATTTTGGTGTAAATTTAAATTTTTTGGCACCGATCGACACAAAATACCCCCATCATAATGACAAAGTGAAAACATGTTTTTCGAAATTTTTACAAATTAATGAAAAATGAAAAGCCAAAATGTCTTGCATCAACAAGTATTCAACGCCTTAGCTATGAGACTCCATATTGAGCTCAGGTGCATCCAATTTCCTTTGATCATCCTTAAGATTTCTCTGCAACTTAATTGGAGTCCACCTGTGGCCAATTCAATTGATTGCACATGATTCAGAAAGAAACACACCTTTCTATATAAGGTCCCACAGTTGATGGTGCATGTCAAGGGAGAAAATCTACCATGTAGTCCAAGGAACTGTACGTAGAACTCCGAGATATAATTGTGAGGAGGCATAGATCTGGGGAAGGGTATAAAGCAATTTCTAGAGTGTTGAAAGCTCACAAGAGTACAGTGAACTCCATCATTAGGAAATGGAAAGAATATGGAACGACCCAGACTCTTCCTATAGCTGGCCATCCTACCAAATTGAGCAACCGGGCAAGAAAGACCTTGGTCAGGCTTCCAATAACCCAATGACCACTCTGACAGAACTAGAGAGTTCCTTAGCTGAGATGGAAGAACAACAGTCTCTGCAGTACTTCACAAATCGAGGCTTTAATGGGAGAGTGGCCAGACGGAAGCCACTCCTGAGAAAAAGGGACATGAAAGCACGCCTGGAGTTTGCAAAAAGGCACATGAAGGACTCTGAGAGCATGAGGCAAAAGATTCTGTAGTCTTATCAGACGAAAATTGAACTCTTTGGACTGAATGTAAAGCGCTAGGTCTGGCAGAAATTGAGCATAGCTCATCACCCATTTAACACCATCCCCACCATGAAGCATGGTGGTGGCAGCATCATGCTATGGGGATGCTTTTCAGCAGCAGGGACTGGGAGACTCATAAAGGAAGAGGGAACAGTGAATGGAGCCAAATACAGGCAAATACTTGAGGAGGAGAACCTGTTTCAGAGTGCAAAAGACTTTAGACTGCGGCGAAGATTTACGTTCCAACAGGACAATGGCCCTCAGCATACAGCCAAAGCAAAACTGGAATGGCTTCAGAACAAGAACGTGAAAGTCCTCGAGTGGGCTAGCCAAAGCCCAGATTGAATCCCATTGAGAATATATGGAAAGACTTAAAAATTGCTGTTCACCGATGCTCCCCATCCAACTTGACAGAGCTTGAGCAAATCTGGAAGGGAGAATGGGAGAAAATCCCCAAATCCAGAAGGACAAAGCTGACACAGACATACTCAAGAAGAGACGAAGCTATAATCGCTGCCAAAGGCGCTTCTACAAGAGTATTGACTCAGGGGGTTGAATACTTATTGATGCAAGACATTTCAGATTTTCGTTAATTAATTCATTTGTGAAAAATTCTAAAAACATTTTTTCACTTTGTCATGATGGGGTGTTGTGTGTAGATCAGTGACAAAAAAAAAATTAAATTTCATCCATTTTAAATTCAGGATGTAGCAACAAAATGTGACAAAAGCCGAGGGGTGTGAATACTTTCTAAAAGGACGAGGGGGTCTAGGGGAAGGTTTTTGACCCCCCCAAAATAGGTATTTGCACTCTTCTCTGAACTAAACACACAATTTCAATGAAACTTGAGCCCAACCTTCATCACCCGTGATATACCTAAGTTTGTTGACGGCATCAAAAAATTCAGGGTCGAAGGAGGTCTGTGGAGGGTTTCAGTGACTGTTGCTCCTGATCCAGGTGAGCTTCAGAACAGGTGGTCCTATTTTTTCTGTTTCGTCCTCGATTCAAGCATCGAGTACTTTATCATCCTTTCACAATATGAGGATCACTGGACTGGAATGAACCTTTTGCGATTTGCTGGCAGCAACCCTTGCACGGATATTTGACTCACCTTTACACAAAGTCAAATAATTGATCCAGTTATCGTGGCACACAGATGCTGCACTTTCACTTCTTGACGACGTATCTAACAACTCGATTTTTTTCGCACAATGTCATAACCTTTCTCGTTAATTTTGTCCATCGTTTTACTTTTGGGCTCTATTATTAACTGTTGTGTGTACTAGATCTTGCAGGATCTCCATATGTCATTTCCTGTTCAATGAGGATTCATGATTAAATTTACATTCGTTCCCATATGCTGGTTTAATTACTGAATTAACAGTGTGCAAGAAAGAACAAAAGGCTCGTAATGGGAGGTAATCGTACATGCAGACGCAAGCAATGACTCATCCCAGCTCAAAAACCGCGATTGGTTGAAATTAAATACCGGGATAATTAAATCGGAACACAATAGGTTGCCCGCGATTGGTGGAAACCCGCGATATTTGAGGGTTCACTGTATATGAAAAACAAAGACCCACTCACATATCTCACATATGAATGGAGGGAATAACCAATTAGCTCTGACCTAATCAATTTACCCAGGTAGCTGGGATTATATTAATAAATTGACTCCTCGCATGCTCTTCTAGCCAAAGAAAGCTACTGTACATAAAGCAACCATGAAAGGCTATACAAGGTAAGCCCTTTGCCGTTTCAAACCCTTCCAGGAGATCCTCCCCAGCTGTAAAGACATTCACAAATAATACATACATGAGAATCCCAATGCTACATGCCCCATCAGCTGCCGGGCTGGTTTCATCGCTTATTGGCGAATAATCAGTGACAACATAGCCAAACGTATACCATCGAGGCACAAAAGCATGTTCCACGTGCAAATGCCAAAAAGAGTCAACATATAAATGAAAAACAAAGACCCGCTACAACCTGTGAATTGAGGGAAATAACCAATTACCTCTCAACTAAACAGTGAAACCAGGTGGCTAGGAACAGAGATCCAGGCTTTCGATTACATCCTGGTTCCTGCTATCTTGTCTGTACCTGTTTGTGGTGAGCATGTTGAGGTCATGGATTCACTTACCTTGGCAGTGATATTCATGTCTCCGCATGTTGTGAGCCAGAGGTCAACAGACATCTGGATCGGGGCTGGGAAGTCAAGGATTCACTGGATCATGGGGTGTGGCGCAGTCGGTACCTATGCAGGAGGATGAAAGTCTGAGTCTTTAAGTCGTTGGTGCTTCCAGTCTTGCTCTACCAATGTAAGACTTGGACTCTGAGCAGGGATCTGAGATGGAGACTTAACTCCTTCGGTGCCACGTCTCTTCAGAGAATCCGTGGCTATCGATGGTCAGACTGTGTCCAGCGAGGTTGCTGAGAGAGACTCGGATGATATTTGTTGCCTGTATAGTCTGTGAGCATCAATTGCAGCAGTGTGGGCATGTCGGTCATTTTCCTGGCACTGATCCTGCTTACCAGATTCTCTCAGCAAGGGAGCCTCGTGAGTGGAGGAGGCCAACGAGCTTACCACATGCCTCGTGGTTGCAGCAGGTTGATTGGCATTTCTACGAGAAGGGGATGGGCAAGGCATCTGCCTGGGGGATGGCCAGACGATGGCCCCCGGAGTACCAGTGGAAGGTGGACGCAGCAAAGCACTGCTCTGGCGCATGCTTTCATAACTGATCTGACCTACGATTATTAAAATAAATCGACTCCTCCCATTTCCAACCGAAGAAAGCTGCATCAAACAACCATGAAAGCCTACACAAGGTGAGACTTGTGCCCTTTCAAACCCCTTCCAGATGAGTGAAGGGTGCGAATGGCATATTATATAAATAAATTAATGTGTGTGTGTGCGTGTGCATGTGCGTGTGCGTGTGTGTATATAACAGAACATACAGTGTCAGGACACTGCTCTATGTCGCTCTCCTCAACTAGAACCCAGGCATCATCACTGTTTCGGGGACTACTCCAGTACAGCTCCTCATGGGCGGCCCCAGAGATGCAGCACACACACCACCAAGCGACATCTGCCTACATGCGCATAACCAGATATCTTTGACCAAATATAGATCCCCACAGGCCTGCCTTTACATGTGATTGGAATCACTGCACTCGCCTCTGCCTCCAAATCCACAATGAGGCTCCAAATCCAAATCTACAATCTCTGCTGCCTGCTGTAATTGTATCACAGTATTCTTGACTTGCTTCGATTACCACTCCAATCATCTTGAAAGCATAGACTTTGCCACAAAACCCCTATAACCCACTTCCACTGGTAGCACATCACACATCCACCCCCAGTCATCACACACTTCTCTTACCTCTTCATACCGACACAACTTTCTTTCATGTGCCCATTCCATATTTCCTTCCCATGGTACTGTCAGCTCAACGATGATAACGCTTTTTACCACATCAGACCAAATAATTAAATCACGTCTTTGTTGGATGACTGCAATATGAGATGGGAACCTCAGCACTCTGTCCAAATCTGCATCCACCTGCCAGCCCACACCTGGATTCAAAATGCATGCTGCCCCCTTGATGTTGCTTAATCTTACTTTCTCACCCTCCTTTATGAACATGATAATGGTCTTCTCTTTTATGTCTTATTTGTTTGCCTCATCACATAGCCTTTTCGTAACCTCGCCAATCACTCGCAAAACCTGGTGATGTCACCAAGTATACCTGGCTCGAGATTTCGGGCAACCAGACAGGACATGCTCTAATGTCTCTCTTCTACCACACTTGGCACATTCTACTGACTCAGCCAATTTCCATTGTGCCAGATTCACCGCAGTTGGCATCTGGTCACACATTGATTTAAGTGCAAAGATTAGTCGCTGTGGCTCCAATCTGTCCCACAGCGATCCCAGCTAAACCTACTTCTGCATAAACCCATTTCCCATGCTGTCCATGCTCCTTGCTGAGGTTGACTTATAGATTGAACCGTTCTTCTCTCCTTTTCCATACATTTAATCTCTTCGAAAAACATCTCTCGTCTCCGACCTGCACTCACTTGTGGCCACCGTTTGTTCTTTCCAACCAAATCCTTTCCTATCTTTCTGCACTGCCCAAATGATTTCCTTCATTTGCAACCTACTCTTTGCATCTTCAACCATCCTCGGAACATCCCACTGAGTTCGCGTTCTTATCTTTGGCCCCAGTTCAATGATCACTGGGTCTTTTGAATCTCGAAGCATCATTTGGAATCTGGCTTTCCCAATCTTATATTCTTTAGCTAGTGAATTAAATGGCAGCTCTATCTTTGAACTTCTGCTGTACAACACCAAACTAGCTAACATTTTTGGCAAACCCAACCATTTCCGCATGTATGAATTGACCATCTTCTCCATCCTCTCCACTCTTGTTTGAGCAATCTCATATATTTGGAGAGGCCATAAGACATGAGGCAACAACCCAAATTGGTAGCACCATTTCTTATACCTCCCTGACAAGCCACAACCATCAATTACAGACAGACCCTGCACAAGTTGCTTCTGCACCTGCATTCCTCGATGCCGATCTGTTAACGGTTGTGCATACCATCCACCAAGACTGTTAACTGGCTGTTCATTCAATGTAGGGATTCTATCCCCAGCCACCACAAAATGAACTTCTTTCACTTTACCTTGCTTCATAGAAAGACTCCAAAACTACCTGCTCTTCTTTGGCTTAAATTCCATCCGGGTCCATATGTATGTATGTATGTATATATATATATATATATATATATATTGTTGTGTGGTCGGGGTGGTGGCGAGAACGACCACAAGGTGGGGAAAGCTTGTGTCGTCTCCCACAAACTCTCCGGAATTGTAGGCCGTCGCTCGGATAACTCCGTGAGCCGGCGGGTCGTTTAACTGACCGTGGTCGCCAATATTTCAACGCGTGGCGTAGGGTTATTTTGTCTCGATCCAATGTACCTAAGTAACCACGCGGTCTCGGCTACCGGGATCACGCCCTGCGAACGGCTGGCCGAACCGGATTCACTCCACGGCCAGCGGTAAAATTACACCTACCGACTACCACTCTGCCACCCACCTTTCCGGCTCGGATGCAGTCGAGCGGGCCTGCCAGGACGTCCCGGCTGCAATTGTCCGATTACCGAGGAAAAAACCCTGCCTAAATTCAGATCCGAACCATGCTGGACCAATTCAAGAAAAGACGGAAATGAACTGGGGACATTTCTAACAAGTTTTATTTACACTAAAAGACAAAGGCAAGACTTAACGTGAATATGCAAGAAGTATTTACAATGATCCAAAAACACTTATTCAGTTCTACTTAAAGACGGGCCCACACGCAGACACACACACAAATGAAAAGAAACCAGAGTTCTTTATTGGACCCTCGCAGCTGAGGAGAGAGACAAGCTGGGGTCAGAGTTCGGTTGGTACCTGGCCGTCGGAGAAAGGGGGTACTCCGTGTAGAAATACATATACAATAGAAAGAGATACATATAGAAAGAGATATACTATATATATATAATATATATATATATATGAGAGAGATATATAATATATATATATATATAATTATATACTAGTACATGCCCGTACGTGCGGGCCCGTAGGTGCGTGCCCGTACGTGCGTGGCCGTACGTGCGGCCCGTATGTGCGTGCCGTATGTGCATGCCCGTACGTGCGTGGCCGTATGTGCAAAAAATAAATAAATTAATTGTGACGTCAATAGTGACGTCATAGCACCGTGTCCTGTCATTGGTTGATAAATAAATGGCCGTAACTTGGGATCCGCTTGTCTGATTAATATCAAACCTTGAAAAGGCACATCCTCGGGTCCCAGCGATATTCCTGGCAAGTTTCAATTAATCGGACCAGGGGTTGTCGAGAAACGGCGGTTCGCATCTCTTCTCTTTTTT
>CM068956.1:59678225-59704852 GCA_035128595.1 Eptatretus atami
GCAAGTTTCAATTAGATCGGACCAGGGGTTGTCGAGAAACGGCGGTCGCAGACACACACAC
Source organism: Eptatretus atami (assembly GCA_035128595.1). Classification (NCBI taxonomy): domain Eukaryota; kingdom Metazoa; phylum Chordata; class Myxini; order Myxiniformes; family Myxinidae; genus Eptatretus; species Eptatretus atami. Next base: position 59,678,287 of record CM068956.1, read on the forward strand.
ATTCAGACAGACACACAGAGATTGCTGGAATTATAGATACTAGTACATGCCCGTATGTGCGGGCCCGTAGGTGCGTGCCCGTACGTGCGTGGAGAGAGAGATTATATATATATAGTATATATATAAATATATATATATATAATATATAACTTATATAAGTATATATATATAAATATATATGAAGACGCACAAGGGAAAACCAGAGATTCAGGATAAGTCATTTTGAAGCAACTGAAAAACCGAAAGTTCAAGACTTTGGTGACTGTTTAATACTGTCATATAGATTTTCATTTCAGTTAAAGGAAGAGTGAATCATTGGCCGATCAAATTAAAGCAGTAGCATTTTGCCAAGCTTCTGTGTATTTAATTTAAAGAGCAAAGAACGAATCAATGTTGCAAAACTGACATCTGGGTATTCCTTGTTTTCATAAATTGCCATGGCAATTTTAACACCCAGGATGTGTAGCAAATTTCATGCTTGTTGGTTATTACATATATTACATGACTTTGGTGATCACAGATTATTTTTCAACATAAACGGTCTTGTTTTTTGTTTGATTGGTTGTTCAGCGCCATAACTCGAGGGTTTTTGCTTAATACGACGACGGATTCTCCATTTCTTACCTCCGTAACTACTTAATATGATGGAAAACCGGGAGGAACCAGAGGATAAACCACCCCGGATAGCCGAAGTCACCTCATGTGACTCCCTCATATATCCTAAGCAGGTTTATTGGGCGGTGGGGTACAATCGAATGGAGGATGGTACTCAGACGGCGCTAACCATTAAGCACGCGTGGGTCCCATAAAAGTCACAATAAAGGTTTACCAGGCTTGAACCAGATATGCACCACTACGGAGCCCATGATATAACCAAATAGGCTATTGTAGTGGCTCAAGAGTTAATGCTGTGAAGTTTTAGCAGAGCCTTTCATTTTTAGTTTCTCAACCTGAATATTAATGGTGGACAGTTAACATGAATGAAAAGGGAGATAACGCAGGAGTAAAGTTACTGACAACTCTGGGTTCTACTTGTTCAGACTTTGACAACACTTGTTTTTTCAATTGCACGGCTAAAACTTTTATACCATATAAATTATCTAGCTGAGTACCAGGAATACCCGGAAAATTTGCCCTATTTGTGCCGTCACTAAGCGATACTCACCATTCCGCAGCCACGCTCCAGCCCGTCAACAGGAACTCCTGCACCCCTCCAAACGGTGTTTGCGAGCCTTACATTCGGCACGCACAGCAAAGCGACCTCCCATTTTTGTCATTTGAATACCCACTGAACATCACATTCTCTGACCCCGGGTCACTTGGGTGGGAATCACTCCTCCCCCCAAATCACTCATCGCAACATGCAATAACCACATTCGCTCCATACAACCAGGCCGCTGGCCCTCACTCCACTGCCATAACACAGGCCCGCTGCCCCCACTCCTACATCATTTATCTCCCTTGTATCAATTGTCTCCCTAACCCACGCCTTTAATGGCTTGCCTGGCCTCTTTTTCATGAAAGATCGATCAGGCAGTTAGCTGTTGCCGTGGCGTGCAAGTTTGAGAAATTATAAGCAGGAGGAGAATTGTGTATGTTTAAAAACGTCAACGAAATAACGAACATTTTGTAATTCAAAAAACCACCTAGAAGTTTTTTAAACCATGAAGCCTTTTGTTATGATTAATGACGCCGGCGCACTATTCGAAGCATTTTTTTTTCTAAATGGAAATTTTATTTATTTTATTAATAATATATATTTATTTTTTAATATATATTTTTTTTTCATTTTTATGGAGAGCCACTAGCGCATCCTGGAAAGCTGATGTATAGTTCTATATAGTGTAAAGTTTCATCAAAAAGACGTCACTGGTCTAGGAGCTTATCGTCAACAAAAAAAACAGACAGACAGAACAGCACACGGACAGAAGGACTGCCATTTATATAGTGATGGTGACTGGTTTAATTTGTTAAAGTAATATTGAGAGAAACCCCTTATGTTGGCCAACTAATTGGCAGGTGAATAACCTGAATTATAAAAAGTGACATCTCTGGTTTCCCTTGTTGGTCTTCATAATATAATTTATAGTATCTTCTTCTTCTTTTTCGGCTGCTCCCGTTAGGGTCGCCACACGCGGATATTGTATGTCCGCGTAGTGATTTGGCAGCAGGTTTTTTTACGGGCCGGATGCCCTTCCTGCGGCAACCCGGTCGGGCCTCTTACGACACAGGGATATGGGTACACCTATTTTAACCGGGGCATACACCGGGCCTAGTACACATGGTAATCACTTCGCCGACCTCGGAAGGATGACAGGCTGATTCAACGTCCTGGTGTGTATTAAAAGCGGCAACGGGGATTGAACTCAGGAAACCTTTTGGATCCCAGGCCGCTACCTAACCACTACCCAACACCAAGGACTAAATAATATATATATTTATAATATATATATATATATATATAATATATATATTATATATATTGTTGTGGGCCGGGTGTCGGCAGCGGTTAGCAAGGACCGGGCGAGGTGGAGCAGTAGAGTCGGCTGGTCCACGAACACCCGAATCTGTCGTGCTTCTCGGAACCGGGGCACGGGTCCGCTTACGTAGTCGCCAATAAATTGGCCACGGATGGAGGTTAATTGCTTCAATATACCTCGTTCACGTGCCACCCGGAGATAACAGCCCTTGGCGGTGGAACGAGCCGTATATCGAGCTCAACCGTGCATAACCCAGGCAGATGATTACCGAAGACCCAGTCGGTCCAAATGCACAATTTACCATTTCCATTCCCAACACGCACAGAGAATAGTTAGAACTGCCAGACTGATGCAATTCACAATAGGGTATTTTACGGTAAGCAAGGGAGGGACTACACAGAGCAGAGTTATGCATGACTAAAGCGAAGGCAAATATGTACCAGAACACAGCCTCAATCAGTTTCTACTTATAGACGGGGCGTCCTGACACACACGCACACACAAATACTCGGATGGACTTCTCGAGGTCATTTACGATGTTTCCAGCCTCAATGGGAAGATGAGCTGGAACAGAGCTATCTTGGTACCTGTCCACCTCAGATGAGGTCTCGACGTCCTGGAACAGTGGGACTCGAACCCGCAACCACGATGGCCACTGAACCAAGTACCGCGGGACGAAGGGCGACCCCACACGCAGCGCGAGCGTAGACGAGGCAAGCGAGCGGCCAGCAGCAAGGCCAGGCGTATCCGGCAGACCAAACCACTCACTCCAGTCGGATCGTAACCGATTATTCACATCCTTCTCCAGAGGGAGGAGCCACCTCCTCCAACCCGCTCTACCTGGCTGGACGATTGGAGCGAAGGGGCGATGCGGCCTCATGACGCCCACATAGTGATAGGGGAGCCTGATTGGGCGGGGGGGAGGAGAGGTGGGGGGTGTGGCGGGCATCACGGCGGACCGCCCGCTCAAAGAGGAAGAGTAATATTGTCCTGCGTTGGCTCTAATTGGCCGATATGCCGATGGCAACTCGCTCGCATCTCTCTGATTGGTAGAAGACGGCCATCCTTCATTGGTATACGCCCACCGCGAGCGTTATGGCGTCAGGATGGAAGCGAAGGTGTCGTTGTAGTTGTAAGTGATGTAAAAATGTAAAAAGAAACCCTTGACTATAAAATAACTCCGGGCAGCGCACGAACATTTAATTCCTGCATTAGACTAAGGGACGGGACGCCTAAGCTAGAACACATACTACGCGTATATCTAACTATAGGGAGTCTGGCTGTTGTGGGGCAGTAAGCTTCGCAGATTCGTAACAATATATATATAATATACATATATATTATACATATATCACATACATATTTCATATATATTATATATATATATATATAATATATATATAAGTTATTATAATTATATATATCATATATAGTTAATATATATGATTTATATACTGTACCTATAAACGATATACAGCATACATATATATAATTGTAACACATTACACTATATATATTTAACTATAGTATTTACGTATATAATATATAGTAGTATATTCTTAATAGTATATATATACTGATAATATAGTATATGTATATGTATATCTACTGAGCATATATTATCTTTATAACTACGGTATATATATACCGTACTCTTTATTACTATATATATTTACGCTATTTAGATACATAACATATAAGTATTCATTATATTATCATAATATCTTTTATATTATATAAATTTACATGATCGTATATATGAACAATAATAAATACATATAGTTATTTGTAAAGATCTCATATAACCAAAATATATATTACTTCATATCCAATCCCGTTTACTACGCGGGTTCCGTACACAAACCCACCCGCTGAGAAGCTGAAAATCCCGCGCATGAGAGGAGCCTCCCAAAAATTGACGTCGTCTGGTCAGCGCTGCTGCGCAGTGTATCCGGGTTCGACGCGGTGCCAGAGATGCGAGCTCGTCGTGGTCTGGCCTCCCTTGGGCAGTGATCGGGTTTGAGGTGCGGGAGACGACTCGTCTGTTCTGGTCGGTTGGCAGGTGGCTCGGGTTTGAGGTGCTGGAGGATCAAACCGTCTGGTTGGTCGGTTTTAGGCATGTTATATTTTAATATATTCATCCGCTGAACCCTTCCGCTGAGTAGAGAGGTAGCTAATCCGGGAATCCGGCCAATAAAAATTAGTTAGGTTCAGGTAAAGCCCGCGATTGAACGTGACGGCCGCGATAGATTGTGATCGCGATTTAAGCGGGGAGGTTGACTCGTATACATATAAATTGTACGATTATAGGCACTATAGTATATATTATTACATTTAATTAACAGTTTAAATAATAAACGTAATATATAGCATATTTAATAAATCTATCGGCTTAGATGATAATAAATAGTGATCGAAATGCTATCGTATCATATTATAATAATTCATACAAATATAAATATTATATATAGTAATATATAACATTAAAAACTTAAAGTTATATCAGAATCTATATAAATAGAATAAATTATATAATAATATATATACTATATATATTAAAGTATATACGTACATATAAATTATACATTCAATAATTATATATATTATATATAATAATATCCATAAAATATAGGTAACATATACAATAAAAATATCCATAAAAAAATATATATGTACGGCATATACATATAAAAATACCTAAAAATATATGTAAATATATACAAATAAAATTCCATTAAAATGTACATGTAAATATACATTTAAAAATATTTCCATACATAATATGTAAATATATAAAGAAATAAAAAAGTATATTTAATATATTTTATATATATATAATATAATATATATTATATGTAGAAATAATGTATCCAGAAAGATATATATATATATATCATACATATATATATATATATATATATATATATATATATATATAATATATGATATATTGGGTAGTCGATCTAGTGAAAAGAAAAAATCAAAAAAAATGAGATTTTTTTTTTTCTACCGGCTTATTATCAGTACTAGTGCCGGCCCGTAGGGCGGGCCGTACGGGCGTGGCCAGTATTTTGTAGCTTCGTGCTCAGTATCAGTCGCCCACATCAATTGTGACATCATATCAAGCGAGAGAAGAAGAATTTGAGCCCCTCTCTCTCCCCCCCCCTCCTCCCCTCCTCTCTCCCCCCCCTCTGTCCCCCCTCCTCTCCTCGCCCCTCTCTCGCCCCTCTCTCCTGCCCTCTCTTGCGCCGCCCCTTCTCTCCCCTCTCCCTTCGCCCCTCTCCCCCCTCCTCTCTTGCGCCCTCTCATCTGTAAATGTATTCACAAATGTCTACCAAAAGCACAACAATTAATTCAACCTTGGGAAAAACAGCTTTTCAAAACCCTTGGAAACAGCTGTTTCCCTTGGGAAAATTCAAACCTTGGGATTAATTAATAATTTGAACAATTAATTCAAACCTTGGGAAAAAACAGCTTTCAAACCTTGAAAAAGCACATCCACGGGCCCCGGCAACATTCCTGGCAAGTTTCAATGCAGATCGGACTGGTGGTTGTTGAAACGGCGGTCGGCAGACAGACAGACAGACAGACAGACACACAGAGATTGCTGGAATTATAGATAGATTTCCGTCGATATGTTTGCTGTCTGTCTGTCTGTCTGTCTGTCCTGTCGCTCTGTCTGTCTGTCCCTCTGTTCGGTCCAGTGCTCCGTTAATCAATGGCGATTTCGATGAAACTTGTTGGTAGGTTCATACCATGACCTAGTTGTGTGCAAATGAGAACCGTTGCTATGGACACCACCGTTGCCCTAGGCAACGGGACTTTGAAATTTTTGAAAAAAATCAAAAATTAATTTTTTCGAAAATCAAAAATCGGCCACGAGCGACTGTGGGCAGTACATTCAGGCCATATTGTCAAAAATTCCCAGCCGGATCTATGAAACTGTCGGAGAAGATAGACTTTGAATGAACCCTGGTCGAAAACAATAAAAAAAGTGAAGTTCGTTATATCTCAGAGACTAACGAGTCCAGATATACATGAAACTGGTATGGTAGGTTCCTGTATGGTCGTAGTTATGTGTGAGAAAGAACCGTTGTCATGGACCCCTCGTGCGCCTAGCAAGCGCCGAAAAACCTCTAATGTGGGGTATTTTAACGAAAAACAATCTGCAGCATTAACCCTTGAAGCTAGAATCAGAATTTCTTGTGCTTAATCCTCAGGTCATTCCCCATCGAACGGGCCCATCGCGTCAGGTCTATATGGGTAGTCGACTACCCTGTCTGCCTACCGCATTTTTGTTAATATATATATCTGTATGTATAAAATAAAAACAAATATATATATATTATACAACATACTTACACAATATATGTATATTATTAAATTTATTATATATATATATAATGATAGATAGATATATACATTTATATGTATTGTCATAGTCAAAATCCTCATGAAAGTAAAACAAAATAAAAACAATTTCAGAGTTCAAATCTTCCCTTTAGACATAAACTGTCTTACCAATTTAATTGGAATCTGAATAAAATCAGGTTTGAGAATTTTTTTTTATTTTAATTGTAGAAGGTACTGGAGAAAATTCAGACATGGAGCCACTCAGAATGATTCTGTACAAGGCAAAGGACATGATCAATTACAATGGCTGTATTAACCATCATCAACCAAACTATATGTATGCTGTGAGTGTCCCTTCACTAAGGTGTTCAATAAATCAGCTGAGTGTTCACCAATAATCCTATGGTGGCAGGCATCTCTCCTGAGAGTGATCGCTTGAAATTTTGGAAGACTGGACTCCAAACCTTAATACTACTGATTTCCAGTTGATTTTGAAACGCACAATCTCAGCGATCCCAGTACACGTGTCATCACCAACATAGGCCACTACTGTATCCAATTTACTCTAATTACAGCTTGGCAATGACATATTCTCACAATGTCCCTCAGTACATAACATCGGATGATAATTCAGTCCTAATGTTGCGCAACAAGCACAGAAAAAGGCAGATATTGTGTGATAAAATATATAACTGTTCAGTAAAGTGGTTCCTTACTACATGATAAAATGCTTAGTTTAGCATCAGGCATGATAATGTTATATTTACTTGCACTGTGTTTCTTTCAATAAACTCACAAAATGACTAGTTTTGAGATCTATATTAAAAAAACTACATTCATAGGCATATATCTTTTTTTTTAACACACACAGACACACAAACACAACCCATTTTACATTTTACCAATAGTGTGATGGAGGAACTTGTACATTTATCACATTACAGGACAAAGATTATAGTAAATGCAATTATACTTTTACATGTACTACAAGGCCATTAGTGCCAATGAATAAATCAACAGTATGTGGGATTTGATCCAATGATCTTAAAATCATGGGAAATGTGTTCAGATTGTATATGCAAAAACAGACAAACTCATTAAGAAATCTTTATCATAATTACGCAAATGTACAACAACATCCCTTCAAGCTCAATAGCCTCACCTCATTGGTACCAATTATTTTCCAAAGCACGCAGTTTGAGATTGAATAAAATCACCAAAAAAAAAGAAAACTGCGGCATCTGTGAGACCACCCCCACCATTCCCCTTAGACAAGCAAATCAAAAAGGCACAATAGACAGCCTGCATGATCGATGTCCCAAGACACATGCAAAAATTCCAATCTACACTCTATTTCCAAGGGTATTCAAGTCAGAGCCACTTTGCCAAGTAGCACTTCATAAATCCCGAGTACCACTTGGGGTTTGCATTACAGATGCCACAATGCCACTCGTTACCTGGCCGCCGTATTTGACGTATGGCATTTCCGTTAACGTAACGGGTCTCAACCGCTCGACGTCTTCAAATGCACTCCAGAGACGTATGTGCACACACGACATGCACCCACCTGCCAAAGGACATCGTTAGAATTGACACATCGACAACTGCTACAGTTAGTGCATTTACGTATGTCAATGATAAAGCAAAAAGATTATGCAATTTTAACTCATCGAATTACATTAAATATAAAGATATAAAACAATTAACTCAACCAAAAACCAATGCAGAATATAAATAAAAATAAAAACTGTAACCAAGTAACTTATAATATTCAATAGAAATTTTGAGAGATTTATAAACATCAAGAATCATTTTATTACACATGACACTGTAGGCAAGTTACTGCCATAGAGGCAAACATTTTCCACCATTTTTGGTTGCGGGCGCCAGCAGTGACCACTATTTTCGTTGTGTCTGTGTGTCTGTCTGTCTGTGACTCTCTCCAGAGCATAGCTCCGTGACGTTTGATGGCGATCTTGATGAAACTTGGACAGAAGCTAGATATCATGGTCTAGTTGTGTCTTTTTGGTATGATGGGCGTCCCACGCCCCTTGTGGGCGGAGCCACGCCCACTTGAACTTTTTATTTTCGATTTTTTTTCTCGCAATTTCATTTCCTGGAAGCTGTGCGTAATGTCCATAAGTACAACATTAAAAAATCCGATTTGATTTGGTCAATTTGACAGAAAGAAATAGGTTTTTACGGTAGGGCTTCCAAAGCTTCCACTACCTAATTGTACCTATCGTGGCATTGTTTCAATAATGCCCGCGGCCATGTCGCTCCTGGCTAGTTGAATTTAAACTGCCTCTTGCTGACCTACAAAAATTAAAAAAAAATAAAATAAAAAACTACAACATGGCTTTAACAGATGCTTCGAAGCAACGCATGCTTTTTCTGATTAAAAAAACATGCGTAATGCAGAATGACACAGTTTTACCCTCGTCAATTTTCATCTTCATGTGTAAATTACAACTAGCTACCAAAGTTACATTCATCATGACTAGAAGCAGCAAGCAAGCTTTATGAAGAAGTGAAATACACACAAAATACTTCAACTCCTGACTAATACCAAATCCACAAACAATTAAACAAAATAAGCTACAAACTCATATAGTCTGTCAGGCAGCACAATAGCTCAGTGGTAAACACACTTTGTTTTGAGTGAGTTTGGGGTTAAGAGTTTGATGTTCAGCTGTTTATTTAAAGAAAAAAAAAACTGCTTTCTGACGAAATAGCAGCAGAGGCCCACGTCATCAACAAAAAGGGATATGAAGCTGGCTGCACAATTTGCTTCCACTACTTGAAGATGTTAATGCTACGATGTTATTTTAAAGAACTGCTGGGTTGTTGGTTCAATAACTGGAACAAATACCCAACTCCTGCATCAGTAAAGGCAGACCTTACCCCATTAAGACACCTTCCCAGCTTTTAACACCCATAGGAACTCCTTGAGATGATGAGCTCCATCAAGATATTGCATGAGATATACGAGTTAGAAATATTCCATCATTGAGTAACAAAAAGGCAGAGGGAAGGCAATTCAAAACCATCCGATGGAGATTCCAGAATCAGTGTTTCGCGAGAGAAAAAATGACCTTATTATTGATCGAGTTTGCTCCAGCAACAGATCGACCCAACTCTCAACGATAACATAAGTGTTAACGTTGGTAAAACTATATAGGATGTTGTGATAAAGCAGGATATTAACACTCTTTATCTATAACATGATAAACACTTACAATATCGCGTTTTATTATTATTTTCCCAAGAACGAGGAATTATATATAAGATTACTTTAAGAAAAAAAACAACTATGAGCTTAGCACGTTGGGGAGCCACGGCGAGCATACTTTTCTGCCGTTTTCCTTCACAACTATCTTGACAGAATCTAGCTAAATGTTGGCAATCATCGAACAGGGAAAAAAAGGCACCAATTGATATCTCTCTCCTTTACACAAGTATAATGAGTGCCATATTGAAATAAACTATCACGAGGAATTCAGCCAGGGTCAATCAATAGATGGTACGGCAGAGGGTGGAGCCATGCAGCAAAGAGATAGAGGATTTTCCAGAGAGTCAGAGAGATCATTGATAAAAACCAGAAAAAGAGCAGGGCCCAGAATGCTGCCTGAGGAACTCCAGCCTGGAGAGGGAAGAGGGGATTAGAGAACTAATCCATTTAGGACCACACGTTGGCTGTGACAGGAGAGAAGTCTGCGAGCCATGAGTGGAGATGGCCTTGGATATCATAGGAAGAGATATTCGCACCAACTGATGGACGTTCGTTTTTTTTCTGCACTTTTTAGAACATCTTAATGGAACTGCATGATCTTCTTTCGTGCCTCCTGTAAAGTGACAAAGATCTTCAGCCAGACATTTTTGTCACTGAAGGATTCATGTGCTGCAGGGCATATATACAATCTTAAAGGCAGCCCAAATGCCAGACGCACCTCCATGCTAAATCTATCCCTTGATACCCTAAAAATAGATATGATGTGTTTTTTCGATTATGGAAGTAGGTAAATTTGTGATTAAGATCAAAATCTTCTCTTCTTCAATAAGCCATGACGTCGCTGCAGTGAAGTTGACGCGTCGTATCCGCCTGTCTCCGGGTTACAATGCAGAATGATTTCAAACGACAAATAATTTTCGAATTTCACAATGATGGCGAGTCGATGCGTCCTTGGTGCTTGTATAGTAATACAAACTGGAGACGGTTTCATGCCAACCAATGCCAAGACACACTAAGTTTGCCAGTAATTGGACGAGGTTTCTGTGAATACCGGCGTGTGGATTGAGCCTACAAAATGCTCACTTTGTGCTTGGAACATTTAACAGAGCACGTTATGAAAAAAATAGGGGCAATAACCCTGGGTGCTCACCTGGTAGCAGCTGATAGAAAACCATGGAACACTGGTAGGTGTGGACGACCCACAAAATATGTAAGAGAGAATAAAGTAAATACCTATGGATTAATTTTTAATGCCAAGAACAAACTTGGTACATCAACGGGTGAATAAAGGTTGTGGTCAAGTGTCATCAAAATTGTGTATGTAGTTTCTGAGAAAAAATCAAATTCCTATTTTGGGGGAAACCACCCTCCTCTATCTTCTTTTACACTAATATCTGTCTCATCTGAAAGGGCACGCAGAATAGCTCAGTGATAACATACTGTGTTTTGAGTGAGTTCTGGGCTAAGAGTTCGATGTTCAATCTGGATATTTAGGTTAAATAAATTGCAAAAAATTATAATGCAGGCATCATCCCAACCCTAGACTTAGGGTGGCTGGTTGGTCGGGTAGTTGGCGACTAAACCGTCTTCCTCACCGGGATAGCTGGTGAGGAGGGTGTATGGATATGGATACCCAGCAGGATTAAAAACAAGACCTTTCAAAGTATGGAGGAGCTCCTTGTGAGCCAATGGCCATCCATAGATAGTGCCCAACTGCGTCTGGCGATGTCTCCTGCAGTTGGGTTACGTTTCTTAATAGATTGTGGGCAGGATTTGCGCATTCCGTCCCGTAAAACCCTTCACGCTGCAAAAACACAAAAACGCAAAGAAATCTGAAAACTCACTCCTGTGCAGCAGCCCTTCGCAAGGCAGCTCACTGGATTGGGGGCAAATCCTTCGGACGCCTCACTCTTTGATATGAGGAAAACCAGCGGGGTAACCTACCCGGGTAAGATTATGGTGGTGTGTGTCAGGTATCGTCCACGAGACGGTGGTCTCCTTGGGTTTACCTGAGGCGGTCCTTCGGCGTGGCTGCATGGAATTTCCTATCCATAAGAGAGGATGATCACCTGTCTCTATAATCATCTGAGATCAAGCATTTGAACAATGGTATTGAGCAACTCTTCTGAGGTTCGGAGACCTCTCTGAGGTAGTGGCGAGGTCATGGCGGGAGGTTACACCTATGATTGGACTAGTTCTCTGATGATTACATGCCCAAGGAGTTGCTGTAGTGTCTGTATCCAATAAGCTGACTCCTATGGAAATTGAGGTAACACCGGTCACAAGTGTATTACAAGACGAAGATTCGTCACTCGCACTCTAGGGGTCTATACCCTGGTCTCTGTATATGCCCGACTGAAAGGAGTGATCTCACCGTGAAGGATGCATTCTAACGCCACGCTCGAGTCTGTGGTTGATCAGTGCCCCAGGCGAGTTACTTTTCTCATCTTGGGGGATTTCCATGCATGCGAATGGAACTGATAGGGATGGTTATGAGACATGTGTTGGTCCCCATGGGTCTGGAACTGTGAACCAGAATAGCACTAAGTTCCTTGACTTTGCAACAAGTCGTGGACTTAAGGTGGCTGGTCCATGGTTTCAGTGCACACACTGAGCTCATCGCTGGACTTGGTATCCCAATGCTAGCGGTGTGACAAAGGAAATTCACCATGTGCCGTTGATGATCGCTGAATGGATGATCCATAACTGCAGGGTCTACCACAGTGCTCAGTTTCCTAAATACGGACCACAGGGTTGTGGTAGCAACTCTGAAACTGCAGCTTAAATCCAGGGACAAATGGTACCATCCCAGCCTAGGCCGAAGTTTGCAAGCTCAAGGATGAGGAGGTAGCTGAGGAGTTTGCGAACAGGCTAAGTGGGGATCTGGTGGGGGGGGAGGTTGGGTGCTTTAGGGAATCCTGAAGAGTTGTGGAGTGCCTTCAGGACCACCATCCTTGATGTTTCTGGTGGATGTCTTGGAATTCACCGGAGGGCGAAAGAAGATTTTGTCTCTCAAGGGAACACTGGATACATATGACCAGAGTCGAAGGGCCAGGCTTATTGGCAAAGCTGAGCTGTTCAGGGAATTGAGGTGAAGAACTGTATATGCACTGAGGGTGGAAAGGAAGCTATGTGTGAGGAATCTGTGAGGGGTAGAGCATCACTTATGGTCAGGTGATTCTCGTCTGCTTACAGGGGAATTCACGCATTGCATTCCTCCATGCCCATCCCTCAGTGTACTGCAGTTAGAGCGGAGGGTGGTGCGCTCATGATAGAGGAGTCTGAAGTGAAGGCCTGCTGCGCCGGTTACTTTGACCGGCTGTACCAGGCTGATCCACCAGCTGTTGAGTTGGTTGTCAAGGGTGTTACTTTCCCTATTGCTGACCCTCCAATCAACTGTGATTGACCTTCGCCTTGTGGAAACACAGGCTGCAATGAACCAGTTAAAGGGGTCAGCTGCTTGGGATCTGTGGCATCCATGCTGAACTTCAAGGCTGGTAGAAAGCTGTACTCATGCCATTGGGTTACGTTTCTACCTTATTACTGATTTAAAAAATACAAATAAGCAGTACAAATAAACAAATTCTATCACTTAAAAATGAAGGGATCATCACCAAGGAGTATAGCGCAGACGCAAAAGGCAAGGCTCAAACCCAACATTAAAACGAGAGCGTGGTCTTCTTCCAGGAGTGTGCAGTCATGCAGTTCTATGCTCTGCCTGGAATACAGGCATCATCCCAACTGAAAGGAAGAGGGCCTTGTTCCCTCAATGTAAAGGGAAGGGTGACCGCCAGGACTGCAACAATGACGCGAGCAGTGGCGCTGCTCTGTGCTGGGCAAGGTCTTTGCTCGGATAATTCTGATAGGGTTCGCCACCATCTGGCTTGAGGCACCAGCGTCCAGAGCAGTCAGGCGTTACACCAAAGAGGTCGATGAATGACCGTATCCCTGCCCTTCGGATCCTCACCGAAGCAGATGATATTTTTGACAGGGGCCGCTTTCAGGCATTGTTGATCTCTGAAAAGCATTTCGATTCAGTCAATCGGATGCCCTCTGGAGGATTCTTCGTCTTCGCGGGGTGCCACGAAAACTGATCATCTGATGTCTGAACTATACCCTTGTACTGAGAGTGCTGTGAGATGTGGTGATACCATCTCCGACTTATTTCCAGTTGTTACTGGAGTTCGTCAGGGGTGTGAAGCTGGCCCACACTTTTCAGTTCTTGTATGGACTGGATTCCAGAGAAGATGTCAGAGAGATGAAGCTACGGTGCATCATTTTGGAATGTCAAGATCTCTGACCTTGATTTCGCAGATGCAGTCACCTTTGTGGTGACTCTGGATATCCTTTTTTGTTGTTGTCGAAGTGCTGAATGAGGAGTCGGTGCCGCTGGGATTACGGGTTTCCTGGGTAAAAACTAAGGTCAAGGCTTTCAATGACATCTTGGATGCTGCTATCTTGTCTGTACCTATTTGTGGTGCGGATGTTGAGGTCACGGAGATATTCACTTACCTTGGCATTGATATCAATGTACTTGCTGGCTGTGAACCAGAGGTCAAAAGACTTTGGGTCTGGCCTGGGGAGTCATGGATTCACTAGATACATGGGTGTGGTGCTGTTGGTATCTGTGCAGGAGGATGAAAGTCTGAGTCTTCAGGTCCTTGGTGCTTCCAGTCTTGCTCCACGGATGTGAGAACTTGGACTCTGACCAGCGATCTGAGATTGAGACTTATTCCTTTGGTATGACGTCTCTTCGGAGAATCCTTGGCTATCGCTGGTCGGACTTTGTGCCCAACGGTTGCTGAGAGAGAGACACAAATGAGATTTGTTCCTGCATGTCCGTGAGCATCAGCTGTGGCTGTATGGGCATGTGGCTCGTTTCCTGACGCTAATCATGCCCTCAGATTCTCTCAGCGAGGGAGCCTCGTGAGTGGAGGAGGCCAATGGTCCCGAACATGGCCTCGTGTTTGCATCAAGGTTGATCAGAATTTCAAGGAGATGGGATGGGCAAGGCATCTGCCTGGAGGATGGCCAGACGGAGGCCCCTTGGATTACTGGGAGTTAGTGGACACAGCAATGTGCTGCTCCCATACCCGACCTGACCTGAAACCCTCCTGACCATAGAACCTCTCAGACCACCTGCTTTTTCTCACGTCATGAACGAACTTTGGACATCACGGGTTATGAAGGTTGTGTTAAATCTCATAGAAATGATGTGTGTAGTTTCAGAGAAGAAGTTGCAAGTGTTTATGGATGGATGGACGGAGAGATGGATGACGCACCATCACCAAACTCACCGTGCTCACTGAAAATTCTGGGCGGCGGCGTCTAGCGCACGCAATGACCAGCGGTTAACCACATACGGCTAGGCCAACCCAGGTCAGGAGTCTGAGGTTGCCGACGGAATGACTATCGTCGACCCCACAGACTCTCCTTGGGAGGCATGCCGCACACAGTAAGTTGCAAGCACCGTGCAGTTATTCTGGGGAGGGAAGTCAGACCCGTGTTAACGGGGCACCCCATTTTGAGACATAGTGATATTACCACATGTCTTACAGGAGAGACCATCCCCACAAGCCCGGCTGTACAAATGGAGTGGTCAATGCATGCAGTGACCGGTCCATGGGAGGCAGGCCACTGCTCGAGACACCATGCGACTCATGGTAAGCTACCTACATTTTAGATGAGCTGACAACAGAGAATGGCTACATCTTATGGTTATCCGCCACAAGTGAGAGAGGATACCACCAACGATTGAGAAAGTATACCATTCCACCGGTTAAGCAGAAGAAACAGCCATCACTTGAAAACCAACAATCTCTACCGAGCTCTGCACATGTACAACACAGGCAATTTCAGCAGTGAATCAAACATCTGTTGCCATTTCCCGACAGTTACCAAAGAGAACATAAAAATAATCATCTATTATCAGCACAAATTTCTACAAATCAAATGAACCACCATCTATTTTAGTGGAGAGAAAGCATGTATACATCATCTACTACTCAAGAGGATTTGACCCGCGGTCTTCACCATCCCCCCCCCCCAATCCCACATCAACCATCTACCCCACAATACCCACCACCACCCCACACCCCCCCCCCATCAACCCCCCAATAAACCGTCCACCCCACCGATACCCACCACCACCATTCACCCCACACCCCTCTCACCATAGCACCACTCCCGCCTCCACTAAGGGCAGGACATCGACAGCTCACGGACATGACTGTGGGACAAAGCACGGAGGACACAGATACAAATGGTGGCCGGGCTAAGTATAAAACAGGATGTTCCCATAATATACAAGACACCTGGACAGCCTGCGAAGGTGGGCCAAAAACATTTGTCGCCCATTTTGTCTGTGGTGGCTGAGTGTGGCTGGCGGTGTCCATGCTGTCGCGCACACGATGATAGGTATTTCTGCTCGAGTAATATAAAAACCGATTTACCAAAAAATACAAAATCCCTCCTTTAAAAGCATCAACTGAACGAAAAGCAAAATCAGCCGAGCTGAAGTTAAAATGCGAATGGCATTTTCATCTTTTTAACATCTCCATTGTCACTTCTGCTTCTCCTCTAAATCATCACAGAAGGCTCGAAACGATATGGCTCTACAATACCCCGCAAGGTTTTCCATTGATTACTAATCATGTCTCCAACCATTTCTGCAATATCCCACGGATCCGTTTCAACACACTGAGAACCTTCAGTGTGACTAATGACGGTGGAATTAGCATCAGAATCCGACCTGGAAATAAACCCCTTTCTCTATGTAAGCCACCGTTGGCTCAAGGTGAGTTCAGTGTGACGTCACTGGCAAAATTGCAAATCGACACTCCAGAGCAAAAATCGACGCAAATCGGCAAAATCGCAAATCGACAGCTTTTATCAACACTTTGTTGGCAAAAAATTTCAATTTTTTTTTTCCTTCAATTAGACTGTGATCAATGATTTTCAATGGTTTTGAGGGGGGGGGGATTGTGCATTTGGGTTCCGCTTAGTAAACACCCCCTCGTGATGTGGAAAGCCAAAAGAGTGACTCTTACATTTGAAAACCTTAAAGTAAGTAGATTATTTAATTCTTTTTTTCTATGGTGACATTTCAGAAATGAAAAAAAAAAAACAGAAAAAAAAAAAGAATGGAACATGTTAAAAGCGACCTTCGTCCTGTCGTGGATTGAAATAAGCTAAATTGAGTCGTTCAAGCTGTTCTCCAAAATAATCAATGCTTTTTCTTAATTCCAAAAAAATTTCAGTCTTCAGTACAATCCAAAAATGTTCTATGATCAATTTCAATAAATCAACTGGCAAACTTTACCTGTTTAATCTGCTGGGAACAGTGCTGTTACTTTATATTTTTTAATACATTCACTGTTACTTTAATTTCAGCTGCATATACAATCTATGTTTGGAATGAACCGTTCCATACACTCAAGGGTCAATGGCCATTTCCTTAAACAAATATAGTGCTACAACTTGAACATAAATTGCAAATCAAATCATTCTTGGTTTGGAGCAGTACAAAAAACAAATTCTATCACTCAAAAATGAAGGGATCATCACCAACGAGTATAGCAGACCAAAAGGCAAGGCTCAGATCCAACATTTCAATGAGAGAGTGGTCTCTTTCCAGGACTGTGCAGGTATCAAGTGCCAAAATAGTTAAGTGTCCATTTTGGCCTGTCTCTCAATGCTTTAGAATGCAATGAAAATTCTCGATCTGGATCTGGATCTTCACCAAAATCTAATCATTTTGTCCTTGTCAAACACCCACATCTCCACCAAATCTCATCTGAATCCATCCACAACTTTTTGAGATATACTGTTCACAGACAGACAAAGACAGACAAGGGTGAAAACAGCCTCTGTCCACCTTCAGTGGCAGAGGTAATAACATGAACGAGCGAAAAACCAAACACTGCCTGGTTCTTATACTTATACACTTCACAAATCTCTTCATTTACTTTCTTCATCAATGGTTTCCAGAACGAATTTAACCTTCTAAATTTGTCACCTTGAAGCTATGTGAAAAGGCAGAAATTTTCCCCATGTTTGCCTTTTTCTGCATCATTAAGTAACAGACATTTTGTATGTGGGTGCAGAACAAAATGCTGATGGCGAACACATAATGAGGAAGCATTTATCATGGAACTTGGTGATAGTAAAAAACATAATAATAAATGAAACAGAGAGCACTGCTTGACTTGATGAGATGAGCATTCAGGACAACCCTCTGACACAATGAACAAAATGCAGCAGAGCTAGTTTTCAAATTCTACTGCACAGCATGCTTCATGGTGTAAATTACATAGTACCTAGTCAACCACCCTGAGAGAGAAAGCAACCTTCTCCCCATACAAAATAAAGCAGGGGAATAGAAAGATAAAATTTTGAAAAGCTTCACAACTAATTACAACATGAAGCCTGACCTGAATTCAATGAAAAAAACAAAAATTAGTTCAACAACAAAGTGTCCTTGGTGATTTTGTCTTATCAAGAACTTTACAATACATAAAACTCCATTCATGATGAGCTAGTACCTCCGACGATTATTATCCAGAATGACCAGACTCCCTGAACGGCAATACTACTTCACCACATTGTAAGAATGGGATCCTTCCATATTGATCACCTTGCTCTTCTCTGAGCCGAAATCTACAACTTGACATCCTCAAAAAAAAAAAAGTAATAAAAGCTAATAATACAAACAGTAAAACATTGATAATAACAAGAATAATATCACATCTATTTTACATTACAGCAGGCAAATGGGAAAAACTGCATAGATAAGTTAATTGCAGGTTATTTTTGTCACTTAGAGTGCAAAGCACAAGTGATAATGACAATGTTTGTGATGAATAGTGCAAATGATGATGATCCTCAAGAAAACATATTCAAGACCCAACTGTGTTCATGGAAACAAACTTAAGTTCATTTTAAAATTTACATCACCCCCATTAAAAATAAAATACAGGGTACATTGATAATGGTTTAACTAATGTATACATCTTTATGACACCAGCAAGGATTAACTGCAAAACTGCCAAAGGGCAGAGGAGCTCCTTGTGAGCCAACAGCCATTCATATCTGGTGCCAACTGCATTTGCGGACGTCCTTCTGCAGTTGGTTACCTTCACGAGGAAGTTGGTGGCAGGATTTGCCACTCCGGCAACCACAAAACACACTGTAGTGTGTGTCGGGTGGTGCTGAGGTGTCGTCCACCAGACGGCGGTCTCCTCGGGTTAACCTGAGGCGGTCCCTTCAGATGGGCACCTGGAATGTCCTATCCCTAAGAGATGGGGATAGGCCAGGCATCTGCCTGGGGATAGTCAGACGGACGCCCCTGGAGTACCAGCGGAAAGTGTACGAGCAACGCGCTGTAGTGAATGCTTTGTATGTATGTATGTATCTTTATGTAAATAACACGTAAATACATGGTGCCTCAGAAAAGTATTCACACCCCTTCACTTTTGTCACATTTTTTGGTGATTTTTATTTTTATTTTGGTGTAAATTAAATTTTTTGGCACCGATCGACACAAAATACCCCCATCATAATGACAAAGTGAAAACATGTTTTTCGAATAATTTTTACAAATTAATGAAAATGAAAGCTGAACAAAGTGGAAAAAGAAAGAGAGAAAAAAAAGAAAAAGAAAAAAAAAGAGAAACAAAAAAAAAAAAAAAAGGAAAAAAAAAAAAAAAAAGAAAATGGGGAGGAGGCCCAAAATGTCTTCATCAACAAGTTTCAACGCCTACTATGAGACTGCCATATGAGCTCAGGTGCATACCAATTCCTTGATCATCCTTAATTCTCTGCAACTTAATTGAGTCCACCTGTGCCAATCAATTGATGCACATGATTCAGAAGAAACACACCTTTCTATATAGTCCCACAGTTGATGGTGCAATTCAAGGGAGAAAATCTACCAGTAGTCCAAGACTGTACGTAGAACTCCGGAGATAATTGTGGGACATAGATCTGGGGAAGGGTATAAAGCAATTTCTAGAGTGTTGAAGCTCACAAGAGTACATGAACTCCTCATTAGAAATGAAAGAATATGGAACGACCAGACTCTTCCTATAGCTGGCCATCCTACCAAATTGAGCAAGCCGGGCAAGAAGACCTTGGTAGGCTTCCAATAACCCAATGACCACTCTGACAGAACTAGAGAGTTCCTAGCTGAGATGGAAGAACAACAGTCTCTGCAGTAACTTCACAAATCGAGCGTTTAATGGGAGAGTGGCCGACGGAAGCCACTCCTGGAGAAAAGGGACATGAAAGCACGCCTGGAGTTGCAAAGAAGGCACATGAAGGACTCTGAGAGCATGAGGCAAAAGATTCTGTAGTCTTATCAGACCGAAAATTGAACTCTTTGGATGAAATGTAAGCGCTAGGTCTGGCAGAAATTGAGCATAGCTCATCACCCATTTAACACCATCCCCACCATGAAGCATGGTGGTGGCAGCATCATGCTATGGGATGCTTTTCAGCAGCAGGGACTGGGAGACTCATAAAGGAAGAGGGAACAGTGAATGGAGCCAAATACAGGCAAATACTTGAGGAGGAGAACCTGTTTCAGAGTGCAAAAGACTTTAGACTGCGGCGAAAGATTTACGTTCCAACAGGACAATGCCCTCAGCATACAGCCAAAGCAAAACTGGAATGGCTTCAGACAAGAACGTGAAAGTCCTCGAGTGGGCTAGCCAAAGCCCAGATTGAATCCCATTGAGAATATATGAAAGACTTAAAAATTGCTGTTCACGACTGCATGCTCCCATCCAACTTGACAGAGCTTGAGCAAATCTGGAGGAAAGAATGGGAGAAAATCCCCAAATCCGAGGACAAAGCTGACACAGACATACTCAAGAAGAGACGAAGCTATAATCGCTGCACAAAGGCGGCTTCTACAAGAGTATTGACTCAGGGGTGAATACTTATTGATGCAAGACATTTCAGATTTCGTTAATTAATTCATTTGTGAAAAATTCTAAAAACATTTTTTTCACTTTGTCATGATGGGTGTGTGTGTAGATCAGTGACAAAAAAAAAATTACATTTCATCCATTTAAATTCAGGATGTAGCAACAAAATGTGACAAAAGCGCGAGGGTGTGAATACTTTCTAAAAGACGAGGGGGTCTAGGGGAGTTTTTGACCCCCCAAATAGGTATTTGCACTCTTCTCTGAACTAAACACAGCAATTTCAATGAAACTTGAGCCAAACCTTCATCACCCGTGATATACTAAGTTGGTTGACTGGCATAAAAATTCAGGGTCGAAGGAGGTCTGTGGAGGGTTTCAGTGACTGTTGGCTCCTGATCCAGGTGAGCTTCAGAACAGGTGGTCCTATTTTTTCTGTTTCGTCCTCGATTAAAGCATCGGTACTTATCATCCTTTCACAATATGAGGATCACTGACTGGAATGAACCTTTGCGATTGCTGGCAGCAACCTGCAGCGGATATTTGACTCACCTTTACACAAAGTCAATAATTGATCCAGTTATCGTGGCACACAGATGCTGCCTTTCACTTCTTGACGACGTATCTAACAACTCGTTTTTTTCGCACAATTCATAACCTTTCTCGTTAATTTTGTCCATCGTTTTACTTTTGGGCTCTATTATTAACTGTTGTGTGTACTAGATCTTGCAGGATCTCCATATGTCATTTCTGTTCAATGAGATTCATGATTAAATTTACATTCGTTTCCCCATATGCTGGGTTTAATTACTGAATTAAACAGTGTGCAAAGAAAGAACAAAAGGCTCGTAATGGGAGGTAATCGTACATGCAGACGCAAGCATGACTCATCCCAGCTCAAAAACGCGCATTGGTTGAAATTAAATACCGGGATAATTAAATCGGAACACAATAGGTTGCCGCGATTGTGGAAACCCGCGATATTTGGGGTTCACTGTATATGAAAAACAAAGCCCACTCACATATCTACATATGAATGTGAGGGAAAACCAATTAGCTCTGACCTAATCAATTTACCCAGGTAGCTGGGATTATATTAATAAATTGACTCCTCGCATGCTCTTCTAGCCAAAGAAAGCTACTGTACATAAAGCAACCATGAAAGGCTATACAAGGTAAGCCTTTGCCGTTCAAACCCTTCCAGAGATCCTCCCCAGCTGTAAAGACATTCACAAATATATACATACATGAGAATTCCCAATGCTACATGCCCCATCAGCTGCCGGGCTGGTTTCATCGCTTATTGGCGAATAATCAGTGACAAACATAGCCAAACGTAAACCATCGAGGCACAAAAGCATTTCCACGTGCAAATGCCAAAAGAGTCAACATATAAATGAAAAACAAAGACCCGCTACAACCTGTGAATTGAGGGAAATAACCAATTACCTCTCAACTAAACAGTGAAACCAGGTGGCTAGGAACAGAGATCCAGCTTTGATTACATCCTGGTTCCTGCTATCTTGTCTGTACCTGTTTGTGGTGAGCATGTTGAGGTCATGGATTCACTTACCTTGGCAGTGATATTCATGTCTCCGCATGTTGTGAGCCAGAGGTCAACAGACATCTGGATCGGGGCTGGGAAGTCAAGGATTCACTGGATCATGGGGTGTGGCGCAGTCGTACCTATGCAGGAGGATGAAAGTCTGAGTCTTTAAGTCGTTGGTGCTTCCAGTCTTGCTCTACCAATGTAAGACTTGGACTCTGAGCAGGGATCTGAGATGGAGACTAAACTCCTTCGGTGCACGTCTCTTCAGAGAATCCGTGGCTATCGATGGTCAAACTGTGTCCAGCGAGGTTGCTGAGAGAGACTCGGATGATATTTGTTGCTGTATAGTCTGTGAGCATCAATTGCAGCAGTGTGGGCATGTCGGCATTTTCCTGGCACTGATCCTGCTTACCAGATTCTCTCAGCAAGGAGCCTCGTGAGTGGAGAGGCCAACGAGCTTACCAACATGCCTCGTGGTTGCAGCAGGTTGATTGGCATTTCTAGCGAGAAGGGGATGGGCAAGCATCTGCCTGGGGATGGCCAGACGATGGCCCCCGGAGTACCAGTGGAAGGTGGACGCAGCAAAGCACTGCTCTGGCGCATGCTTTCATAACTGATCTGACCTACGATTATTAAAATAAATGACTCCTCCCATTTCCAACCGAGAAAGCTGCATCAAACAACCATGAAAGCCTACACAAGGTGAGACTTGTGCCTTTCAAACCCTTCCAGATGAGTGAAGGGTGCGAATGGCATATTATATAAATAAATTAATGTGTGTGTGTGCGTGTGCATGTGCGTGTGCGTGTGTGTATATAACAGAACATACAGTGTCAGGACACTGCTCTATGTGCTCTCCTCAACTAGAACCCAGGATCATCACTGTTTCGGGGACTACTCCAGTACAGCTCTCTCATGGGCGGCCCAGAGATGCAGCACACACACACCCAAGCGACATCTGCCTACATGCGCATAACCAGATATCTTTGACAAATATAGATCCCCACAGGCCTGCCTTTACATGTGATTGGAATCACTGCACTCGCCTCTGCCTCCAAATCACAATGAGGCTCCAAATCCAAATCTACAATCTCTGCTGCTGCTGTAATTGTTACACAGTATTCTTGACTTGCTTCGATAACACTCCAATCATCTTGAAAGCATAGATTTGCCACAAAACCCCTATAACCCACTTCCACTGGTAGCACATCACACATCCACCCCCAGTCATCACACACTTCTCTTACCTCTTCATACCGACACAACTTTCTTTCATGTGCCCAATTCCAATATTCCTTCCTGGTACTGTCAGCTCAACATATGATGAACGCTTTTTACACAATCAGACCAAATAATTAAATCACGTCTTTGTTGGATGACTGCAATATGAGATGGGAACCTCAGCACTCTGTCCAAATCTGCATCCACCTGCCAGCCACACCTGGATTCAAATGCATGCTGCCCCTTGATGTTGCTTAATCTTACTTTCTCACCCTCCTTTATGAACATGATAATGGTCTTCTCTTTATGTCTTATTTGTTTGCCTCATCACATGCCTTTTCGTAACCTCGCCAATCACTCGCAAAACCTGGTGATGTCACCAAGTATACCTGGCTCGAGATTTCGGGCAACCAGACAGGACATGCTCTAATGTCTCTCTTCTACCACACTGGCACATTCTACTGACTCAGCCAATTTCCATTGTGCCAGATTCACCGCAGTTGGCATCTGGTCACACAATTGATTTAAGTGCAAGATTAGTCGCTGTGGCTCCATCTTCCACAGCGATGCCAGCTACCTACTTCTGCATACCATTTCCCATGCTGTCCATGCTCCTTGCTGAGGTTGACTTATAGATTGAACCGTTCTTCTCTCCTTTTCCATACATTTAATCTCTTCGAAAAACATCTCTCGTCTCCGACCTGCACTCACTTGTGCCACCGTTTGTTCTTTCCAACCAAATCCTTTCCTATCTTTCTGCACTGCCCAAATGATTTCCTTCATTTGCAACCTACTCTTTGCATCTTCAACCATCCTCGGAACATCCCACTTGTTCGCGTTCTTATCTTTGGCCCAAGTTCAATGATCACGGGGTCTTTGAATCTCGAAGCATCATTTGGAACTGGCTTTCCCAATCTTATATTCTTTAGCTAGTGAATTAAATGGCAGGCTCTATCTTGAACTTCTGCTGTACAACACCAAACTAGCTAACATTTTGGCAAACCAACCATTTCCGCATGTATGAATTGACCATTCTTCTCATCCTCTCCACTCTTGTTTGAGCAATCTCATATATTTGGAGAGGCCATAAGACATGAGGCAACCAACCCAAATTGGTAGCACCATTTCTTATACCTCCCTGACAAGCCACAACCATCAATTACAGACAGACCCTGCACAAGTTGCTTCTGCACCTGCATTCCTCGATGCGATCTGTTAACGGTTGTGCATACCATCCACCAAGACTGTTAACTGGCTGTTCATTCATGTAGGATATTCTATCCCCAGCCACCACAAAATGAACTCTTTCACTTTACCTTGCTTCATAGAAAGACTCCTGCTCTTCTTTGGCTTAAATTCCATCCGGGTCCATATGTATGTATGTATTAGTATATATATATATATTATATATAAGTAATTGTTGTGGTCGGGGGTTGGTGGCGAGAACGACCAAAGGTGGGGAAAGCTTGTGTCGTCTCCCACCAAACTCTCCGGAATTGTAGGCCGTCGCTCGGATAACTCCGTGAGCGGCGGGTCGTTTAACTGACCGTGGTCGCCAATATTTCAACCGCGTGGCGTAGGGTTATTTTGTCTCGATCCAATGTACCTAAGTAACCACGCGGTCTCGGCTTACCGGGGATCCACGCCCTCGAAGCGGCGTGGCCGAACCGGATTCACTCCACCGGCAGCGGTAAAATTAACACCTACCGACTACCACTCTGCACCCACCTTTCCGGCTCGGATGCAGTCGAGCGGGCCTGCCCAGGACGTCCGCGGCTGCAATTGTCCGATTACCGAGGATAAAACCCTGCCTAAATTCAGATCCGAACCATGCTGGACCAATTCAAGAAAAAGACGGAAATGAACTGGGGACATTTCTAACAAGTTTTATTTACACTAAAGACAAAGGCAAGACTTAACGTGAATATGCAAGAAGTATTTACAATGATCAAAACACTTATTCAGTTCTACTTAAGACGGGCCCACACGCAGACACACACCAAATGAAAAGAAACCCAAGGTTCTTTATTGGACCCTCGCAGCTGAGAGAGAGACAAGCTGGGGGCAGAGTTCGGTTGGGTACTGGCGCGTCGAGAAGGGGGTACTCCGTTAGAAAATACATATACAATAGAAAGAGATACATATAGAAAGAGAATATACAATATAATATATATATATATATAGAGAGAGCTATATAATATATATATATATATAATATATACTAAGTACATGCCCGTACGTGCGGGCCCGTAGGTGCGTGCCCGTACGTGCGTGGCCGTACGTGCGGGCCGTATGTGCGTGCCCGTATGTGCATGCCCGTACGTGCGTGCCGTATGTGCAAAAAATAAATTAAAATAATTGTGACGTCAATAGTGACGTCATAGCACCGTGTCCTGTCATTGGTTGATAAAATAAATGGCCGTAACTTGGATCGCGCTTGTCTGATTAATATCAAACCTTGAAAAGGCACATCCTCGGGTCCCAGCGATATTCCTGGCAGTTTCAATTAGATCGGACCAGGGGTTGTCGAGAAACGGCGGTCGCAGACACCCACACATTCAGACAGACACAGCAGAGATTGCTGGATATTATAGATACTAGTACATGCCCGTATGTGCGGGCCCGTAGGTGCTGCCGTACGTGCGTGGCGGTACGTGCGGGCCCGTATGTCGGCCGTACGTGCGGCCCGTACGTGCGTGGCCGTACGTGCGGCCGTAGTTTGCGTGCCGACTGCGGCCTACGTGCGTGCCTGTAATGTGCAAAAAAAAAAATATGTGACGTCATAACCGTTCCTGTCATTGGTTGA
>CM068956.1:59716446-59736998 GCA_035128595.1 Eptatretus atami
ACTAGTCTTATGCCCTTGATGGAGTATTGTACAGGATTGTGCAATGAATACATACTGTTGTGGCCGGGGTCGGGTGAGAAGACCACCAGGGGGGGAGCTATCTCGGGTTCCCACAGACTCCCGGAATTGCAGGCCGTCGCACGGATAATTCCGTGATGCGGGGTCGCCTAACGCCTGTGAATGCCAATAAATAACCACGTGACTTCGGGTCCTTCGTCTAGTTAATCTGGTTACTAAAATAACCATGTGATCTAATACCGGGGGACATGTCCTCGGTACGCCTGTCCGAACCGGATCACTTCACCGAATCAGATGTAGCCAAGCGACACTGCAAGGACGTACCGGCTAAAGAGGAACGGATCATTGGAATAAAGTCCTGGCTAAGCTAGGATATGGACCATGCTGGATCAATGAAAGAAAAGACGAAAAACGAGCAGGAACATTTCTATAAGGATTTATACAGGCAGGCGAGGAAAGATATGTGGTACAGTGAATGCTTTTTATTACAGCGCGTGCGCTGTAATCAATTGCAAACCGTTTGAAATGTCCCCGGCGTCGTCTACCAGTCTCCGGTGGGTCCGGTGTCCCCCGTCCCCCGTCCCCCACGTGCCTCAAGACAGCCAATGAGGCCGTCCGTAGATGCAGTGCGTAACCTCGACGAAATGGCGACAATTGACGGAAATACCCGAGTATTCAATGGAAATTTGTGAAACTAATGTGTTATATATGTGAAAACCATTTATTTATTGCTTGACGGAAAAAAAAAGAAACGCTCCCCTCATGTACGAACGAACGAACGAAAGACGTCATTTCCGTCCACACGAATTCGCGCCGAACCGCAGAAGCTATATCTTCTTATGCATCATTCTCTTTAATATTAGCCATAAACAGTGTTCGTCATGCATTAGTAGTTGAAATTTACTTACAACAAGAAGAAAAATAATCTCCTCAGATTCAACAAGAACGAAAAAAACAACTGAAAACATCACGTGCAGGACAGACAATCGAGCTGAAGGAACGATACTGTAACTGCACTGCTCCTGATTGGTCAAAGGACACCACGTGTGTTGTGTGGTGGTGTTATGCACGATATTTCCAGGCTAAGTTCTTCTTATGCCATCATTCTCTTAATTGCCATAAACAAGTGTTTCGTCATGCATTAGTAGTTGAAATTTACTTACAATCATTCTTTTGCGGCCTCCTGCCTGCTGTATCGACGATTCATTCTTCTGTTATATATAAAGGTGCTTATCACTAATAATAAAAGATTTTACATTTCAATATTAAGTACGCTTTTTAATTGTTTTTCAACTGAAAGATAAATTGCATATTTTAAACATTAGTGTACTCATTTGTTCACCACACGCGCTGTATTGAAGGATTTCACTTGTTATGTTATTTTGTCTGTGCGAATAGGAAGAAATGTAAAGGTGCGGCAATATCAAGCAACTTACAAAAGCAACACTGAGCAGAGTTATCCCGATATAATTATTGTACAATCTTAACTTAAACAAGGACAGGACCACATAAACACGACACACACAAACACACACCTACACACACACCACACACACCACCACACACCCACACACACGATGAAGAGAAAAAGAGGAGAATGATGCTAAGGTCTCTCGATACCTTGCACTTGCCGCAAAACGTTTCGTCGGCACAAACGTTTGGGGAGATGCTGCGCTGGGCGATACTCCTGACAGTGGGCGCCGTCTTGCTTCGTGGACTGTAGTCTGGCGTCACGGTCGTAGAATGAGACCGAGCCGTTGGCGTGCAGGGAGGGATTGGGTGCGTCAAAGCCATGGTGGAGAAGAGGCAGAGTCCGAGCAATGGGTGGAGGATATTTGGCCCATTCTTGCTGTGTTACACGCCCAAGTTAATTTCTGCTCCAGTTTTAAATATCAATCTTCTTGAATCTTGATGGTTTAATAAAGTCGAAATAACCCAATCTTTAATCGGGTGAACTAACTTGTCATAGTATACTTTCAGAAGTGTTTGTTTGTGCATTTGTTTGCTTGACTTCCATGCAACCCTGAATCGCTGAACCGAATTAGTTGAAGAGTGGCGGTTGTACTCCCGGGGGTTCAAGGTAGAGGGAGGACCCCAATTTTCTCCACGTAAATATGTATATAGCATAGCACTGCTCCCGATAGGATGGAGTATTATAGGTCATAACTGGAATGTCACTCAATGGAGGACATACCTGCGCCAGGCTCAACAGTTTACGTTTTGTATCCCACCGAAAGGCCGGATCTACATCCGGACTGAAACCAAAATCGAATCGGCTTGTTCTCATCACATACCCACCTCATCCACCAAGTTTTGTCATAATACGTCCACAACTTTATGAAATATCATCCGATGTATGTGTTTTGGCACCGTCTCTCAATAGTGAAGAATCACTTTTTAAATTCTCAAATCTGGATGTTCACCAACACATAATCAATTAGTCTTTGTCAAACACCCAACCTGTCCACCAAATTTCGTATGAATCCGTCGATAACTTTTTGAGACAGACAGACAAACAGACGAGTGAAAACGTAACCTCTGTCCACCTTTGATGGCGGAGGTAATACAATACAGCAATTAACTCGTCTTGTCCATGGGGAATTAACTTGTCTGTAAGGATGGGTTATTTGTGAATAAAAAGGAGGATGTGGAGGAGCAGAGGGAGGAAGATGGGGGAGGAGGGGAGGAGAAGCACAGAGGTCACCATCCAGAGGTTGACTTTGAGAATTTTTTCTTCACTCTCATTGACTTGTTGGGCAACGTATAAATAATCCCATTAAATAAGGGAATGCTATTGGCACATTTAAAGGACGAGAAACACCTGCTCCCTTTGGGAGCATTGACAAGTCGCCGTCCCCCCTCTGAGGTGCCTTCGACCTGAACCTGGACACTACCAATACGTATGCAAAATTTGGTGGTGATCGGGCCAGTCCTGGTTTTTTGTCCCCCCTGTGATTTTCACATGTATACGCACGCACGCACACACACACACATGCACGCACGCACGCGCGCACCTTATTTAATAAAGTAGGGTTTAATGAAAACAACTTATGCTCTTGTTTAAGAATGGGAAAACCTCCAGGGTGGGCTCCTCTGTTACACGGAACAACTCACTGGCCTGCATCTGTTTCCTTGAATATACCATCCAACGTGGGACATAGCTCGCAGCATGGCACCACACCGGCCTTGCATGGATCGCAGAACCAGGGCTCGGTGGAGTTATCAGAAGCAGAGCTGATCACAGACTCGCTTTCTCCATCCACCCCATAGCATCCTGAAAACACAAAATGCAAACACAATTACTGAAGTCTCCACAGTCAACATGGATGACTAACATTCATTTATACACTTTACATCCAAATATTCCTCGAGCAGATACAAAATCATGACAGCAATCTCTGTTCTTGGATAAATATGCTACTACTTCGATATTTATTGCATGAATCTATTTCAGCTGTTGCTCCATCATCCTCAAACAGATACTTTTGGTCGACCAACCTTTTTCCTGTTGTCAAAAGGATGGCTTATCTTGTCAATTTTTCTCCTTTTCATAAAACAGGGCCTATCCATCTCCACTTTCTTTGCTACATCTCCTCCATAATGTCTTTCTTGAAAGTTATTTTCTGAACTTCCTCATTCAAAATTATATTTGGCCAAAACATCTTGAGAATCTCAAGACGACATATTTGTTGAAAAAGTCTGGAGTTGATTTGCAATCTTTTTAATCATCTTCCAACATCTGTGCCATATAAGAGCACAGACTTGATGGTTGAATTAAACAGCTTATTCATGTCTCCATATAAAGGAACAGATGGTTTTCCAGAATATTTACGAGGTCATGTATATAGATGAGGACAAGACTGGGCCGAAGACACTGCTTTGGGGAACTCCAGCCTCCACTGGGAGTGGGAAGTGGAGGGTTCCATTGATGACAGCATATTGACTACGTAAGTGGAGGAAGTCAGAAAAACAGGAATGAAGGCGACCTTGTGTGCCACAGGCAGAGATCTTGGCAAGCAAAGCAGGATGCCAGACCGTCCAAAATATGTCCAAGAAGATGGTCCTGACATCTTGATTGTGGTTTCGGGCCTCCATCAATTGCTGAGAGAGGGATCAGCCACATGTCCAGAGTTGAGTGACCAGGACAGAATCAAATCTGAAGCTCAGAGATCAGGTAGTTTGAAAACAAAAAAGACTTCGTACCAGCAGCAATAATGGATTCCACTAGTTTACTTGTAATTGGAAGCAAGATCACTTGTGTGTAGTTGATGGGATCTATTTTTTGCACCCTTATTGTAGATGGGAGCGATGTTTGCTAACTTCCAGGCCAATGGGAGGCACCCAAAGGAGAAGGGGAGAGCAAATAGGGCAGCCAAAGGGAAGCAAAAATGATGGAGCAGGAGTTGAGAACATGGGCACTGATCCCATTGCCGAAGCAGGGTCAAAGCTCGACAGAACTTTCCTTACTTTTTTGGGTGAGGAGGATACAAAGTCCAGTAGACAGAGGGGGATTGGTGAGGTTGGGTACACAAGATTCAGAAGCAAAACAAGTTTTGACATTCTGTCTTGTCTCAGGCAAAGTCTGCAATAATGCCATTTGAGGTGAGGGAATGGATGGAGGGGGAGCATACATTGGAGACAGACTTGACAAGGCAGTGACATGACTTGGAGGGAGGAGACTGCTTGCTTGGAGACTTAAGCCTTGAGATTTGCAAAATAATTATTTCTGGCATTCCTCAGGATGGCAATGGACACAAACAAAACAAAGTGTTTCCAGTCCTTTAAATGTGGCAATAGCATTCCCTTAGCTAAAGGGATAATCTACACATTGCCTAATAAATTGAGGAGAGTGTGAAGCAAAATTCCTCAAAGTAAACCTCTGGGTGGCTACCTGTTCTCCTCCCTCCACCTTCATATTAGCAAATAACCCGTCCTTTCAGACAACACTTGTTGCGAGCCTGATGGAATTCCTCAGGATGGGCACACTTGTTGCGAGCCCCCAGAGACAAACTTGAAGTATCAATAAGTCCAACTTCCCTTTCTTTCATACCTGGTGGATTATATGGCTCAACTCAATACAATAGCTCTATTGAAATTGGTTCGCATCTTTGCAAATGTTCTTAATTGCTGTCAAAGTCTTGCCATCTTCATCTTTAACTGATGCTATTTGGAAATTTTTGCCCACCCAGGTCAGGTCAGGTATGGGAGCATGCGCCAGAGCAGCACGTCGCTGTGTCCACTTTCCGCCGGTACTCCAGGGGCTCTGTCTGGCCATCCCCAGGCAGATGTCTGGCCATCCCCATCTCCTTGAGATGCCGATCCACCTGCTGCAACCACGAGACACGTGGTCGGCCCATTGGCCTCCCCTACTCACGAGACTCCCTTGCTGAGAGAATCTGGTGAGCAGGATCAGCGTCAGGAAAACGAGCCACATGTCCATACAGCCCGCAGCTGACGCTCACGGACTATGCAGGTAACAAATCTCATTTGAGTCTCTCTCAGCAACCGCTCGTTGGACACAAGTCCGACCAGTGATAGCCAAGGATTCTCCGAAGAGACCTGGTACCAAAGGAATTAAGTCTCCCTCTCAGCGTCCTGTCAGAGTCCAAGTCTTGCATCCATAGAGCAAGACTGGAAGCAGCAAGTACCTGAAGACTCGGACTTTCATCCTCCGCACAGTACCGGAGCGCCACACCCCATTATCCAGTGAATCCATGACTCCCAGCCCGACTATTGACCTCTGACGTCTATTGACCTCTGACTCACAGCAGCAGAGACATCAATATCACTGCCAAGGTAAGTAAGATCTATCCACGACCTCAACATCCTCACCACAAACAGGCACAGCAGGAGAGCAGCATCCAAGATGTCATTGAAAGCCTGGATCTTAGTTTTGACCCAGGAAACCCGCAATCCCAGCGGCTCCGATCCTCATTCAGCACCTTGAGGCCCCAAAAGGACATCCAAAGTCTCTGCAAAGATGACTGCATCATCTGCGAAATCAAGGTCAGAGATCTTGACATTCCCAAAAGATGCACCGCAGCTTGCTCTCTCCGACATCTCCCGAGAATCCAGTCCATACAAGTGCCGAAAAGTGTGGGGGCCAGTACACACCCCTGACGCACTCCAGTAACAACTGGAAATAAGTCAGAGATGGTACCACCACATCTCACAGCACTCTCAGTACCAGAGTAGAGTTCAGACATCAGATCGATCAGTTTTGTGTCACCCACGAAGACCAAGAATCTCCAGAGGGCATCCGATTCACTGAATCAATGCTTTGGAGAGATCAACATCGGCTGCAAGCAGCCCCTGCCGAAACTCTCGTCTGCGTTCGGTGAGGACCCGAAGAGCAAGGATACGCTCAATCGTTGACCTCTTTGGTGTAAAGCCTGACTGCTCTGGACGCTGGTGCTAAAGCAGATGGTGGCGAACCCTATCAAAAATTATTCGAGCAAAGACTTTGCCCGGCATTGAGAGTAGCGTCACCCTCGGTAGTTGTTGCAGTCTGGCGATCACCCTTCCCTTTCCAGAGAGGGACAACAAGGCCCGTCTTCCAGTCAGTTGTGGATGATGCCTGTGTTCCAGGCAGAGCACAGAACTGCATTCAACGACACGAGTGCAGCTATTCCTCCAGCTTTGAGAAGTTCAATGGATGCCACATCCCTGGAGCTTTACCCCCATTTCAACCGGTTCACCACAGCCTGTGTTTCCACAAGCGAAGGTGGACCACAGTTATTGGAGGGTCAGCAACAGGGATTGTAACACCCCTGACATCCAACTTGACAGCTAGTGGATCAGCCTGGTACAACCGCTCAAAGTAACCGGCCCAGCGGGCCTTCACTTCGGACTCCTTGTCAAGAGCCTACCACCTCTGCTCGAACTGCAGTACACCGAGGGATGGGCTTGGATGAACGCAATGCGCAAAGTCCCCTTGTAAGCAGGACGAGAATCCCTTGACCACAAGTGATGCTCCACCCCCTCACAGATTCTCACACATAGGCCTCCTTGTCCACCCTTAGCGCACATACAGTTTCACGCCTCAGCTCCTGAACAGCTCAGCTCTGCCATTCAGCCTGGCCCTGCGACTCTGGTCAATGTTATCCAGTGTCCCTTGAGAGACAAAATTCTTCTTTGCCCTTCGGTGAGTTCCAAGACATCCACCGGCAACATCAAGGACGGTGGTCTTGAAGGCACTCTACGACTCTTCAGGACCTCCCAAAGCACCCAGACCCCTCAAATCTCCACTCAGCTTGTTTGCAAACTCCTCAGCTACCCTCTCATCCTTGAGCTTGCCAACATCCAGCCTAAGTGGGATGGTACCATTCTCCTGGATTTGAGGTGCAACTTCAGAGTTGCTACAAGCCGGTGGTCAGTATTGGAACTGAGCACTCCGGTAGACCCTGCAGTTCTGGATCATCCTCCAGCAACCATCAACGAGGACATGGTCAATCTGCTTGCCCACACGACCAGCGTGGAATAACCAAGTCCAGCGATGAGCTTGTGGGTGCTGAAACCATAAACCGGCCACCCTAAGTCATGACTTCTTGCAAAGTCAAGGAACTTAGTGCTATTCTGGTTCATAGTTCCTGACCCATGGGACCAACACACGTCTCATAACCATCCTTATCAGTTCCAGTCGATGCATTGAAATTCCCCAAGACGAGAAGTGTATCTCGTCTGGGCACTGAACAACCAGAGACTCGAGCGTGGCGAGAATGCATCCTTCACGGTGAGATCACTCGCCTCAGTCGGAGCATAAACAGAGACCAGAGAATTACACCGAAGAGGTAATGAATCCTTCGTCTCATAATACACTCGTTGACCGTGTTACCTCAATTATCAT
Source organism: Eptatretus atami (assembly GCA_035128595.1). Lineage (NCBI taxonomy): Eukaryota > Metazoa > Chordata > Myxini > Myxiniformes > Myxinidae > Eptatretus > Eptatretus atami. The sequence continues at coordinate 59,724,311 of CM068956.1, forward strand.
TGGAGTCAGCTTCTTGGACACAGCTGCAGCAACTCCTTGGGAATGGTAACCATCAGAGCGACCAGACCAATAGTCGGTGTCACCACCCACCATGACTCGCTGCAATCCGGTCTCCGAAACTCAGAGAGTGCTGCAATTTGATGTCCAAACGCTTGAACTCAGATGATAACAGAGACAGGTGATCATCCTCTCTTAGGGATAGGCAATCCAGACACCCACCCAAAGGACCGCCTCAGGTTAACCCAAGGAGACCGCCGTCTGGTGGATGACACCTCAGCACCACTCCGACACACTCTCCCGCAATCTGACCGGGAATGTTACCCGTGGTTTCCCTCCTATCATCAAAGATTGTGGGTCCCGAAGGCTTTGCCCCAATCCCGTCATCCGGTGAGCTGCCCTGCGAAGGAAGCTGCACAGGAGTACCCCACGGAGTGGGTTTTCAGATTTCTTTGCGTTTTTGTGTTTTGCGGAATGAAGGGTTTTACGGTGGCCGGAGTGCAATCCTGCCACCAACCTCCTAATAAGAAGTAACCCAACTGCAGGAGGACTTCCGCAGACACAGTTGGGCACTAGATAAGGATGGCCGTTCGCTCACAAGGAGCTCCTACGCCCTTTGACAGGTTTTTTTTTAATCCTGCGGGTGTCCATAACCAAACACCCCCTCACCAAAAAACCTTGTGGGGGAGACGGTTTCGTCGCCGACAACCCGACCATGGAACAGGTTAGTACAGGTTTACATGATACGTGTAGGAGGTCACAGATCTAATCTGGCCTGACCTGACATCAATTAGTCCAACTTCCTTTCTTTCATACCTGGTGGATTATATGGCTCAACTCAATACAATAGTTCAATGAAATGTCTGCCCATCTCTGCAAATGTCTTATATTGCTGTCAAAGTCTTCATCTTCATCTTTAACTGATTGCTATTTGTGAAATTTTTGCCCACCCAGAGGTTTGATAGTTGATGAAGAATTCTGCTGTCTCCTTTCTTGCAGAGATTTTTGCTTATTCAGTTTTTTCTTCTACTTTTTGTCTTTCTCATGCTTCGTTTCACTTCGTTCTTTTCTTTTCTCTCATATTCTTCTCAAGACTTCTTCAATGTTTCTTCTATTTATTTCCTTTCATCATTCTTCCTCCAAGACTCCTTAAAATTTCATTATTTTCTTCTTCTTTTTCTCAAATCTCAAAACTCAAAACTCCTCATCCGTTTAACACAAATACTGTATCGCAAAATTATCTCCATATCATTTGAAATCCATATTATCTTCCTGAATCTCAGTTCATTATTGAAACCTATTTGAGAGCTCAGATAGAATTCTGATTCAATAATTTTCTTCAAAATTTTTTACTGATAAATGGCTTTTTTTCGTTTTCACATATTCATATTTTAAGACAATTGAATGCATAATTAAAAGATCATAAGCCACAACCTAAGTTTTGAAACAAATAAATTATGATGGTTTCCAACATCAGCTCTTCTTACTTTACCATAAATTAAGTGAGAATTAATTGCAATATGATCTGTCTGGTCTATCTGGTGAGTTACAGTGGGGAGAACAAGTATTTGATACACTGCCCGATTTTGCAGGTTTTCCCACTTACAAACAACGTAGAGGTCTGTAATTTTTATCATAGGTACACTTCAACTGTGAAAGACGGAATCTAAAACAAAAATCCTGAAAATCACATTGTATGATTTTTAAATAATTCATTTGCATTTATTGCATGAAATAAGTATTTGATACATCAGAAAAACAGAACTAAATATTTGGTACAGAAACCTTTGTTTGCAATTACAGAGATCAGCCGTTTCCTGTAGTTCTTAACCAGGTTTCCACAGACTGCAGCAGGGATTTTGGCCCACTCCTCCATACAGATCTTCTCCAGATCCTTCAGGTTTCGGGGCTGTCGCTGGGCAACACAGACTTTCAGCTCCCTCCAAGATTTTCTATTGGGTTCAGGTCTGGAGACTGGCTAGGCCACTCCAGGACCTGAGATGCTTCTACGGAGCCACTCCTTAGTTGCCCTGGCTGTGTGTTTCGGGTCGTTGTCATGCTGCGAAGACCCCGCCCACGCCTCATCTTCAATGCTCTGTTGAGGGAAGAGGTTGTTGGCCAAGATCTGACGATACATGGCCCCATCCATCCTCCCTCAATACGGTGCAGTCGTCCTGTCCCCTTTGCAGAAAAGATCCCCAAGAATGATGTTTCCACCTCCATGCTTCACGGTTGGATGGTGTTCTTGGGTTGTACTCATCCTTCTCTTCCTCAAACACGCGAGTGGTAGTTTAAACCAAAAACTATATTTTGGTCTCATCAGACCACATGACCTTCTCCCATTCCTCCTCTGGATCATCAGATGGTCATTGGCAAACTTCAGACGGGCCTGGACATGCGCTGGCTTGAGCAGAGGGACCTTGCGTGCACGGCAGGATTTTAATCCATGATGGCTAGTGTGTTACTTATAGTTTTCTTTGATACTGTGGCCCAGCTCTTTCAGGTCAATGACCAGGTCCTGCCGTGTAGTCTGGGCTGATCCCTCACCTTTCTCATGATCATTGAGGCTCACGAGGTGAGATCTTGCATGGAGCCCCAGACCGAGGGAGATTGACTGTTATCTTGAACTTCTTCCATTTTCTAATAATTGCGCCAACAGTTGTTGCCTTCTCACCAAGCTGCTTGCCTATTGTCCTGTAGCCTATCCAGCCTTGTGCAAGTCTACAATTTTGTCCCTGTATGTCCTTAGACAGCTCTCTGGTCTTGCCCATTGGGAGAGGTTGGAGTCTGATTGATTGAGTGTGGACAGCTGTCTTTTATTGCAGATAACGAGTTCAAACAGGTGCAGTTAATACAGGTAATGAGTGAGAATGGGAGGCTTCTTAAAGACAAAACTAACAGGTCTGTGAGAGCCGGAATTCTTACTGGTTGGTAGGTGATCAAATACTTATTTCATGCAATAAAATGCAAATTAATTATTTAAAAACCATACAATGTGATTTTCAGGATTTTTGTTTTAGATTCCGTCTTTCACAGTTGAAGTGTACCTATGATAAAAATTACAGACCTCTACGTGCTTTGTAAGTGGGAAAACTGCAAAATCGGCAGTGTATCCAAATACTTGTTCTCCCCACTGTACATGTATATTTATGAATGCCTATGTTTGAGGATTGATCCTCAAATTACAAGCCTGTTATCAACACAATACTCTGTGAAGAGCTTTCTGTTCTCATTCATCGCTCCCATATCCAAAATTTCCGATACAAAATTGCTTTCCCAGCATGATCTTTACCAAGCTTAGTGCTTAACAGTGCCGATAGAAAGTCTACACCCCCTTTCAAAATATTCGCCGTTTGTTGCCATTATAACCTGGAATTAAATTTCATTAAATCAGGCATTTCAACCTTTATTACACATTGTAAACTAACTTTCCAAGTGAAAAACCAAATTCTACAAATTTCACCAAATTAATTTTTTAAAACATTAATGAATTAGAAAAATTTTATTAAAAGAATAAAATATTAAAAATACATTAACAAAATTAATTAGAAGGGTCATTGCTATTATCCTATCGGGGTTATACATATTATATATATATAATATATATAATATATATGTATATACACATATGTATACACGTATTTACTGTATATATATATAATATATATATATATATATTATATATAATATATATATTATATATATATATATATATATATATGGGGCATTTCACGGTATTTGGTTCATTTACGGACGGGACATTTAGAGAATTCAAATGCCTATATTTTTTGACCCTGATTATGTCAAGTCAAATTGAGAGGAACTACCTTGAAGGATATGGTGAGCAGTATAATATGCCAAAATTTTAATCAATTTGAACAAGAGTTCATATGCTAATTAGCCAAAAGAATATGCGTTCGGACGGACATGCTGCGACATGCGACTTTTGAGGAGCTTGGTTAAAATCAAAAATTATCTTCTGTTAGCGAATATCTGGCACTTACCAGTCTTTTCAGATACCTTAAGAGTTTTCTCAGGGTACTTGATCGATGGTCAATTGAAATTGTCACTTGGCAAACAAGTTGTAATTAGAACTGCGTTTCGGATGGACATCAAAAATAGTTACAGACGGGACTATTTTGTCGCATCAGGAAATTCAATCAAAATGTCTTCTAGAGTCTGATAATTGCATAAAATAAACTCAGCAATGAAATGCACAACAATATTATTTCGCAGAATATTACAGTCAACCCCCGCTTCATCGCGTTCACCTATCGGCCCCCGGTTCATCGGGGTTTTCCTGGAACGTAACTAATTTTTTCTGCGGATTCCCCCGGTACATTCGTGGTAATAATGTATAAATATAAATTATTTAAGCAATAAATGATAACGCGTGGTGCTCGACAGTCACACAACGCACGAAACAAAGTTTCGCTTGTGAACTTAGAATATTTTCTACGTTTTTTCTCCAAGCCCCACGCATGGCGCCCAAACGCCCTGCACCTTCGAGGTTTCTTGCAAGAACCGAAGCGCCAGAGGAAGGTCCTGGGACGCTCCAGAAAGTTAAGGTAAAGGTGCTCGATATATGCTTCGCGGAAGGAAAAAAGGTTTGCCACCGTGGTACGAGCACTGCTCATACCCGCACCTCAAAACCGACCAGACCAGAACTAGTCGATCTCCGGCACCTCAAACCCAATCACTGCCAAACCGACCAGACCAGACTAGTCGATCTCCGGCACCTCAAACCCAATCACTGCCCAAACCGACCAGACCAGACCAGTCGATCTCCGGCACCTCAACCCAATCACTGCCAAACCGATCAGACCAGTCGAATCGATTTTTTGGGGAGGCGTCCTTTCATCGCGGATTTTTCACGTTAGCGCAGGGGAGGTTTGAACGTAACCCCCGCGAGAAACGGGGGATTACGTATTTCAAATATACAACATTTAAAAAATGAAAAAAAAAATGAAAAAAATGAAAATATATTTGAACAATTGTTAAAGAATGATGTTGAAGTAGAAATCACAGAGGCATTTAAAAAGTATCATTCCTGAGCATGAATGGGTGCGAGGGAATATGTATCTGTTTTCGGTTGTGCATTACTGGTGGGTCCAGAATTCGTAGGATGTCACATAGCCCAATCCATGAAATATCGTTCTTGGTAGGGAATGTGAAGACCTTACAGTCGGAGTCCTTCGATCGGAGGAATGAAACGTTCGCTCGGGCTCATCAACCTCCAGGCATTGTCCGAGAAAGACTTTTGGAACTGATCTTCCTGTCTCAAACTTAACGAGGACAAAGTCGCCGACTTTACAGTTGATTATCTTTTCGCCGCTTCGTGCCTATATGCAATCGACGGGCTCGTCAGACGAGACACCTGGTGATACCACCATTCTCCTCATACAACTTTCTGTGGACCAGTGAATGGCAATTTCTTGAGACATGGACGTTTTTCGTCATCAATCGGCGCCACGTGGTGGAATTGATGAACTCCAGCCACAGCCGGGGTGTTCTCAAAGCGGGAATTGAGGTGTTCTTTTTGCTGCCTCGATGTCCTCCGACGATAACCACAGCACCGTGATCTCCCGGCTGAGGGATGTTGCTGCATTGTGGAAATCAACGGGAGAAGTCACGGTAACTTTCTCCTGCAATACTGTTCGCTAGACTGATCGTTTGACGTGTCCGCCAACGCCCCGTCCAACGGCCCGTTTGCCGTGTGCGGTGCAAAAGTAGCTCCAATCTGCCGTGCAGTCAAAGTCCTTCTTGTGGAAAACAAGATTGGCCGAATGTTATAGCGATTTTTGAAATTGGCTGGCAGCTCCGTTACACCAGTAGTCGACATGAGTCAATGGCCAAGGTAGCACAAGTTTTTCAAGTGGTCCATGAGTTTGGAATTGAAGGCATAAACGGACTTCTTGCGTGGAACATCTCGTCGACACAATCGTAACTGAGAGGTGTTTCAGCTCTTCCAATCCAGTCCTTCGGAAGAACACCACAATCGTGAAAATGGTCACCCCTTCAGCTGACCAGTGGGCCGACATTGATTTCCCTCTGATGTTTTATGCTGTAATTCTCAGCGAAGTCTTCCTGCACGATGATGACGCCACGGTTTCAGTGTATCTTTCAGATGAGCAGTTCAGTGTGTTGGTTTCGTACGTCATAAACGTGTCGACTGAATTTGACCAATTGTTCATGCAGATCATCCACCGCAGACTAAAGATCGCTTTTCATCACCGTTTTGAGTCTTCCCATCCTTCGTCGTCCACTGGTGATATTCGATCATGGTTGACTCATCGATACCATCGAGGGGTAAGCTTCAATATTTACAACGCCACAAATATCACAGCAGCGGTCTCACTGGACTCACTGGCTAAGTCACAAGATGGTCAGTTGAACCACTTTGACAGGATCGCTGGGTATACGAGGAGTCACTTTTACGGTAACCCGGCCGCCAAAAAGTCCAACAAATTCTCGTGGTATCTGAACATACATACTTTGTGGTCTCGGTCGTTCACTGGTCTGATGTGTGTGGGACGGAGAAGTGAGAATTTAGTGAAGCCGATGACATTACCGTACTCACCACAGAAAAGCTGGTGAGCCTCTGACAGGGTCATCAGTAAATACCGTTCTGCCGGTGCCTGCATTTTGTCGTCCGGGTCCTTGATGGAACATAGTCCTTCTTTCCGGGACACATACGACTGACGTCATCACATTGAAGAAACGCCATCACGGTTTCAATGGTATTGGTGGGGAATAGTGTCGCTGCGAGTTTTCGTCACTGTGGATGATGCTCCATCGAACACGATTCCTAACGACATCTTTGCAACACACTTTCTCTTAGGCAACGAAGCTATGATGGATCCATTGACGTGAATTTGCCGTCTGGGTGTCAACGGTGGGCGCGCTTCGCACGTGAGATGGCCTTGCCGAGCGTCTGGTATTGCAATAGGGACTAGGTCCTCCGCGTTTTTCAGCGAGAAATGGCGTTCTTCTTCTTATCGCGTTGGAGTCTCTTCCTCTCACGTTCTTTCTTGCGAATGGCTTCTTTCTCTTCTTCTGTTATGGTTGCCTTCTGCCTCAGTCTTGCTGCTTTCTTATGTTCTCGATCGTCTGCTCCTGTGATCTTCTTTCAGACGTTTCCTGAATGCTTGACTTGCTCGGAAGATGTTTTGGGTGGCATGATGGCGTGGAGTACAGTGAATGATTCCTGTCGACCCGGAAGAGCTCGTTTTATGCACACACCTGAGTCCGAGTGTCAGATGAGTGACATTCACCTCATAGTTAGTGGCCAATTAACACCTTGTCAGCTTTAATTAATTACTTCATCCAAGTGTCAGTTGATGACATCTACCTCATATGTTTATTTTCCGATTAACACCGATTGTCAGCTTTAATTTAATTACTTGGATGACCAAGTTCCTATGGTTGTCAAACTAATCAGTTGAGACGACAGAGTAGTTCCAGCCTCAGTACTGACTCAATCGAGGCTATCTGCAAGAGTCTACGTTGCATAAACACTTAACAAACTAATTAATGTTTATCGAAGAATAAAAAACAAACATATATTTATTATATCTCCTCTGTTCGCTTGCAGTTAACCGTGATACAAACATATCCTGATGGCAATACATGCCTCAATACATACAGTGTAAGTGTCTGTCCGTAACGCAAATCGACACCATTGTTTTATTGTACATCGCCTCATTTTTTTCAAGTAAAGAAGGCTTAGTTTTGAAGGTCCTGGTCAGAGGAAGAAAAAACCATGAGTGTCATTCCATTTTTGCTTCCTATGGAAAAAATGATTGGAACTTTTGATACTCAAAAGTTATGGAATGGGACAACTACGTTTGTGACATGCATTTTTTTAGAACAAAAGGGATCTGAAATCATTTATATGGTGGATATTGTGTTTTCATAATCACTGTCGCTCATACGGTGTACCAAGTTTTCATCAAGTCATCTCAAAAAATCAAGGAGGTAGACAAAAAAACATGGTCCCTTCCAAACACAAAAATCAGGGTTTCTCCGAATAAATGGCTAATATCTACCTCATCAGGTCTAAGTCTGAATTAACAAACTATAAAATATGTAGTCCGAGTTAGCAAACTTTGTTTATCCGCAAGTTTACTTTCGGTCTATCAGCAATTTCGTTTTTTAAAAAGTCATGTCGCAAAAGATACGTGAAATGCACCATATATCATAATCATTATATATGATATATATGTATATGTGTATATATATACACATGTGGCGTATATATAATATATATATATACACATATACATATATATATTATATATATATAATTATATATAATGTAACAGAAATGGCCCTTATTGCGACTTACTAAAATAATAGGATTAGCTCAGATCCCCATTAAATGCATGTATAGCAGGTTGTTGGTAAAGTAGAGATATATGTGTGGCGGGAGTTGTAAAAGGCTGTTTATGTTCGTACAGTGGTGGTGTGACAAGTGGCTCCCTCTTCTTCCTCTCCTCTACGGACGATAGGCCCCCCAGTCGGCTGAGGGTGTGGCCTGGAGAGAGGGTATGGCTAAAGGGAGGAAGTGACACAAGGGGCGGAGCTTTGGTCGGCAGTCGCTGAGAGAGAGGCGGGCTCGTGTCTCGAAGGAAGGCGAACGAACGGACGGCTTTCATAAAAAGAGTGCTCGTGTGTCGAAGCGAGGCAACGAGAGAAGAAATGGAAGGCTTCGGTAAAAAGGGTCCAGTGTGGTGAAATAGTGCCTCTCGAAGCGTGGCTCGGATTTCAAAACGAGCGAACGAGGAGTTGAATTTTGAGAATATTCATATATGTATATATAAATATATGTATATACATATATATACATATATATATAGTATATATATCTATAATATAATATTGGGCTAGTGGGCTTTTTGAGAGGCTGCCTGCACGTCGAGGATTCTGCCGTGAAGGGACGGGCAGCCGGCTTCGAGCGAACGAAAGGAAAAGGAAAGGCATGGTGAATCGGCGGGAGAGAACGCTGAACCTGAGGGTCGAGTCTGCCTCGGCCGAGAAAAAAAAAGGTGATTCGACAGAGAGAGGAACTGAGAGATTGAAGGGGAAGTCGGGCTTCGAAGCGGGAAGGCAGGAGAGGAGACGCCGGAGCCTCTGGGACGGTTCTTACTCACCTCACGGCTGGACACGTTGTGCGATCCGCGCTCGGAGCTCAGCACTCGAATGTGGCCTTGTTCTAGTGAATGGGCCGGCCTGGATTTGTATGCTGAAACCCTGGAGAGAGATCACTGAGGCCCCATCGTTTGATCTGGCGCGACTTGTGCCGTCAACATTGCGTGGGGCCAGAGCGTGCGGAGACCGCATGCATGAGGTCTGCGCAAAAGGACAAGCGCCCATTTTGCCACGCGGCGTGTTCGAGCTGGGAGTTCGAATCCGTGGAACATCCGCCTGTTGTGAGCGACATTCGTGCTTTTTGACACTTCCTTACATCCATGAAACCTCACCAAGTACTCTGTCGTTGTCTTGCGTGCAATGCTGGTTGTCTTTGTCTGCACGTGTTGTAATAAGGCATATCGGTAGCGACCCCTCAAACCTGTAGACCGTGTTCCCTAGTTAAGAACGGCGTTGAGGATTGTTAATAAAAACCATTGTCCGTGAATTTTGCTTGTGTTGTGATCCCGATTGTTCCCCAATAATCTGGTTAATTCGTATGAAAGTTTCCGCTATGGATAAATTTTATGTCGCGTCAGGAACGATCCCGTTCGATGGCATACAACACCAAAAATGGTTACAGACTCGCAGAAAATGCTCGGCAATCTGACCAAAACCAGTCTTAAGCCCAGGGGTTTCTATTTCCCCCACTGCGCAAGGTGCAAGGATTACGTTGGTATCGGCGATGAAGGCGTTGGCCCAAGGCCTGTGCTGAGCGGCGGCGTTATAAACCCCGGAGAACGGTGGTGGTGAGGGTGGAGCCTAGAACCGGGTGGAAATCCCGCCACCCGGATCCGCAACAATATATATATATGTATAGAATATATATTGTTGTAGATTTCCGCAGCCGGCGTGCGGGACACGACCGCTTCTAGCCAATGCGGCCGCTCTCACCCACCGAACGGACAATTAGTCGCAGCCTCCGGATCAAACCGATGGAATCCCGCTACGGGTTGTTTGATGCACACCACAGCCCAGTCAACACTCTACGCGCGCTACAGGTCAATCGCGAATTGTCGATATACCTATTAATCGCGCGGGCAGACTACCGAGAGACTGTACCTCAACGGGGGGGGGGGGGCCCGCACGTTGAAACGAGTCGCTTTAAGCAGCTCGCTTCGCTTTTTGGATACTGAGCGGAGTATTTATCGCCGAAAGCCCGCGTTGGATCGCGATTTATTTATCGCTATTAAAAAGCCAGCTATTATTCCGAACTCAATACAGGCAGTTCAATGAAGGAAAAAGGGACGCGACGAACGGGTTTAACATTCACACAAGCACATTTATTTGCACAACATAATAATGGTCAAAGCAGCAATGCAGGTATGTACAAGCATGCAATGAATGGGGGTAGGGAAAGACGCGACAAGAAAAAGAACTACCACCGTTCTATAATTACGTACACTATACATGTCTTAACCTAAAGAGCATGGCGCCACAACGTTCATTCAAAAGAAACAAGGGAAAAACCCCAGGAAAAGACGAGGGGTAGACTGGACCTCTTGGGTCTTTATGAGCACGGGAGCTGTGATGACCGCAGAAAAGCTGCGAGAGGCCGGGCTGGTTACCTTCACCTCGTGGTGCCCTCGCTGGTGGGCGAGCCGCGAATGTTCCGTCCTCACGGCAGCTGGCGTGACCGCGGTTCGGCCCAGGCCTTGGCGGGCGGCCTGGTGATTCGGGCCCAGCCGCAACGCCTCAGAGGAATAACGGGTCTTTTGCTCTTCTTAGAGTTGATGCTCTCTTTAGAGCCCGTCCGTCCTCAGCGCCGCTCGGACTGTCCCGAAGCCCAATCACCTCGGACCGTCGGTGCCGGCTGGCGACCTCTCTCCGGCTCTCCCACGTCCCGCACACGGAACGCTCAGTTTCTGCGCGGCACAGCAGGCTTGGCTGCGCTCCAGCTCCCGTCTCCTCGGCGAACCCAGACCTCCACTGCCCTCCACTGGACTCGAACCTTGATCTATGGCCACCACTCCAAACCCAGACCGACTGACTGACTTGGTGCTCTCGCGCGCTGTATATTAGGATTCAGTGAGCGAGGTCTGGATCTTCGATCCCTCACCCACTGACCCCACTGGCTCCGCCCCCCTCGATCTCTGATCCGAATTTCGAGGCGCGAAGCCTCGGAGCGAGCGGACGTGGTTGAAATTCCACCGTTCCCTGGCGCCCAACAAAAGGAGAGCGGACTGTGGTTGAAATACCGTCGCTGGCAATGAGGAAACCCCCGGTCTGTTTGCGCGATGCTGTTTGCTGGGAACTCGCCGTGCTGGCGCAAAGATGGTGAAGCAATGGTTGAAGGTGAAGCCATGTTGTTCGTTGTTGGTTATTGGGGAAGATGTCGGTTTGGGAGCAGGTGGTGTGGTTGGCGTTTTTGAAGGGGAAGGTTGAGTTGGTTTCGGTTCAGGCAATGAGAAGGTGGATTGTGAAGGCGTTGTGGAGGAGGCGGTTGTTGTGGTTGAAATTGCGGTTGGCGTTTGGAGAAGGTGGTTGTGAGAAGGTGGTTGTTGTGGTTGATAATGCGGTTGGTCCAAAAAACGATAGCAAAAGAAAAAAAGGCTAGCTCAAAGATCAGCAGCGCGCGTACACGGTTAAAAATTCCTCTTAAACATCCGGTGGGGAAACTATCTGAACAACAGACTTATCGACATAACTGATCAAGGACCTATATGCTGCTCTGTGAATTTCGCCACAACCGTAACACTCCCCCTCCCTTTTTACAGACTCGTCCCGATCGTCAAATTTTCGTGTGCCTTCATTGGTAAGTTTCCCCAGTACATTTTATCTTCGGATCCCTGAGTGTGACATTTGATGTATTCGTGGTTCCCAAAAGTAAATAACCTACGGTCTGAGTTAACTAACTAAACAAACCCCACTCATGCAGACGACTTAATAAATTGCCGGCGTCTAAGACACACATGCAGGGGGAGCAAAGTCATGTACAATTTTTACTTAACTTACAAATTTTCACACTAACCATGGCCCAGGACTGATGGACTCGTAGGAAAGAGAAGCAGGGACGCCAGGCTGCTCAAAGCAGTCTCTGGCTCATGAAAACAAATTGCAGTTTAAACGGGGAATTGGCCGGCTGTCCAATGCAGTCTTTAGGCCTCCCCCCTGAAATGAGCGCAGTGAACACAAATGGTGCACGGGCTGCACGCAATGCAGTTCCCCGTGTGCGGCTGCCTACAGGGCAGTCCCTGCAACTTACGCGATGATCCTGGGGTACATGGTGATGGATGGAATGCGGGGCAATGCAACAAGGGCTAGCAGGCATGGGTCAAGGCAAAGGCAGGCAGACAAGGCATTGGCAAGGCCGGCACAGGCCGTTTTTAACAAAACAGCCGGCAGGGTGAAGCTGGCCGGCAACAGGGCCATTGTAGCAAAAACAGGCCGGCAGGTGAAGCGCCGGCACAGGCCTTGTAGCAAAACAGGCCGGCAGGTGAAGCTGGCCGGCAACAGTGCCTTGTAGCAAAAAAGCCTGCAGAGTTGAAGCTGGCCAGCCTCT
>CM068956.1:59752426-59769876 GCA_035128595.1 Eptatretus atami
TGATGACCGCAGAAGCTCCGAGAGGCCGGGCTGGTTACCTTCACCTTCGTGGTTCCTCGCTGGGGCGACCCGCGACATCCCGTCCTCACGGCAGCTGGCGTGACCGCGGTTCGGCGCAGGCCTTGTCGGGCAGCCTGGTGATTCGGGCCCAGCCGGCAACGCCTCAGAGGAACGAACGGGTCTTTTGCTCTCTTAGAGTTGCTCTCTTTAAGAGCCCGTCCGTCCTCAGCGCCGCTCGACTGTCCCGAAGCCCGATCACCTCGGACCGTTCGGTGCCGGCTGGCGACCTCTCTCCGGCTCTCCACGTCCCGCACACGAACGCGCAGTACTGCGCGGCACGGCAGGCTTGACTGCGCTCCCAGCTCCCGTCTCCTCGGCGAACCCAGACCTCCACTGCCCCACTGGACTTGAACCTTGATCTTGGCACCACTCCAAACCCAGACCGACTGACTGACTTGGCGCTCTGCACGCTGTTATATAGGATCCGTGAGGCGAGGTCTGATCTTCGATCCCTCACCTCTGACAACCACTGGCTCCGCCCCCTCGATCTCCTGATCCGAATTTCGAGGCGAAGCTCGGAGCGAGTGGACGTGGTTGAAATCACCTTCCCTGGCGCCAACAAAGGAGAGCGGACGTGGGTGAAATCACCGTCGCTGGCAACGAGGAAACCCCCGCGTCTGTTTGCAGCGATGCTGTTTGCTGGGAACTCGCCGTGGCTGGCGCAAAGATGGTGGCGTTTGCGGAGTTGAAGGTGAATATTGTTAGAATTAATATTGTTTTGTAATAACATTAATATTATGCGATTATCATTGGTGTTGTTATTACTTTTGCTTTTAGAAGGGGCCTTGGAAAAACATCATGATTTGCTATCTTAACACAAATATACACCTCAACTAGAAGGGCAATCAGTATAATGTATACCTCCGCCCTGTAATGCCTGATCCACGAGAACATATCCGGCCCAATCAATACATTTTGGAAATTTCAGGCTATGTATCGTATTTAGCCCAATCTCTCAATGGTGAAGAATCACTTCGAAAATTAAATAATTCTCGTATCCAGATCCGGTTTCGGATCTTCACCAAAATCTAATCAGTTCGTCCTTGTCACACACCAAATGTGCCCACCAAGTTTCGTCCGAATCCGTCCAGAACTTTTTGAGATATCGTGCTATATATCGGTTTTGGCCCTATCTCTCGATGGTGAAGAATCACTTTTTAAAAATATTGTAGTCGGATCCGGATCCGGATCCTCAACAAAATCTAATCAGTTCGTCCTTGTCACACACCGAACCTGTCCACAAAATTTTATCCAGATCCGTCCACAACTTTTTGAGATATGCTGTACACAGACAAACACAAACAGACAGAAAGGGGTGAAAACATAACCTCCTTCACCTTCGGTGGTGGAGGTAACAAGGATTTTGTCCAAGGTGGAAATCCCCCTTCGGAAGGTGGGAGGGGGCAAATGAAGTCGCTACAACCTCCACCGTGTGACCCTGAGTCCACCATTCAAATTTGGTACAGATTGGATAAGTAACGACTGAACGTGTCACGTTAAAATAAAATAAAAAGTCAGACACACCAAACTGCATATTTTAGTACAACTAGGGAAAAGGACCATCAAATGGCAGGTGCACAAAACTCAACACAACACTGGGGATTACAAAACACACAAAGTTGTGGATTACGCCTGATTCAGTATTTGCAATGATGGAATGGGAAACTGAAACGGGTCAAAACGTTAGGCGGGATTTCTTTGACGTGCTTCAGGTGTTTATGTGAAATGCGCAAACATACGGTGTATAAGCACAGCCACAATTACCCCCAAAATAAAATTTATAAAAATAACGCGGGTGATTTACAAGCACAGCCTCGGTCGCTTCTGAAAACATTTTTTTAAACAGGCGGTGTATAGACACAGAACGCTGGCTTCATTGCTTGATGCCTTCGTAAAAACAACAGGTTATGAAATGAAGTAAAAAGAAAACTATTGCTTATGTGCATACATAATACATTGTGTTTATATAGCTTGGATAGATATCAATTCTGCTGGGCCATGAGGGAATTGTACTTCAGGCCAGAAGGCTTGAAGCCTGGGGCCTACACAAACTGTGCGCCTCAGAATACCTGCGACGTCGATGGGTTGCAACCTTCCGACATTTGATGATGCTTTTAATAGTCACTTTTGGTCTTTTCACACTGAAGAGAAAACTTTTCACACTGAAGGGAAGTCATGGCAATTGTGAAAATAACACTTATGTTTGGAGCCATTTCACCTCACGTCCCATGGAACATATTCTTTAATTACTTCGGGTTAGAAATGGGAGGGGGGGGGAGAGAAAAAAAGATATCTTTGTCCTAAATTTCACTCAAGATTTCGACAATTATTTAAGTCACAAGTCACGATCATCAAATATGGAATCAGATTTCGAATATCAGCTTTTAAACACCTTAACAAGGATTTTAGCCAAGGAGGAAAACCCCCTGGGGGGGGGGGGGGATAAGTCGCTACAACCTCCATCGTGTGACCGCTAGTCCTCCTGTCAAGTTTGGTTGAGATTGAATAAGTCACAACCGAATGCATTCTGCTCAGACAGACAGACATTAAATTGCGTATTTTAGTGTGATGACCGTTGCATTCAAACTCTGTACAGTAATAACTAACAGTCTTCTGATATTGACTCAATGGTGAAGGATGTGGTTGACATCCTCACTTTTCAATGAATCAGTTTACAGTAGCCTTTCCAAGAAAAATCAATGCAATATAATATAGCTCCATAACATAACCACCAAATAATTGGAAGCAAGATCAAAGGATTTATTGAAAACAACTTATGCTCTTTACACACAATGGCCTTCAGACTAAACATGTTATCCTCATTTCTGTCAATGGTGCTGAAGCCTGTTGTGGGAAAACAGCAATGGTTGCTTTGCCTGGGTGCAGCAAAACCACAACCTTGCTTTACTTAGACCTACATTTTGTCAATATAAAATGCTACATTATTTCATTGTTTTGTGCATTCAATACATACTCAGGAATCAATGTACAGGGTTCGGGTCATAGAATATTTGAAACTACTAAATTGGTTAAAAAAAACACTGGAAAATGTTTGATGTTAGAGTTACATTGATCAATTTTTCATGCAATCAAAATGAAGTGTTAACAATAAGCTGCTGCCCATAAACAAACCTGATCAGATGACTGCTTTAAGAAAAGAGAGAATAACAACTAAATAATTAAATACAAGCTGAACAGATGATGGTACAATAAATGGTGAAAAATAAGTAAAGGAAGTTAATTATGATCAGAACAAAGCAACAGCGAGAGAAGTTTGGATAAGATAAAGTGTTGAATGTGGAGCAAGTTCAGCAAGTATAAGGAGCATTACACAGAAAGAATGCCAAACTAGCATTGACAAGACAAAATTCAAGGAAAGAAAAGGTGTATGTAGGTGACAGACACAGTAGACATTTGATGATGAAGACCAAAATGATAATAGACACAAAGTGCAATCTCAAATATATGTCTTAGTTGTACATCTTGTTTGAAAGAAAAAGAAAATCAAGGGAGAAATAATTGTTGGTTAACGACTGTGTGAAGTAGGTGGAATTGAGACTCATGCATTGTTGACTTAATGGATTGACCTTATGATGATTATTGATTACTCAATAAGATAATGTTTGACAAGTCAAATTGCGCTGATTTTTTAATGAAAATTACTGACAGCTCACATATTATATATACTGTTTATATATGTGTATATATATAATATATATATATATATATATATATATATTGTTGCAGAAATGGCCCTTAGTGGGTTATTAAATATATGATTAGCCCAGATCCCCCATTAAATGCATGTTTGGTCAGGTTGTTCGGTAAATGGACGCTACATGTGTGTCGGGAGGTGTAAGAGGCTGTTCATCGTTGGTACATTGGTGGTGGACCGAGAGGTTCTTCTTCTTCCTTCCTCTCTCCGGACAATAGTCCCCGCCCAGCGCTGAGAGGGTGAGTGGCCTAGAGAAGGAAGTGAACCTGAAGGGAGGAGGAAGTCGGTTTTGAGGCGAGCGAGTGAAGGAAAAGACTGCAGGAGCGCCGGGAAGACGGTGGTGAAACTGAGCGCCGGTGTGGCGTGATCGGCTGAATAGGGCTGGCTGTGTGTGAGTCAGCAGTCGGTTTTGAGGCGAGCGAGTGAAGAAAAAGACTGCAGGAGCACCGGGAAGACGGTGGTGAAACTGAGCGCCGGTGTGGCGTGATCGGCTGAATAGGGCTGGCTGTGTGTGAGTCCGCAGTCGGCTTTGAGGCGAGCGAGTGCTGAAAAGGAGAAGTGAAACTGAAGAAGTAAAACTGCAGTGGGCTTCGAGGCGAGGGAGCAAAGGAAAGGCAGTGTGAATCTGCCAGGAGAGAAGCTGAACCGGAGCGCGACGAGTCTGCGATCGGCAGTGGTGAAACTGAGCGCCGAGGTGGGGCACGATCAGCTGTTCGTGAGGAGCACATCGACAGATTCATCCGTAGTCCAGTGACGGAGCCTCTGACTGTCCCTACTCACCTCACGGCTCGACGACGTCTTGGAATCCCATGGACCCAGCCTGCGGAGCCCAACACCTCGATTTGGCCTGGTCTGGTGAACAGGCCAGGCCTGGACTTGTATACTGGACCTTGGAGAAACCAGCTGAAACCCACCATCGATCTTTCGCTCTGGTGCAGTCGACCTCGCGGGGTCTGAACGCGCCGAGGCTGCGTGCGTGAGGGCTGCGACACATGGACGAGCGCCTTTTTGCCACGTGGCGGGCTCGAGCTTGGCGGTGGTTAGGGTGGCGCCAAACTGTAACATTTGGCTGTCGAGAGCAGGTGCGAAAACCAAACTGGTTACGGATGGTGATTGACGCACTCGTCCGAATCCCCACCCCCGAACCTCAACAATTATATTTATATATATATATATATATTATATATATATATATAATTATATATAATTATATATATATATATATATATACATACACACACACACATTAAACACCCAAGCTTGGTGAAGCAGCAAGGTACAGATTGTGTCCCATAACAGTCGAAGCTGTGCAAACTGTGATCAACAATTGTCGCCTGTCACACGATCACATATTCTCTGACGTGCTGCACACCAGTCAGGAGGTGGGATTGCGATTGGGTGTAATAATAAACCCAAAACAAGCCCTTCTGATGTGATATAGGAACTTTGTTTATGCAATCAAAATGTTTTTTTTGTTTTTTTTTTGGTTTATTATTATGCCCGTCCATTGCTGAACATTGCCACAAGGGCAATTAGGTTAAAGCCTGTTGTTGTGGGAAAGTTTAAATGTCTCAATGTATATTATTTTGGCAGATGTTGTTTTTCATTTTGAAGCATTGCTACTAAAAACGGTTTCAAAAACTATCCGTCATACTCTGCGGCAATTTTCTGGAATGACTTGAGCTTCGTCATTGAAACCTAACCTAAAAATTGTGGTCAGTCTGTTTTCCGTTGAACTTTCGTTTACAATTTGCTGCGATTCACAGGTTTTGTGCATTCACTTTTTACATCCGCACATTAAAGATGGACGGAGGTTACCATGTTTGCACCTGTCTCTTTGCGTGCAGGATATCTCAAAAAGTTGTGGACGGATTCAGATGAAATTTGGTGGCCCGGTTGGGTGTGTGACCAGGACAAATTGATTAGATTTGGGTGAAGATCTGTATCCGGATCGGGATAATGGAATTTTTAAAGTGATTTTTCACCGGAGAGATAGGACCAAAAATGATACATCTATAGCATGATATCTCAAAACAATATGGATGGGTTCGGACGAAACTTGGTGGACAGGTTTGGTGTGTGACAAGGACGGATTGATTCGATTTTGGTGAGGATCCAAATCTGGATTCAAGATTTTTGAATTTTTTTTTTTATTGTGATTCTTCAACATTGAGAGAAAGGGCCAAAGACGATATATAGCATGATATTTTGTAAATTTATCGGGCCCGATATGTTCTACTGGATCAGGCATTGCGTGGCGAAGGTATGCACTCTACCAAGTGCCCTTCTAGTTTATGTTGAAAGATGATGCAACTCTTTTGAACTTGCTGATTTAATTATGGACGTAATCCAGAGATAATGGTTCCTGTTCCTGTATTGCATAAAGATTATGTTATATATATATGTTTCTCGTTGTATTACTCTCATTGCGTTATCATTTTGTATTATTTTAACGAGCAACTTGCCCGTGCCCACACGGGATTCTAAACAGGGTGGGGATTGAGGCTGGAAAAATGCAAATGGCATTTTCTGTCATGGATCCGGCAAGCTGGTAGCAGCAGTTCACATTTATTGCCACAGCTAATGCAATTTAAATGCTCTTATGGTGGTGAGATGCTCCCTTTGAAATTGTTTGGTCAATATATGTAGCTTTTTGATGCCCAGGGTCCGTAATAGAGATTTGTGTTGTGTCAAAGCCAGTAACCAATTGCAAATCAATAGTAGGATTCATTTATTTTAATTGTGGCTGCTTTTTCTTGAGTACCATGTGGAAGATTCGTCTTCAGACTAAACATGTTATCTTCATTAAATAAAGACTACAACTAATACTACGACGAATCACAAAATAGCATTTTTCATTTTCACAGATTCTCAAAAGAACATCATAAAATGTAAAATTTGAAATTTATTTTAAGTACCTTCAGTTGCTCTATTATCTTTGCTAATAGTTACGTATCCCATATCCTATGATGTTAGCTACAGTGAATGAATGCATCGAAGGTTGAACTGCTGTTTTTTCTGTGCTTGGTAAATGCAAGTGCAAGATCAATGAATAGGGTAATTTTGAGTCATCTGTATAAAAGCAGTGCAATTTTTACCTGACATTACCAATTTAAATGGTTGGGTGAAAGAAACTCTCAGGAGATAACTAAATGTGAGTAGTTGTACAGATGTTGGGAATTGCACAATCAACAGGTAGTAGACAAAAAAATAAATTGGAAACACCTGTGTAAATAAGGGACACCAAGCAATGGCTTCCACACAGGTGTGGCCCATGCATTAATTAAGCAAATAACAACCCAGCATGCTTAGCGTCATGTATAAAAATCCTGCACAGGCCTGGATGTCAAACATTATGGCGAGTATGGCTGCAAGAGGAGACCCCACCAATGCCCCCATCCACAGAGCATGTGTGGTCTCCCAATGGTTTGATGAGCATGACACTGATGTTATCCATTTGTCATGGCCTCCTCAGTCACCAGATCTGAATCCAATCGAGCATCTATAGGATATTGTGGAATGACACCTGATACGGCGTTTTCCACCTCCATCAAACAGGTGTGAGTTCATTGACTTTCTCGTGGAAGAATAGTGCAGCATCACTCCGACAGAATTCCAGACGCTGGTCGACTATGCCACGATGCATACAGGCTGTACTGGCCACACGTCGTGGCCCAACGCCCTATTGAGTAACTTCACATTGCTGTTTCCATTTTTTGTTCACCACCTATATGTCAATCCTACATTCACAACCTGACCAGACTCATTGGACAGCCAATAGACCTTGGAGAGGACAGCCCAAAGTGACCAATGTTGATATCATGGTTTGCATGAATGGCATGTCCAAGTTCCATTTGCGATAAAGAATATTCATCGTCAGGCTAGACTCCAATGGTGCCAAGACAACAGCAAGATGAGAAGTACGTATGAAACTTTGAAGCAACGGACCACAATAGATTATACCACATCATGATATCCTGTGTGAAATAATGCTCTTGGAAATAAACTGAAAAAATTGATAAATTTGAAAAATGGAATACAAAATCCCTTCCTTCCTGACCCACATTTCTGTCAAGTCACTGATTATGACGTTTTTTTTGTTTTGTTTTGTTTTTCCTATGGAATTAACAAAGCATTCATGTACAGTAGAGCATGTCTGAAATCAGCAATGAAAACATTTTAAAAGTACAGCACAGTTCATTAACCAGAATATATAAAAATTTCCTCCTTGCATCCACAAAGAGAATGCCAAATGGAAAGTCAAATGCACCTGGCTGGAATTCAAAAATACTGCTTTGCCAAATAAAATAAGTTGGGCAAAATGAATCGACATTAATAAGATACAAGTGAAATGCACCGATATAATTAAAGGGTTGATTAAAAGTGTTATCTGCAATGAACAGAAATGCCAGACTCATTTCATCTGTCAGCAAGCACAGTTCCAACGTGAATGAAATCAACGCTCCGCAAGAAGTAATAAAATTGACATGCACAATACAAAATATCCCGAGATTTCCTTCAATTCAAAAACAATGGAGGCATCACCAACTACGAACGGTGCCCAGAAAGGAAAAGTTAAGGTCTGGAATTCCGAGCACCAAGTGGTCTTCAGTGAACATGTTTATGAAAACAATTTGGTGGCTGAAATGTCCGACAAATTCATTGCTGGGAAACTAAACTCGTTGGTGGGAAACTAAACTCGTTGGTGGTGCTTTCATTTTAAAATATAGATTTTTCCAACTACCACCAGCTTTTCCACTTGATCTTTACACTGTCCTTTTTTTTCTCAAGCACACATACAGTTGTTAACAAAATAATGTCCCCAACAATTCAAAATGTAACAAAACTGAATGAAGTGGTGCACATTGTGTGCATACAATGGAAAGACATGCAGGTGGGAAAGCAGGCATGCCAAACAGAGTGTACAAGGAGGCATTGGGTGCTTAATCAATGTCAGGGTGACGTGCATGCTTCATGCATCAATTTCCTTGTGATAAATCAGAAAACAGCAGCTCGCTTCCCCTGGATTAGGTGAATGTGCTAGATCTACACATCCGCTTGTCCGATAAAAGGCCAGTGCGCTCGAAAATGAACAGCATCACATTAGTCCGAGTTTACAGAATCCCATACAAAGCAATCCAGTTGCATAAAAATTGACTGACTGTATTCATTTTCAAAAGTTTTGTTAAGCAGAATAATAACATGAAATATGAGATGTCCAAATTTAAAATGATTGTAAAATGCTCGTATCACCAAGGAGCAAAAGTACGAATCTTCAGCTACCCGATACACGAGCACCACAAATCCAATTATCAAATGAAGAATGTTGAAGAAGTATGCTAAAATTTTGACAAATGGAAACATCTGACAATCTCTGCTCGACACAATAAAGCTTAAAGCATGGGCAAATCAAACACATACGTGTGGGAAGGTGGTTGTGCTTAAGATCTTAGGATCCTCTCCATGCCAACGTAGGGCAGTGTGCTGTGCTACTACCTTCATGCACTGTGATTCCACAGTTGTCACACTGCACAATCTCATTACTGTCTTCGCTCGTTTCCCCAAGGCACACGGAGCAAATGAACAGCTCCTGCATTTTCTCAGTTGAAGATTTGCCTTCTGAAGTTTTGCTGGACGCAACAGACTCCTGGTGAAATGAATGAGACAATCCATTCAAACAGCAGGTGAGAATGCAGTATATTGTGCTGTTTGTTTAAAATGATGAATGGGTACTGTTATGTGACAATTCTTCGACCAAAAATAGATATTGAGGTATGCCAGAAAACACGAGTAAAACTGATTGCAAGCATATTCCTGCCTTAGAGTAACAATAAAATCATTTAAAAATTTATATTTTATGCCAACGAACAAATACAAGTCAGAATTATTGAGAAATACCCAGAAAAATGGAAGACATGTGGATTGGTGTTTCTGCATTCAAACTTCTTTTGAACCATTTTGGAAGCAAAATGGATGGCACAGTACACATTTTACTGCATGAAGTAATTTGGACTCTGCTTCTTGTTGCTGCGTTAGATACAAAGGTTGAAGTCATTGATTATAGGCTGTGTGGTGACCACAGATGTCTTGATGGTCCTACGTAATAGTTACTTTGTGTGCACAAAGCGAAAAGCTGGGTGAAGCAAGAGATTCACTTTGTCTGTCTGTCTGTCTGCAGACGTCAGTTTATGATCGAGTTACTACTTAATTTTCATTGAACGTTATATTTTGAACACTGTAGAACACAAATCGGAACATTAAATGGAACATAAACCTGAAGTTTCGCAGTATTTTGGCTCTGAATTTGGCAAATTGTATGGAATCCCGTCGGGCACATGCACATAGAGGAGAAAGGTAATTTATTTACTCTGTCTGCCTGTCTGGCGGTCAAACAAAATTGAAAATCATTACAAACAGGAAACTTACTGTTTTAAGGATGTCATAAAGGATGCAAACAACAGGATGGTATACACTGGGCACTAAAAGCAAATGTTTGCAATTGTGCAATGAGTTAATTTGTTGTTATCAAACGTGTTGGTGCTTACATTATTCATGTGGGTAGTATTGACTGATCTTATAATGTAGAACAATTGCAATATTTGCACTGAGAGTTAAGCTTTAATTTTTGCATTTAGGAATCATCTCGTAGTAGAACAAATAGAGGGGAAAATGCAGTGTGGGGGAAAATGCAGTGTGGGAGAAGGTAAGTTTGCATATTTACAGCGCGTGCGCTGTATACAATTGCACCGAGTTTGAAATGTCCCCCAGCGCGTCTACCACGTCTCCGGTGGGTCCGGTGTCCCCCCGTCCCCCATCCCCCCCCCTCCCACGTGCCTAAGACAGCCAATGACGGCCGTCCGGTAGATGCAGTGCGTAACCTCGACGGAAATGGCGACAATTGACGAAATACCGAGTATTTCAATGGAAATTTGTGAAACTAATGTGTTATATATGTGAAAACCATTTAATTTATGCTTGACGAAAAAAAACGAAGAAACCTCCCCTCATGTACGAACGAACGAACAAAGACGTCATTTTCCGTCCACCATGGCATTTCGCCCGAACGCAGAAAGCTAAGTTCTTCTTATGCCATCATTCTCTTTAATATTTGCCATAAACAAGTGTTTCGTCATGCATTAGTAGCTGAAATTTACTTACAACAAGAACGAAAAAATAATCTCCTCAGATTCAACAAGAACGAAAAAAAAACCGAAAACATCACGTGCAGGACAAGACCAATCGAGCTGAAGGAAACGATACTGTAACTGCACTGCTCCTGATTGGTCAAAGGACACCACGTGTGTTGTGTGGGCGGTTATGCAAAGATTCCAGCTAAGTTCTTCTTATGCATCATTCTCTTTAATATTGGCCATAAACAAGTGTTTCGTCATGCATTAGTAGTTGAAATTTACTTACAATCATTCTTTTGCGGCCTCCTGCCACGCTGTATCGAACGATTTCATTCCTTCTGTTTATTATAAAGGTGCTAATCACAATAATAACAAGATTTTTACATTTCAAATATTAAGTACGCTTTTTAATTGTTTTTCAACTGAAAAAGCATAAATTGCATATTTTAACATTAGTGTACTCATTTGATTCACCACACATGTGACGCTGGTATTGAAGGATTTCACTTGTTTGTTTTATGAAGCTCAGTAAAAGATTATACAGTAAACCCTCAAATATCACGGGTTTCGACCGATTGCAGGTAACCTATTGTGTTCCAATTTAGTTACAGCAGGATTTCATTTTGGCCAATTACAGTTTTTCAGCTGAGATGTCATCATTTGCGTCTGCATGTACAATTACCTCCCATTACGAGCCTTTTGTTGTTTCTCGCGCACCGTTAATAATGGCGCTCAAACGTAAAACAATGGACAAAATTAGTGTCGAAAGGCAGAGAAAAGTTATGATGTTGGGTGAAAAAAATTGAGTTGTTAGATCAGTTGGTTGGAGGTGAAAGTGCGGCATCCGTGCGCCGCTGTTACGGGATAAATGAATTTACTGTGCGGTATATCCATGCAAGTGTTGCCACCAGTACTCCGCAAAGCATAAAGGTGTCATGTATCCCATGATCCTCATATTGAAAGGAAGAAAAAGCCGTTAATATTTAGATCAAGGAACAAATATAGAAAAAAGTGCCTTTCAGTGGACTGGTGATACGTGATAAATAATTGCGCATTAACCAATGCTTCCATGGGGCACCCAGGGCTGAAGGCTCCAGTATAACCACGGCTACCCACAAGTTCCACGCCAGCAAGGGCTGGTTTGAGAAATTCAAAAGAAGATTTGGCCTCCATTTATGTAAAATTATTCAGGAAAGCAGCATCGGCAGACCATGATGCTGTGAAAATCTACCCACCACAGCTCATGGAACTCATCGCGGCAAAGGTATTTTTGCCGGAGCAGGTCTTTAATGCAGACGAAACGGGATTATTCTGGAAGAGGATACCATCTCATACCTTCCTGTTCAAGCAGGAAAGATCTTCTCAGGGGTTCAAGGTGGAAAACGATCTGCTTACCCTTCTCCTATGTGGCAATACAGCAGGCAACTTCGTCGTGCTCCGGATGATCCAACAACCATTGCAAGTTCTACATCGCAAGTTCTATACCCGCATATTTTGAGCCCATGACTTGACCCTGGGTACTTCCAACACATATGGAAAATTTGGTGGAGATCGGACCAGTCCTGGTTTTTTTCAATGATTTTTCAGATGTACATACATCATATATACATAACCAGAGAGTTGGTGTCAAAGCCACCCAATGCTCGCCTGTTTATATATTTATCGGACTCGTCTAATAATATTTTTTATAAAGCATTGCAGTGAAGTCTGATCCAAATAATTTTAAAGCAATATATGTACTATATTTGTATATTGTAATCAGTAAAAAATAGTGTGGTAGATAAAAACATTAGAAAGGAAATAACTTGCACCAAAAACTTTAACATTTTCACGCTCACGCTCACGCTGATGCTCACGCCGGGGGTATCACTATAGCTCTCTGTTCTTCGAACAGGCGAGCTAAAAATGGAAACACCAATGTGAAGTCACTTAATAGGGCGTTGGGCCACCACATAAAGCCAGTATGGACTGCATGCACCATGGCGTAGAGACCAGAAAAATGTGTCCCACAACATTACAGAACCACCAGAACCCTTCATTGTTGGAACCAAGCACTCAGGATTATAGAGTTCTTTAGGTTGGTGCCACACATGCACTCATCCACTTGTCGAGAACATGGTGAAGGATGATTCATCTGACCATATTACATGTCTCCACTGTTTGGTAATCCATTGCCTGTGCTCTTTGCACCACTGGACTTGCAAACATGCATTGCAAGTGTGATGAGCGGTTTGTGCACTTGCAACAGACTATAGCATCCCATGCTGTGGAGATCTCCACGCACAGTTTTTGATGAAACTGGCTGCTCGTGCCCAAGGTTGATCTTTAGTCAATTGATCTGCAGTTGCTCGCCTGCTTTGCCTTGCACTTCAAATTGATGCACAGACTTCACGATCCTGAAGTATGCACTTCTGCCCACTGTTACCCTTTGCTAATGATGTCTTTCCCTCAGATTTCCATACCAACATCACCTTAGACAACGTTGCTCATGAAGCATCAGCAAGTTGATCTGTCCTTGTCACTGAAGCTCCTGCCAAACGCACCCCAACAATCACCCCTCTTTCAAAGTCACTGAGGTCTGCTCTTGCAGCCATGATAGCCATAATTATAGGCAACCAGGCCCGTGCAGCAATATTATACATGACCCGAAGTATGTTGGAATGTTATTTGCTTAATTAACACATGGGCCACACCTGTGTGGAAGCCGTTGCTTTCAATATACTTGGTGTCTCATTTACCGAGGTGTTTCCACTTTTTTGTCCACTACCTGTTCATGCAAACATAGAATTGCCTCATTTAATAAAGTAAGACGAGCAGAGTCTTCCCGTCACTTCGCTGACAGACCAAATGATCGTCCTGTTTGGCAAAAATTTTGGGTGAGAAGGAGAAGGAAAGGAAGAAAAATTTACCCATGTATAAAGTGCTTAAACCCCTCCCCACAATCCCATCCTGTTTGGCAAAAAATTTGGGTGAGAAGGAGAAGGAAAGGAAGACAAATTTACCCATGTATAAAGTGCTTAAACCCCTCCCCACAATCCCCGCCCTCATGTCCTGCTAACCCCCTCCTCCTGATGTCCCTTCCTGCTAGAAATGTCTCACACAGGCTAGAAATGTCAACAAATGCCTCATTTTTTTCACTCCGTTTGTCCGTCCATCCACCCATCCATCCATCCATAACGCTCCTTTTCACCAAATGGTTGCACAGCTGGCCTGACTCCACCCTACATTTGTAACCTGAAAAAAAAATCTTATCGCCAGGTGGGGGAGAAGGGAAGGAGGACAAATTTACCTGTGTGAAGAATGCTTCAACCTGAGTGTTGCCCAGATAAAAATAAAAATAAAAAGGACATCGTAATACCCTCTGCCACCACCACTATGTGGTGCTGCACGGTACACATTTTCAGGAACTACACCCCCCCCCCCCCCACACCGCCTCACACTCCCACGTGAGCCACAGCCACATAGCCTATGTTACCCAACAACACAAAATTGTATTTTTCCCCAAGTTGTCAACTTCTGTCAGGGTATGTAGATGTATTATAATATAATTATATAATTAATGATCAATATATATATATATATATGTGCATGGCTCACAAAGTGGGTATACTGTGGTATGTTTGTGGGAAATTCCACATAAAACTATTGTGAGGTACTGAGACAAACCAGAAATGAAAGTGGACATCTTGGAGAACCTGTAGAAACCGGCAATATCATACACTCCATTTCCCTGTTTTATTGAATATGAATTAAAGCAACGAAATATGGGTATTTCAACCTTAGAAATGTTACAGTTTGATTGGTAAACTTTTTATTTTACTGCACGTTTCTTATGTGACAGTTATTTTGAGTGTGGTGACTCAGAATGTGAACTTTGGTGTGTCTTTATTTTGGATGATGTTCTGTCTCCCTATTCGGTTTTCTGGCATCTACCCTATCTGATGAGATAATGGATTCGTACATAATGCTTCGTGTCCACTGCATCGAGAAAAATAAGGAGTCCAGTGTTGATAATGTTTCTTATGATTTTATTCCAAATCTTCCTTAATTTCTTGGAAATATGGCAGAGTCTAACGGCAGAAAAATATAGATCAAAATTGTGATCAGAAAAATTAAATTTAGACCGCAAATAATCCCGTCTTGATTTTCAAGTCAGTCCCGTTATGTACGAATCATCTCTCGGCGGACGCAAATAACGCCAGCATTAGAAAATCTTGCCGCCTTGCAAACTTCCCCGATTGATGGATATAATAGGCACTTGCAAGCGTCTGAGCACATTTCCATTCGCCGTCGAGCGCAGCGTTTGTCCGTGTCGGTGTCTTTGCGAGAGCCGTAACGTACGAATCCAGCGTGAGGATGCCGAGCCGAACGAGGTGACTCACATTTGTCTGATAATTTAATTCTTCATTTTAGTGTCAGGGTCAGGGTATGGATATATATATATATATATATATATATATATATATATATATATATACTTCTTCTTCTTCTTCTCGACTGCTCCTGTTAGGGGTCGCCACAGCGGATCATTCGTATGATCCGCATAGTGATTTGGCTTAGTTTTTACGCCGGATGCCCTTCCTGAGGCAACCCTGGTCGCCTCTTACGACACAGGGATATGGTACACCGATTCTAACCGGGCATACACGGCCCAGAACACTGGTACTCACTTCGCCGACCTCGGAAGGATGACAGGCTGAGTCAACCTCCTGGTGTGTATTAATTGAAGTGGCCAATGGGGCTTGAACTCAGGCCTTTTGGATCCCAAGCGCTACCCTAACACTACGCCAACACCAGGCTCCATATGTATATATATATTATATATATATATATAT
Organism: Eptatretus atami; assembly: GCA_035128595.1. Classification (NCBI taxonomy): domain Eukaryota; kingdom Metazoa; phylum Chordata; class Myxini; order Myxiniformes; family Myxinidae; genus Eptatretus; species Eptatretus atami. The sequence continues at coordinate 59,768,167 of CM068956.1, forward strand.
ATATATATATATATATAACATATATATATACAGTATATATATATATATATATACATATATATAAATATATATATATCTATATATATAAAATATATATATATATACATCCATATATATATATATATATACATCCATATATATATATATATTATATATATACATCATATATACACATATATATAATCATATATAATATATAATATATAATAAATCCATATATATATATAACATCCATATATATATATATATAATAATTATATATATAATATATATATATATATATATATATAATCATATATAAATATAAATAATATATAATATATATATATATATATATATATATATATATATATATATATACCATAAATATATACCATATCCATATATATATCCATATATATATATCCAATCCATATATATATATTATATATATATAATATATATTATATAATATATATATATATATATATACAGTCTGGAAAAAAATAAGAGACCACTCCAAAAAAAATTAAATCAGCATCTCTACATGTATGGGCCATTCCATTCCAGTGTCTGTTGAATTCAACACAGGCACACCTCATTCTATTTAGTGAGGATACATGATTAGGTGATCACCTGAACCGAATCTTATGTAACAAGGAAACGTATAAAACCACTACGTGGTCATCACTATCCTCTTGTGCAATAGGACCAGCTGGATGGCAAAAATAGTGCTAGTAGTACCTCAAAAATAATTGGAAACAAAAAATAACTATTGACCATGCAAAAGAGTTGAAAAGAAAAGTTTGAGTGAGGAAAGAAGGGTTCAATTCTGGCTTTACTGGCAGAGGATACAGTGAGTGTCAAGTTGCTTCCATCCTTAAAATTTCAAAGACGGCGGTTCATAAGAACAAGGTCAGCAGCAGACATTGGGGACAACAAAGCTACAGACTTGCAGAAAGGTGAAAACGACTTTCACTGACCGGGATGACGCGCCAACTCATTCGAATGTCACTCAACAACCGTGAGGATGACATCAGTGACCTACAAAAGAATGGCAAACGGCAGCTGGGGTGAAGTGCACGGCGAGGACGGTTCGAACACGGCTCCTCGGGGCAGGCTGAAGTCGTGCAAAGCTAGAAAAAAGCCGTTCATAATGAGAAGCAAAGAAGAGCAGGCTGAGGTTGCAAAAGCCAGAAGGATTGGACCATAGAGGCTGGAGTAAGGTATCTTCTCTGATGAGTCCAATTTTCAGCTTTGCCAACACCTGGTCGTCCAATGGTTAGACAGAGACCTGGAGAGGCCTACAAGCCACAGTGTCTCGCACCACTGGTGAAATTTGGTGGAGGATCGGTGATGATCTGGGGGTGCTTCAACAAGGCTGGAATCGGCAGATTAGTCTTTGTGAAGGACTCATAAATCAAGCCACGTACAAGTGTCCTGGAAAAACACTTGCTTCCTTCTGCTCTGACAATGTCCCCAACTCTGAGAATTGTTTTTTCCAGCAGGACAATGCTCCATGCCACATCAGCCAGGTCAATCAAGGTGTGAATGGAGGACCATCAGATCAAGACCCGGTTATGCCAGCCCAATCTCCAGACCTGAACCCCATTGAAAACCTCTGGAATGTGATCAAGAGGAAGAAGGATGGTCACAAGCCATCAAACAAAGCGAGCGCTTTGAATTTTTGGCCAGGAGTGGAATAAAGTTACCCAACAGCAATGTGAAGAC
>CM068956.1:59769901-59785224 GCA_035128595.1 Eptatretus atami
GAACAAGGACAAAACCAATAAAACACCGTAACGAACAGAAGAGGGGTGAAAAAACATAACCTCCTCACACTTGTGGTGGAGGTACACAAGGATTCTTGTCCAAGGTGGAAATCCCCCTTCGAGAAGGTGGAGGGGGCAAATGAAGTCGCTAAAACTCACCGTGTTGACGCCTGAGTCGCACATTCAAATTTGGTAGATTGGAATAAGTAACGATGAACGTGTCACGTTAAAAATAAAATAAAAAGTCAGACACCCAAACTGCATATTTTTAGTACAACTGGGAAAAGGTCCATCAAATGGCAGTGCAACAAAAATCAACACACACTGGGGATTACAAAACAACCAAAGTTGTGGATATAAGCCTAGGTTCAGTATTTGCAATGAATGGAATGGGGAAGCTGAAACGGGTCAAAACGTTAGGCGGGATTTCTTCTGACAGTGCTTCAGGTGTTTATGTGAAATGCGCAAACATACGGTGTATAAGCACAAGCCAAAATTACACCCAAATCAAAATTGATAAAAATACGCGGGTGGATTTACAAGCACAGCTCAGTGCTTCTGAGAAACCATTTTTTTAAACAGCGGTGTAATAGACACAGAACGCTGGCTTCATTGCTTGATGCTTCGTAAAACAAAGGTTATGAAATGAAGAAAAACGAAAACTATTGCTATATGTGCATACATAATAAACATTGTGTTTATATAGCTTGGATAGATATCAATCTGCTGGGCCATGAAGGGAATTGTTACTCAGGCCAGAAGGCTTGAAGCTGGGGACTAGCACAAACTGTGGCGCTCTCAGAATACCTGCACGTCGATGGGTTTGCAATTCGAACATTTAGATGATGCTTTTAATATCACTTTTGGTCTTTTCCACAACTGAGAGAAAAACTTTTCACCTGAAGGGAAGTTCATGGCAATATGTGAAAATAACAGCATTATGTTTTGGAGCCATTTCACCATAACGTCCATGGAACTTTTCTTTATTCTTGGGTTAGAAATGGGAGGGGAGGGGGAGAGAAAAAAAGGATATACTTTGTCGCTAAATTTCACTCAAGATTTCGACAAATTTATTTAAGTCACACAGTCACGATATCAAATATGGAATCAAGAATTTCGAATATCAGCTTTTAAACACCTTAACAAGGATTTTGCCAGGAGGAAACCCCCTGGGGGGGGGGGGGTAAGGTCGCATAACAACCTCCATCGTGGACCGCTAAGTCCCTGTCATAGTTTGGTTGAGATGAATAAGTCAAACCGAAATGCATTGCTCAGACAGACAGACATTAAATTGCGGATTTTAGTGTGGATGAGCCGTTGAATTCTAACTCTGATCAGTATATAACTAACAGTCTTCTGATATGACTCAAATGTGAAGGATGTGGTTGAACATCCTCACTTTTCAATGGAATTCAGTTCTAGCAGTAGCATTTTCTCAAGAAAAATCAATGCAATATAATAATAGCTCCATAACCATACACACCGAAATAATTGGAAGCAAGATCAAAGGATTTATGAAAACAACTTATGCTCTTTACACACAATTGGCCTTCAGACTAAACATGTTATCCTCATTTTGTCAATGGTGCTGAAGCCTGTTTGTGGAAAACAGCAATGGTTTGCTTTTGCCTGGGTGCAGAAAACACAACCTTGCTTTCTTAGACTACATTTTGTCAATATAAAATCTACATAATTTCATTGTTTGTGGCATTCAATCAATACTTCAGGAAATCAAATGTACAGGGTTCGGCGTCATTAGAATATTTGAAACTACTAATTGGTTAAAAAACACTGGAAAATGTTTTGATGTTAGAGTTACATTGATCAGATTTTTGCATGCAATTCAAAATGAAGTGTTAACAAATAATGCTGCTGCCCCTAAACAAACCTGATCAGATGACTGCTTTAAGAAAAGAGAGAATAACAACTAAAGTAATTAAATACAAGCTGAAACAGAATGATGGTACATAATGGTGAAAAATAAGTCAAGGAAGTTAATTATGATAGATCACAATAGCAACAGCGAGAAGAAGTTTGATAGATAGTGTTGAATGTGGAGCAAGTTCAGCAAGTATCAGGAGCATTACACAGAAAGAAATGCAACTAGCATTGACAAGACAAAATTCAGAAAGAAAAGGTGTATGTAGTGACAGACACCGTAAAGACATTTGATGATGAAGACAAAATGATATAGACACAAAGTGCAATATCAAATATATGTGTCTAAGTTTGTACATCTTGTTTTGAAGAAAAAGAAATCAAAGGAGACATAAATTGTTGGTTAAGACTGTGTGAAGTAGGTGGATTGAGACTCATGGCATATTGTTGACTTAATGGATTGACCTTATGATGATATTGATTACTACAATAAGAATAATGTTTGACAAGTCAAATTGCGCTGATTTTAAACTGAAATTATGATCAGCTTCACATATATAATATAATATTGTTTATAATATGTGTATATATATAATATATATATATAGTATATATATAATTGTTGCAGAAATGGCCCTTAGTGGGTTATTAAATATATGATTAGGCCCAGATTCCCATTAAATGCTGTTTGGTCAGGTTGTTCGGTAAATGAACGCTACATGTGTGTGGGAGGTGTAAGAGGCTGTTCATCGTTGGACATTGGTGGTAGGACCGAGAGGTTCTTCTTCTTTCCTTCCTCTCTCCGGACATGTCCCCGCCCAGCGCTGGAGAGGGTGAGTGCCTAGAGAAGGAGTGAACCTGAAGGAGGAGGAAGTCGGTTTTGAGGCGAGCGAGTGAAGGAAAAGGACTGCAGGAGCGCGGGAAGACGGTGGTGAAACTGAGCGCCGGTGTTGCGTGATCGGCTGAATAGGGCTGGCTGTGTGTGAGTACAGCAGTCGGTTTTGAAGGCGAGCGCAGTGATAGAAAAAAGACTGCAGGAGCACCGGAAGACGGTGGTGAAACTGAGCGGCCGGTGTGCGTGAATGCTGAATAGGGCTGGCCTGTGTTTGTGATGTCGCAGTCGGCTTTGAGGCGAGCGAGTGCTGAAAAGGAGAAGTGAACTGAAGAAGTAAAACTGCAGTGGGCTTCGAGGCGAGGGAGCAAAGGAAAGGCAGTGTGAATCTGCCGGAGAGAGAGCTACCGAGCCGAACGCAGTCTGCGCATCGGCAGTGTGAAACTGAGCGCCGGGTGGGGCAACGATCAGCTTTTCGTGAGGAGCACAATCGACAGATTCATCCGTAGTCCAGTGACGGAGCCTTGACTGTCCCTAATCCTCACGGCTCGACGAGTCGTTGGAATCCATGGACCCAGCCTGCGGAGCCCAACACCTCGATTTGGCCTGGTCTGGTGATACAGGCCAGGCTGGACTTGTAATACTGGACCTTGGGAGAACCAGCTTGAAACCCAACCATCGATCTTTCGCTCTGGTGCAGTCGACCTGCGGGGTCTGAACGCGCCGAGGCTCGCGTGCGTGAGGGCTGCGACACATGGACGAGCGCCTTTTGCACACGTGGCGGGCTCGAGCTTGGCGTGGTTAGGGGTGGCGCCAAACCTGTAACATTTGGCTGTCGAGAGAGGTGCGAAAACCAAACTGGTTACGGATGGTGATTGACGCACTCGTCCGAATCCACCCCCCCGACCTCAACAATGTATATTGTATATTATATATTATATATGAATATTATAATATAATATATATATAATATATATATTATATATATATATATACATACACACACAACCTTTTAAAAACCCAAGACCCATTGGTGAAGCAGCAAGGTACAGATTGTGTCCCAACAGTCGAAGCTGTGCAAACTGTGATCAAATTGTCCTGTCACACGATCACATATTCCTGACGTGCTGCACACCAGTCAGGAGGTGGGATTGCGATTGGTGTAATAATAAACGCCAAAACAGCCGCTTCTGATTGATATAAGGACTTTGTTTATGCAATCAAAATGTTTTTTTTGTGTTTTTTTTTTGGTTTTATTATATGCCGCGTCATTTGTGTAACATTGCCACAGGGCAATTGGTTAAGCTGTGTGTTGTGGAAGTTAAAATGTCTCATTGTATATCATTTTGGCAGATTTGTTTTCATTTTGAAACGCATTGCTACTAAAAACGTTTCAAAAACTAATTCCGTCATCTCTGCGTTGCAATTTCTGGATGATCTGAAGCTTATCGTCATTGTAACCTAACCTAAAATTGTGGTCAGTCCTGTTTTCCGTTGAACTTTCGTTTACAATTGCTGCGATTCACAGGTTTTGTGCATTCACTTTTTACATCCGCAATTAAGATGGACGGAGGTTACCATGTTTGCACCTGTTCTTTGCGTGCAGGAATATCAAAAAGTTGTGGAGGATTCAGATGAAATTTGGTGCCCGGTTGGGTGTGTGACCAGGACAAATTGATAGATTTGGTGAAGATCTGTATCCGGATCGGGATAATGGAATTTTTAAAGTGATTTTCACCCGGAGAGATAGGACCAAAAATGATACATCTTATAGCATGATATTCAAAAAATATGGATGGGTTCGGACGAAACTTGGTGGCAGGTTTGGTGTGTGACAAGGCGGATTGATTCGATTTTGGTGAGGATCCAAATCTGGATTCAAGATTTTTGAATTTTTTTTTTTATTTTGATTCTTCTAACATTGAGAGAAAGGGCCAAAGACGATATATAGCATGATATTTTGTAAATTTATCGGGCCCGATATGTTCTACTGGATCAGGCATTGCGTGGCGAAGGTATGCACTCTACCAAGTGCCTTCTAGTTTATGTTGAAAGATGATGCAACTCTTTGAACTTGCTGATTTAATTATGGACGTAATCAGAGATAATTGGTTCCTGTTCTGTATTGCAATAAAGATTATGTTATATATATATGTTTCTCGTTGTATTATCTCATTGCGTTATCATTTTGTATTATTTTACGAAGCAATTGCCCGTGCCACACGGGTTCTAAACAGGGTGGGGATTGAGGCTGGAAAAATGCAAATGGCATTTTCTGTCATGGATCGGCAAGCTGGTAGCAGCAGTTCACATTTATTGCCACAGCTAATGCAATTTAAATGCTCTTATGGTGGTGAGATGCTCCCTTTGAAATTGTTTGGTCAATATATGTAGCTTTTTGATGCCAGGGTTCCGTAATAGAGATTTGTGTTGTCAAAGCCAGTAACCAATTGCAAATCAATAGTAGGATTATTTATTTTAATTGTGGCTGCTTTTTCTTGAGTACCATGTGGAAGATTCGTCTTCAGACTAAACATGTTATCTTCATTAAATAAAGACTACAACTAATACTACGACGAATCACAAAATAGCATTTTTCATTTTCACAAGATTCTCAAAAGAACATATAAAAATGTAAATTTGAAATTTTATTTAAGTAACCTTCAGTTGCCTCTATTATCTTGCTAATAGTTACGTATCCCATACCTAATGATGTTAGCTACAGTGAATGAATGCATCGAAGGTTGAACTGCTGTTTTTTTTCTTGTGCTTGGTAAATGCAAGTGCAAGATCCATGAATATGGGTAATTTTGAGTCATCTGTATAAAGCAGTGCAATTTTACCTGACATTACCAATTTAAATGGTTGGGTGAAAGAAACTCTCAGGAATAAATAATGTGAGTAGTTGTACAGATGTTGGGAATTGCACAATCAACAGGTAGTAGACAAAAAAATAAATTGGAAACACCTGTGTAATAAGGGACACCAAGCAATGGCTTCCACACAGGTGTGGCCATGCATTAATTAAGCAAATAACAACCCAGCGCTTTAGCGTCATGTATAAAAATCCTGCACAGCCTGGATGTCAAACATTATGGCGAGTATGGCTGCAAGAGGAGACCCCACCAATGCCCCATCCCAGAGCATGTGTGGTCTCCCAATGGTTTGATGAGCATGACACTGATGTTATCCATTTGTCATGGCTCCTCAGTCACAGAGTTGAATCCAATCGAGCATCTATAGGATATTGTGGAATGAACACCTGATACGGCGTTTCCACCTCCATTCAAACAGGTGTGAGTTCATTGACTTTTCTGTGGAAGAATAGTGCAGCATCACTCCGACAGAAATTCCAGACGCTGGTCGACTATGCCACGATGCATACAGGCTGTACTGGCCACACGTCGTGGCCCAACGCCCTATTGAGTAACTTCACATTGCTGTTTCCATTTTTGTTCACCACCTATATGTCAATCCTACATTCACAACCTGACAGACTCATTTGGACAGCCAATAGACCTTGGAGAGGACAGCCCAAAGTGACCAATGTTGATATCTGGTTTGCATGAATGGCATGTCCAAGTTTCCATTTGCGATAAAGAATATTTCATCGTCAGGCTAGACTCCAATGGTGCCAAGACAACAGCAAGATGAGAAGTACGTATGAAACTTTGAAGCAACGGACACAATAGATTATACCATCAATGATATCCTGTGTGAAATAATGCTCTTGAATAAACTGAAAAAATTGATAAATTTGAAAAATGGAATACAAAATCCCTTCCTTCCTGACCCACATTTCTGTCAAGTCACTGATTATGACGTTTTTTTTGTTTTGTTTTGTTTTTCCTATGGAATTAACAAAGCATTCATGTACAGTAGAGCATGTCTGAAATCAGCAATGAAACATTTTAAAACACGCACAGTTCATTAACCAAGAATATATAAAAATTTCCTCCTTGCATCCACAAAGAGAATCAATGGAAAGTCAAATGCACCTGGCTGGAATTCAAAAATACTGCTTTGCCAAATAAATAAGTTGGGCAAAATGAATCGACATTAATAAGATACAAGTGAAATGCACGATATAATTAAGGGTTGATTAAAAAGTGTTATCTGCAATGAACAGAAATGCAGACTCATTTCATCTGTCAGCAAGGCACAGTTCAACGTGAATGAAATCAACGCTCCGCAGAAAGTAATAAAATTGACATGCACATACAAAATATCCGAGATTTCCTTCAATTCAAAACAATGGAGGCATCACCAACTACGAACGGTGCCAGAAAGGAAAGTTAAGGTCTGGAATTCCGAGCACAAGTGGTCTCAGTGAACATGTTTATGAAAACAATTTGTGGCTGAAATGTCGACAAATTCATTGCTGGGAAACTAAACTCGTGTGGTGGGAAACTAACTCGTTGGTGGTGCTTTCATTTAAAATATAGATTTTTTCCAACTACCACCAGCTTTTCCACTTGATCTTTACACTGTCTTTTTTTTTCTCAAGCACACATACAGTTGTTAACAAAATAATGTCCCAACAATTCAAAATGTAACAAAACTGAATGAAGTGGTGCACATGTGTGGCATACAATGGAAAGACATGCAGGTGGGAAAGCAGGCATGCCAAACAGAGTGTACAAGGGAGCATTGGGTGCTTAATCAATGTCAGGGTGACGTGGCATGCTTCATGCATCAATTTCCTTGTGAATAATCAGAAAAGCAGCTCGCTTCCCTGGATTAGGTGAAGTGCTAGATCTAACATCCGCTTGTCCGATAAAGGCCAGTGCGCTCGAAAATGAAAGCATCACATTAGTCGAGTTTACAGAATCCCATACAAAGCAATCCAGTTGCATAAAAATTGACTGACTGTATTCATTTTCAAAGTTTTGTTAAGCAGAATAATAACATGAATATGAGATGTCCAATTTAAAATGATTGTAAAATGCTCGTATCACCAAGGAGCAAAAGTACGAGATCTTCAGCTACCCGATACACGAGCACCACAAATCCAATTATCAATGAAGAATGTTGAAGAGGTATGCTAAAATTTTGACAAATGGAAACATCTGACAATCTTGCTCGAACCAATAAAGCTTAAAGCATGGGCAAATCAAACACATACGTGTGGGAAGGTGTTGTGCTTAAGATCTTAGGATCCTCTCCATGCCAAGCGTAGGGCAGTGTGCTGTGCTACTACCTTCTGCACTGTGATTCCACAGTTGTCACACTGCACAATCTCATTACTGTCTTCGTCGTTTCCCCAAGGCACACGGAGCAAATGAACAGCTCCTGCATTTTCTCAGTTGAAGATTTGCCTTCTGAAGTTTGCTGGACGCAACAGACTCCTGGTGAAATGAATGAGAATACCATTCAAACAGCAGGTAGAATGCAGTATATTGTGCTGTTTGTTTAAAATGATGAATGGGTACGTTTGTTATGTGACAATTCTTCGACCAAAAATAGAATATTGAGGTATGCAGAAAAACCGAGTAAAACTGATTGCAAGCATATTCCTGCCTTAGAGTAACAATAAAATCATTAAAAAATTTAATATTTTATGCCAAGAACAATAACAAGTCAGAATTATTGAAGAATACTCCAGAAAAATGGAAGAACATGTGGATTGGTGTTTTCTGCATCAAACTTCTTTTGAACCATTTTGGAAGCAAAATGGATGGCACAGTACACATTTTACTGCATGAAGTAATTTGGACTCTGCTTCTTGTTGTGCGTTGATACAAAGGTTGAAGTCATTGATTATAGGCTGTGTGGTAACCAACAGATGTCTTGATGGTCCTACGTAATAGTTACTTTGTGTGCACAAAGCGAAAAGCTGGGTGAAGCAAGAGATTCACTGTTCTGTCTGTCTGTCTGCAGACGTTCAGTTTATGATCGAGTTACTACTTAATTTTCATTGAACGTTATATTTTGAACACTGTAGAACACAAATCGAACATTAAATGGAACATAAACTGAAGTTTCGCAGTATTTTGGCTCTGAATTTGGCAAATTGTATGGAACCCGTCGGCAACATGCACATAGGAAGAAAGGTAATTTATTTACTCTGTCTGCCTGTCTGGCGGTCAAACAAATTGAAAATCATTACAAACAGGAAACTTACTGTTTTAAGGATGTCATAAAGGATGCAAAACAACAGGATGGTATAACACTGGGACTAAAGCAATGTTTGCAATTGGCAATGAGTTAATTTGTTGTTATCAAACGTGTTGGTGCTTACATTATTCATGTGGGTAGTATTGACTGATCTTATAATGTAGAACATTGCAATATTGCACTGAGAGTTAAGCTTTAAATTTTTGCATTTAGGAATCATCTGGTAGTAGAACAAATAGAGGGGAAAATGCAGTGTGGGGGAAAATGCAGTGTGGAGAAGGTAAGTTTGCATATTTACAGCGGTGCGCTGTATACAATTGCACCGAGTTTGAAATGTCCCAGCGTCGTCTACCACGTCTCCGGTGGGTCCGGTGTCCCCCCCGTCCCCCATCCCCCCCCTCCCACGTGCCTCAAGACAGCCAATGACGCCGTCCGGTAGATGCAGTGCGTAACCTCGACGGAAATGGCGACAATTGACAGAAATACCGAGTATTTCAATGGAAATTTGTGAAACTAATGTGTTATATATGTGAAACCATTTAATTATTGCTTGACGGAAAAAAACGAAGAACACTCCCCTCATGTACGAACGAACGAACGAAAGACGTCATTTCCGTCCACCATGCATTTCGCGCGACGCAGAAAGCTAGTTCTTTCTTATGCCATCATTCTCTTTAATATTTGCCATAAACAAGTGTTTCGTCATGCATTAGTAGCTGAAATTACTTAAACAAGACAAAACGAAAAATAATCTCCTCAGATTCAACAAGAACGAAAAAAAACCGAAACATCACGTGCAGGACAAGACCAATCGAGCTGAAGGAAACGATACTGTAACTGCACTGCTCTGATTGGTCAAGGACACCACGTGTGTTGTGTGGGCGGTGTTATCACGAAGATTCCAGCTAAGTTCTTCTTATGCATCATTCTCTTTAATTTGGCCATAAACAAGGTGTCGTCATGCATTAGTAGTTGAAATTTTACTTACAATCATTCTTTTGCGGCTCCTGCCCGCTGTACTGAACGATTTCATTCCTTCTGTTATATATAAGGTGCTAATCACAATAATAACAAGATTTTACATTTCAAATATTAATACGCTTTTTAATTGTTTTTCAACTGAAAAAGCATAAATTGCATATTTTAAACATAGTGTACTCATTTGATTCACCACACACGCTGTATGAAGGATTTCACTTGTTTGTTTTATGAAGCTCAGTAAAAGATTATACAGTAAACCTCAAATATCACGGGTTTCGACCGATTGCAGGTAACTATTGTGTTCCAATTTAGTTACAGCAGGATTTCATTTTGGCCAATTACAGTTTTTCAGCTGAGATGTCATCATTTGCGTTGCATGTACAATTACCTCCCATTACGAGCCTTTTGTTGTTTCGCGCACCCGTTAATAATGGCGCTCAACACGTAAACAATGGACAAAATTAGTGTTCGAAGGCAGAGAAAAGTTATGATGTTGGGTGAAAAAATTGAGTTGTTAGATCAGTTGGTTGGAGGTGAAAGTGCGGCATCCGTGCGCGCTGTTACGGGATAAATGAATTTACTGTGCGGTATATCCATAGCAGTGTTGCCACCAGTACTCCGCAAAGCATAAAGGTGTCATGTATCCATGATCCTCATATTGAAAGGAAGAAAAAGCCGTTATATTTAGATAAGGAACAAATATAGAAAAAGTGCCTTTCAGTGGACTGGTGATACGTGATAAATAATTGCGCATTAACCAATGCTTCCATGGGGCACCAGGGCTGAAGGCTCCATAAACACGGCTACCCACAAGTTCCACGCCACAAGGGCTGGTTTGAGAAATTCAAAGAAGATTTGGCCTCCATTTATGTAAAATTATTCAGGAAAGCAGCATCGGCAGACACATGATGCTGTGAAAATCTACCACCACAGCTCATGGAACTCATCGCGGCAAAGGTATTTTGCCGGAGCAGGTCTTTAATGCAGACGAAACGGGATTATTCTGGAGAGGATACCATCTCATACCTTCCTGTTCAAGCAGGAAAGATCTTCTCAGGGGTTCAAGTGGAAACGATCTGCTTACCTTCTCCTATGTGGCAATACAGCAGGCAACTTCGTCGTGCTCCGGATGATCCAACAACCATTGCAAGTTCTACATCGCAAGTTCTATACCGCATATTTGAGCCATGACTTGACCCTGGGTACTTCCAACACATATGGAAAATTTGGTGGAGATCGGACCAGTCCTGGTTTTTTTCAATGATTTTTCAGATGTACATACATCATATATACATAACCAGAGAGTTGGTGTCAAAGCCACCCAATGCTCGCCGTTTATTATTTATCGGACTGTCTAATAATATTTTTTATAAAGCATTGCAGTGAAGTCTGATCCAAATATTTTTAAAGCAATATATGTACTATATTTGTATATTTGTATCAGTAAAAAATAGTGTGGTAGATAAAACATTAGAAAGGAAATAACTTGCACCAAAAACTTTAACATTTTCACGCTCACGCCACGCTGAGCTCACGCCGGGTATCACTATAGCTCTCTGTTTCGAACAGGCGAGCTAAAAATGGAAACACCAATGTGAAGTCACTTAATAGGGCGTTGGCCACCACATAAAGCAGTATGGACTGCATGCACCATGGCGTAGAGACGAAAATGTGTCCACAACACATTACAGAACCACGAACCCTTCATTGTTGGAACCAAGCACTCAGGATTATAGAGTTCTTTAGGTTGTGTGCACACATGCACTCATCCACTTGTCGAGAACATGGTGAAGGATGATTCATCTGACCATATTACATGTCTCCACTGTTTGGTAATCCATTGCCTGTGCTTCTTTCACACATGGACTTGCAAACATGCATTGCAAGTGTGATGAGCGGTTTGTGCACTTGCAAAGACTATAGCATCCATGCTGTGGAGATTCCACGCACAGTTTTTGATGAAACTGGCTGCTCGTGCCCAAGGTTGATCTTTAGTCAATTGATCTGCAGTTGCTCGCCTGCTTTGCCTTGCACTTCAAATTGATGCACAGACTTCACGATCCTGAAGTATGCACTTCTGCCACCTGTTACCTTTGCTAATGATGTCTTTCCCTCAGATTTCCATACACATCACCTTAGACACGTTGCTCATGAAGCATAGCAAGTTGATCTGTCCTTGTACTGAACTCCTGCCAAACGCACCCAACAATCACCCCTCTTTCAAAGTCACTGAGGTCTGCTCTTGCAGCCATGATAGCCATAATTATAGGCAACCAGGCCCGTGCAGCAATATTATACATGACCGAAGTATGTTGGAATGTTATTTGCTTAATTAACACATGGGCCACACCTGTGTGGAAGCCGTTGCTTTCAATATACTTGGTGTCTCATTTACCGAGGTGTTTCCACTTTTTTGTCCACTAACCTGTCTGCAAACATAGAATTGCCTCATTTAATAAAGTAAGACGAGCAGAGTCTTCCCGTCACTTCGCTGACAGACAAATGATCGTCCTGTTTGGCAAAAATTTTGGGTGAGAAGGAGAAGGAAAGAAGAAAAAATTTACCCATGTATAAAGTGCTTAAACCCCTCCCCACAATCCCATCCTGTTTGGCAAAAAATTTGGTGAGAAGGAGAAGGAAAGGAAGACAATTTACCCATGTAAGTGCTAATCAACCACGCCTGCTCTAACACCCTCCCCACAATCCCCTCATGTCCTGCTAACCCCCTCCTCCTGATGTCCCTTCCTGCTAGAATGTCTCACCAGGCTAGAAATGTCAACAAATGCCTCATTTTTTTCACTCCGTTTGTCGTCCATCCACCCATCCATCCATCCATAACGCTCCTTTTCACCAAATGGTTGCACAGCTGGCCTGACTCCACCTACATTTGTAACCTGAAAAAAAAATCTTATCGCCAGGTGGGAGAAGGGAAGGAGGACAAATTTACCTGTGTGAAGAATGCTCAACCTGAGTGTTGCCCAGATAAAAATAAAAATAAAAAGGACATCGTAATACCCTCTGCCACACCACTATGTGGTGCTGCACGGTACACATTTTCAGAAAACTTACACCCCCACGCCACCACGGAGCGCCCCCACATACATCCAGTAGCCAAGCCACATAGCTATGTTACCCCAACAACAAAATTGTATTTTTCCCCAAGTTGTCAACTTCTGTCAGGGTATGTATGTATGAAATATTATATATATATATATATATATATATATATATTATATATATTATATATATGTGCATGGCTCACAAGTGGTATACTGTGGTATGTTTGTGGGAAATTCACATAAAACTATTGTGAGGTACTGAGACAAACCAGAAAAAAGTGGACATCTTGAGAACCTGTAGAAACGGCAATATCATACACTCCATTCTCCTGTTTTATTGAATATGAATTAAAGCAACGAAATATGGGTATTTCAACCTTAGAAATGTTACAGTTTGATTGGTAAACTTTTTTATTTACTGCACGTTTCTTATGTGACAGTTATTTTGAGTGTGGTGACTCAGAATGTGAACTTTGGTGTCTTTTATGTTTTGATGATGTTCTGTCTCCCTATTCGGGTTTTCTGGCATCTACCCTATCTGATGAGATAATGGATTCGTACATAATGCTTCGTGTCCACTGCATCGAGAAAAATAAGGAGTCCAGTGTTGATAATGTTTCTTATGATTTTATTCCAAATCTTCTTAATTTCTTGAAATATGGCAGAGTCTAACGGCAGAAAAATATAGATCAAAATTGTGATCAGAAAATTAAATTTAGACCGCAAATAATCCGTCTTGATTTTCAAGTCAGTCCGTTATGTACGAATCATCTCTCGGCGGACGCAAATAACGCAGCATTAGAAAATCTTGCCGCCTTGCAAACTTCCCGATTGATGGATATAATAGGCATTGCAAGCGTCTGAGCACATTTCCATTCGCCGTCGAGCGCAGCGTTGTCCGTGTCGGTGTCTTTGCGAGAGCCGTAACGTACGAATCCAGCGTGAGGATGCCGAGCCGAACGAGGTGACTCACATTTGTCTGATAATTTAATTCTTCATTTAGTGTCAGGGTCAGGGTATGGATATATATATATATATATATTATATATATATATATATTTATGGGATATATATATATACATATATATATCTTCTTCTTCTTCTTTCGACTGCTCCTGTTAGGGGTCGCCACAGCGGATCATTCGTATGATCCGCATAGTGATTTGGCTTAGTTTTTACGCCGGATGCCCTTCCTGAGGCAACCCTGGTCGCCTTTACGACACGGGATATGGTACACCGATTCTAACCGGGCATACACCGGGCCCAGAACACTGGTACTCACTTCGCCGACCTCGGAAGGATGACAGGCTGAGTCAACCTCCTGGTGTGTATTAATTGAAAGTGGCCAATGGGGCTTGAACTCGGACCTTTTGGATCCCAAGCGCTCCCTAACACTACGCCAACACCAGGCTCCATATGTATATATATATATATATATATATTATATATATATATACAATATATATATACAGTATATATATAATTATATACATATATATATATATATTATATATTATATATATATAATATATATATATATACCATATATATATATATATCACATATATATAATATATATATATATATACATCATATATACATCAATAATATATATATATCCATATATAATATATATATATATAAATATATATCATATATAAATATATATATATATATACATCCAATATATATAATATATATATAATATATAAATATATATCAATATCCATATATAATATATAATATATATTATATATATTATATATTATATATATCCATATCCATATATATAATATATATACATATCCATATCCATATATATATATATATAATATATATATATAATATATATATATATATATTATATATATATATATATACAGCTCTGGAAAAAAATAAGAGACCACTCCAAAAAAAATTAAATCAGCAATCTCTAACATGTATGGCAGCCATTCCATTCCAGTGTCTGTTGAATTCCATTCCAACACAGGCACACCTCATTCTATTTAGTGAGGTACTGATTAGGTGATCACCTGAACCGAATCTTATGTAACAAGGAAACGTATAAAAACCACTACTGTGGTCATCACTATCCTCTTGCAATAGGACCAGCTGGATGGCAAAAATAGTGCTAGTAGTACCTCAAAAGCTAATAGGAATCAAAAAATTATAACTATTGACCATGCTCCAAAGAGGTGAAAGAAAGATAAGTTTATTGAGTGAGGAAATGAATAGCTTCATATTCTGGCTCTTACTGCGCAGAGGGATAACAGTTGAGCGGTCACGATCTGCTTCCATCCTTTAAAAATTTCAATAAGACGCGCGGCTTCATAAGAACAGTCCTCAAGCAGCAGACATTGTCGGGACAACAAAGCTACAGGGTAACTGGCGACCCAGTAGGGCGGAAACACGCAACTTTCACCTGCCCGCGGCGTAATGACCGCAATCTCTCTCTT
>CM068956.1:59790791-59808926 GCA_035128595.1 Eptatretus atami
TTATTTTTAGCTTTATTTATAGTGTACAGGCCTATTTATAATGTACAGGCCTATGTACTGTATCGGTCTATGCAAAAATTACCATATGTATGTTATACTGTATCATGATATAATAATCATCTGTCTGAAAAAGACTTCTAGCCTTCATCTGCACAGTAAAAATGCTTAAAGGTGTCCGTTTTGGATCTGATCTTCCATCCAAACATGCAGCAATTTCTCCATTTCGTGGATGGGCCCGGTCCGTCTTGCGTTGTTATAATTGTCGATCGCATGGGTTGCAGAACCTTTCACAGCTTCACGAATCCTGTCTTTTTCTTTCAAAATGGTCGACACAGTGGAGTGTGATAACTGAAGATCATGTGCGATCGCATTCACTTTCTTTCCTCCTTCATACTGTTTGATCACCTTGCATTATCGTGGCGAGATCAATGGCCTTTCTTTTCCTTCTTGGCAGGTTGAGGAGTAGACAAAGATAATTTCCTCTGGTAGACATCTTGGGGATGACATCTTGAGACATGCTAACACGCTAGCAATGCGCGGGCGCTGGGCGGAAACTGAGCAGTCTGAGTGGCGGAGACGCCGGAGCATTCTGGTCGTAAAGTCGAAACAATCGTAAGTCCCATAGGTTGTAAGTCGACGACTACCTGTATACATAATATATATATATATATATACATATATAAATGCATACATATATATTATACATAATATATATATAATACATATATATATATAAATATACATTATACATTCATATATAACAAACATATATATATCTACACATATAGAATATATATATACACATACATATATACGTATAAATACATATATATACACATATATACATGCATACATATATACATATATATATACATTACATGTATATATATATGTTTATATGTATATATTATATATATGTATGTATATATAGATGTATGTGTGTATATATATACATATATACATACATAACATATATACATATATACACAATATATAACATACATATATACACACATATAAAACACAAATATATATATACAACATATATACATACATATATAATATATATATATATATATACATACACACACATATATATATACACACATATATATACATAGATATATATATATATATATATATATATATATATATATACATACGCACACACACATATTATATTGTTACGGCTGTGGAAATTCGCAAACCACCATTCAGGACCCGTAGGTGAGATATCTTGATAGCGTGCATGTGTAGTTAGCCCAAACCCATTGTATAGAGGGAATTTATGTGATCCATTCGGGCTGCGAAACCTTTGAGTTTTAGGCGTTTTTCTTTTTCTATCTTTTTATTTTCAAACACACAACATTTCAACAACACGCCATCCCCATCACAAGCGCCAACCACACTGCAACCACGCCACTCCACCATCTACACTACCACATCTTCGCCACTCGCCATTCAACAGGCTCCGTGCGGTTACGATCTCCGCGGAGGGGACAAACAAAACCAACAAGGACGCCGGTGTGGGCTTTTCCCGCTGTTTTTTCCATCTGACTTCCCCGCGCTTTGGAGTGGAGGAAGCAGCGTGCAGGTCAAAGGTCAGAGGTCATGTAAAGGTGGGGCCTGATTTGGGGAATAATGCTCTGGCCCGGAGCCAAAAAACTGACTCCCCCGGCCAGAGCGGGGTGGAGGGAAAGCGTGAGGCACGCCCCCTTCGAGAGGCTTCTCCAAGAAGCTCGAAGGGAGGCGGGGCCGAACACGGGGCGGGGCGGAGTCCCGCGCGATAAAAGTCGGACACGGGCGGAGCGCTTTTGGGGGGGCTCTTGCTAACTTCGTCTTCTTCTCTCTCTGGCTCTTGCTCTTCTTCGTCTTCGTCTCCTTCGTGGTGGCCGCTGGCCTGGTCTTCTGTGGTGCGGTCCCGAGACCCCGCTGGCGGGACGGAGCCATCTGCCATTCCCCACACCACGACCTCGAGCAACAACGTTTCCCCCCCCCCCCTTTCTATCCGCGTGAGATAGCGCCGGAAACCCCGTCCGTGGCGTCGAGCGGCCAACACGTGCCGGCGCGCAGGCACGCTGGAGGACTCGCCTTACCACGCCAGGGATCGGAGCTCGCGGCCAGGCGCGACCATGCCGCCGGATGTCGGAGAGGGACTCGACGGCCCAAAGGAAGTCACCATTTTCTTTTCGGGGTTTTTGTATGGATCTTTTGGCGCCGTGTCTCGTAAAGTAGAACTGTTTAAGTGTTGCCGTGTGTGCGCGTAGTCGGTTTTAACTGCTTTTCTTCTTGCATTTGCTTTTGTGTTTTGGCTGTTATATGTTGCATTTTGATTGTGTATGGCTGTAAATACGTGCCTTACGTGCTTGTCTGTGTGTGGTGTGAATAAAATGCTTGCTTGTTTGAACTGTGCCCGTTTCGCCTTTGTCTTTTCTCTATCGACCCTCCATCTTGCATCACGGAAAGGGGTTCATAGTGGGCTTAATACGCCCGGTAATTAATCCGGAACCGTCGAGGCCGACGATAACACCGCTCGGTTATCACTGTAGCACGGAACGGACCGCTTAAGGCGTTCGTGTCCGAGTCGACTGCGGCGAGGTACGATCGCCCGGTTTACCATCCGCGTGGGACTTAGGTAGTCGTGTTTGGCGGACAACCCTATCCTACGCGGGTGGCCGATTGGCACGATTGTGGTGAGGTCGAAAGGCCCACCCGTGACTGGCTCCGGGCGATAGTTTCCCGGAGGGTCACGACTGAATTGTCCGTCCGGGGGGCGACGTGCCGCGATTCGCAGCTACGTGCCGTTCGCACCTCCGGCGGGCGTGAATTCGCAACACTGGTGTCAGAGAGCGGGAAACAAACTCTCCCGTCTCCAAGCTAAATTCACGGGAACGGAGCAGGTGTGCGAGGCAACCCCCCCCCCCCTTCCCTCCAAATTACGAGCTTTTTAAAATTAATCCCTTACGAAAAATAAGATGGAGTTTCAAGGCGGCAGCGGGTGCCGGGGGTATTAGAAATGTAGTATGTGTAGTAATGTAAAATCCATGGCCCAGGATGAAATCCCCGAGCAGGACATTTCCGTGCGGGAGCAATTCCCCCACGAAACAAACTCAGAGTCCGAAATGGGCGCTGGCAGCGGCAGAGGCCGCGGTGGATGACCACTCCCCAACCCTCCTCCTGTCAAAATCCTCCCCAGCCCCCCAGCGAAGCCGACCGCACCGAGCGCGATTGGCTTCGTCGGAGGCGGATGAATTCTGCCGAAAGGGGGAAATGATGAACTGATGTTACAAGCGATGAGTGCGAAAGGAAATGATAAACAACATGAAGCAATGTGCACGCGACGAAAACGCGGACAACGTGTGTGCAAAATGGGCGGGCACCACGTGGCCGATACGATGAGCCAGCGAGGGGGAGTGCAACGGCTGTCAGGCCGCCGATAAAGACGGCGAGGTCATAATTAATGGGGAGGCCGAAACGTTGTAAGACGAGACACGAGGTAAC
Source organism: Eptatretus atami (assembly GCA_035128595.1). Taxonomy (NCBI): domain Eukaryota; kingdom Metazoa; phylum Chordata; class Myxini; order Myxiniformes; family Myxinidae; genus Eptatretus; species Eptatretus atami. The sequence continues at coordinate 59,794,293 of CM068956.1, forward strand.
GAAGGCAATAGAAAAATTTAAAAGGAAGCCAGGAGGAGACAAAGGAGGGATTGAAGGTCGTAACGGTGGAAGTGTGAGAAAAGACATCAAGACATGACGAAGAGAGTTGATAAGCTGGGACGGGAGGTAAAAAACGGAGACGGAGGAACTGGGAAGACGCGGTTAGAAAACCACAAGGGCAAGCCGGAAGAACAGTTAGAAGCCAAAGCAAGGTCGGAGGGTGCGGAGATGAGGAAAAGAATTAGAAAAAAAAAGCTTTACGATTACAGAAAAAACTACAAGACGAGCTGAGAATGTTGAGGGAAGAAAGAACGAGCAGCGGAGAATGAAACGTTAAGGAACCACACTGTACAGATGGAACAGCTGGAGCGAAGGCCAGATTAAAGAATGAGGAACAAGAGAGACAGTGGAAAAGAAACTGAAAGAGTATGAATTTGAAACTGAACGACAAAAGGAAAAAAATAGGTTGGAGTACGAGGAAAAGTGAAGAGCAAGGAATGAAGCAGGAAGGGAGCAATCAGGAGATTGAAGACACAACGAGATTGGAGAGGGAAGAACGAGAAACAATGGAATAGAAAACAAAAGGAACATGAATTTGAGGTTGACCAATTGAAAGAAAAGCGAGGCTGGAGTGCGAGGAGATAGACAAAGAACAGCGAATGAAACACAAAAAGGAGATTAACCAAATTGAAGCTGGAGAAGGAAGGACAGGAGAGGAAACAAGGAAGAGTAATGGAGAGAACAGCGAATGAAACACAGGAAGAAATGAGCCAATTGAAAGAAACGATGAGACTGGGAAAATGAAAGAGCAGGAGAGACTGTGGGATAGGAAACAAAAACAAAATGAGGTTGAAATTAATGAACTCAAGGAGAGAGTAAAAATGAAGTCCAGAGAGATGGAAAAACTCCAGAAAGAAACAGAAACTAATAAATTACAGAGACACGGGAGAAGAGGGTGAATTGGACGGGGTATAGTGACGAGCACACACACAGAGGTAGTGGAGGATAATGGGGGCGACGCTGGCGGACTGTGTTGAGACGCTGTGCAAGCAGCTGGATGGCCTCCTTCGGGAACAAAGGGAGACGCGTGTTCTCCTTGAAGCGTAATCCACGACCAGGTGGGTTCGGTCGTGCCAAGCGGAGTTGAGGGCGAGTGCTGCGGACGGGTGCACGCGAGCTTGGGGTATAGAGCCCCGCGAACCCTTGTGGGGACACAATCCCCAGTGTGGTTCCCCGGTGTGTGTGGTGCAAGGTGTGAGTGCGCCCCCGTGTGTGGATGAGAGACCCCGTGGATGGAAGAGACCCTGTGTGTGAGTGGTGTGGTCACGAGTGTGCCAGAGTTGTGTGCCTTCCAGCACGCCGGTGTAAAAGAAACACGCAGGGGTGAATGAGACCCCGTGTGGGAGTGCGGCCCCGTGTGTGAGTGGTGTGCGTGGTGAGTGTGCCAGGATGCGTGTTCGCAGCACGCCGTGTGTGGATGAGGCACCGTGTGTGAGTGTCACCGCGTGTGCGAGTGAACGGGCGAGTGTAAATGGTGAGTGTGTGAGGTCCTGTGTGCAAGGAGATGTCGGTCGGCATGCGTGAGCATGCAGCCGCGTCTCCCGGTGTGAATTTGAGTGTGATGGAATGGAGAGTGAGCGTTTTAACACGCAGTAGTATGGGTGCGTGGGACGGAGGACGACGACGGCCGACAGAAGGACAAAAAGCCGGGGTAGCGGCCGTATTTCAATGGGACCGCGCCGGGTTCACCCAGCAGCGAGCGCGAGGTCCGTGCTGTGGTACGCACGAGGCCGCCACGTGCTTCGGCTGCGGATATGAAACCCGGTCCGAAACGCCAGCGGTGGATGTTGCCGATCCCGCGGACGGACAAAGTTTAAGCAGGATTTTCGGATTTGGACCGCATGGGTTCTCCACGCGAGCTTTTTGTTAAGCTCCAACGGGCAGAGCACATGTGTTTCGCGGGGAGCCCCTCGGAGTGCGAGTTTGCTTTTGTGGTGCGCAGGGTGATGTCATGGCTGCACGTGGGGTTGGGATCCGGCAGGAGGGTGAATCCCTGCGGATGGTTACCGTCCAAGAGGGACGAGGTACACGTGCAGCTGCATGACGGTCACGGGCAGGTGCAAAGTGCGCCAGCTTGTGAGTTGCCGCGCTGGTGCTGCGCGATATTTGAAAAAAAAACAAAAACATTTTTAACGAAGGCAAGCCTCGCTTTTCGGTGGAACAGGATTCCCGGGTAAGGGGGAAGACCCCCTAAAGGGCACAGGACACAACTAGCTAGGGGAAGGGTTAGTGTTAGTTAGACCGACTCATGGGGCAGGGGTAAGTCCTCATGGGGCCCGTTGGAATGGATTAGTTAGAGGGATTGTAGTTGAGATTTAGGTTGGGAAATGATTTTTGGATTTTGAGGACAATGACTGACTTTGGATGTGTAGTGGGGTCGTAGTTTACGACGTAGTGTTAAAAGGAACGTGGTATAGTTTAAGGACGACGTGGGAGCACGAGTAGTTAGGGATGTAGTAAGCAGAATGGCAGGATTCAGCGGTGAAGTGAAATGAATGGAAACGTGTACATGGTGAGTTGTATGAGGCCAGCGGGTCTGTGTGTATGGAGTGATTGGGGAATGCATGGTGCGATGAGTGATTGGGGGGGAGGAGTGATTCCCGGCCCAAGGGACCCGGGGTCAGAATAAAGCTGAGTTAGTGGGTTAGTTAAATTGACAAAATGCGAGGTCGTTTTGCTGTTGGTGGGAGTGTAGGCTCGAACCCGTTTGGAGGGGTGCAGGAGCCCCGTTGACAGGCTGCGAAAGGTGAGTATCGCTGAGTGGGTACCCCGGACACCGGGCTTAGTCGGCCGCGGTAGGCCAAGGGCCCATGGGGGGCCGGGATAGCGTAGTGGTCACGGGTTGCGCCCGCATGATCCGGGGGCCCGGGGCGCCATTAGCCGCGTGGGCAGTGTTGTGGGCACGGGTGACCCTTCGAAAGGGGCCCCGGGAAGCCAGCCTGCCACGTGAGCGTTTCAGGAGTCGCCATGGAGGCACTCCCGGGCGTTTAGGGAGCTGGTAGGCTCGGAGGCAGTGTAGTGCCCGGGGCGTGCCATTGTAGGGGAATCGGCAGAGGGTCGTGCCTGCCAAGGGAGCCACGCGTCCCAGCCATTGAGACCGTGTTGAGGGCACAGGAAGAAAATTGGGGGCGAGCGGGCCCAAAATTGTAAGGACACCAACACGGGCGACGGGAATCTGGGTTGCTAGATCCGATAGTTTAAGCGAGAGCACTTGTTGAAAGCCCCGGGGTAGTTTTAAAGGTTATGGTTAGGGTATGATTAGGAAGTGTACCCCTCCGCACCATCCATCCCTTCGCTCTCTTGTGGGCTGCTGGACCCACTTTTGGTTAGATTCTCTGAAGTCTGCGGGGGCCATCCTGAGGCTTGAATTGGGCCTCGGCACATTGACGCTAGCTCTCCCTCATTCCCCTCCAGGAAGGGAACGTAGTGGTTGGGAGTAGGCAAGGGACGAAAGGTTAGCCGCACAAAGACAGTAAAGGGGGTTAGGGACAAAATTTATAGTGGGGAAGTAAAAATAAAAAAAACAACAAAAAAAGAAGTTGGGGCTAAATTGGGTTTTTAGAAATTAAGGGAGTGGGTATGGACAGTGACAGGCAAAAGGCGATAGGTGGGAGGGAGACAGGTAGGTAGGTCCGAGCCCGCCTTCTGTGTGGCCACACCACCGCACTCCCTCCACCAAACCTGCACTGCACGGCAAGAGGCCGGCCAACTTCATCGGCTGTTGTTTTGGCTGCAAGGCCTGTGCTGCCGGATCGTCTGCAGCTGCTGTGCTTCAAAGGCTGTGTCGGCCAGTTCATTCTGCCGGCTGTTTTTACTGCAAGGCCTGTGCCGGCCAAGCTCGTCTGCCGGCTGTGTTTTGCCTGCAACGGCCTTGTTCTGCAGGCTGTGTTTGCCTGCTGTGCCTTTGCCATTTCCATGCCTACTGCCCTTCCTATTTGCCCCGTCCAATTTTGCTTTCCCCCCCTCTAATGCCATTGTGCGCCAATCATCGAGCAACAGTTTGCAAGCTGCAAGAACTGTCCTGTTGGCAGCTACAACACGGGCCTGCTAGATCCCCTGTGCGCCGGTTGACTTTTGTTTTGCTTCCTGCAGAGTCCATAGATCCTGGGCCATGGTTTAGTGTAAATAATGAGTTAAATGTTAAGTTATCTGTAAATATGAGTGCGCCCCGGGCATCTTCAGCGCCGGCAATTTTATATTACGTCCGTGTAGAGTTAGTTATCTCACCCTCAGGTTATTTATTTTGGGGACACGAATACCATGAATGTCCACTCAGGGATCCGTAGGTAAAACTACTAGGGTAGAACTACACTGATGGCACACGAAAATTTGACGACTCGGGTCAGTCTGTAAAAAGGGAGTGGTATACTGGCTGTGGAAATTCACAAATCACTCATCAGACCCGTAGGTGAGATATCTTGATAGGTGCATGTGTATTTAGCCCAAACCCATTGTATAGAGGGAATTTATGTGATCCATTCGGGCTGTGATCCTTTTGAGTTAGGCGTTTTCTTTCATCTAATACACACAAACATTCAACAACCACGCCATCCCCATCACAGCGCCAACCACACTGCAACCACACCACAGTCCACCATCTATCACTACCACAATCTTCGCCACTCGCCATTCAGCAGGCTTCGGTGCGGTTAGATCTCCGCTGGAGGACAAACAAAAACCAACAAGGACGCCGCCTTTTTCGACGCCTGTTTTCCCGTCTGACTTCCGCTCTCTATGAGTAAAGTCGATGCAGGTCTAAAGGTCAGAGGTCATGTAAAGGTGGGGCCTGATTTTGGGGAATAATGCTCTGGCCCCGAGCCAAAACTGACTCCCCCAGCCCCCTGGACGGCTGGGTGGAGGGAAAGCGTGAGGGCACGCCCCCTTCGAATCTCCCAAGAAGCCATAGGGAGGCCCGAACACGGGGCGGGCAGAAGGGCGGAGTCCGCGCGATAAACGGAACACGGCGGAGCGTCGGGGCTCGCTAACTTCGTCTTCTTCTCTCCTGTGGCTCTTGCTCTCTTCGTTCTTCTCTCCTCTTCGTGGTGGCGCGGCTGGTCTTCTGTGTGCGGTCCGCAGACCCCACGGTATCCTCTGCCATTCCCCACACCAGACCTCGAGCAACAACGTTTCCCCCCTCCCCCCTTTCTATCCGCGCTAGATAGCGCCGGAAACCCCGTCCGTGGTGGCGGATCGCGGCCAACACGTGCCGGCGCGAGCACGCCGGAGAGGAGTCGCCTACCACGCCAGGGATCGGAGTCGCGGCCAGGCGCGACCACGCCGACGGACGTGGAGAGGGGACTCGTCGGCCCAAAGGGTAGTCACCATTTTCTTTTCGGGTTTTTGTATGGACTTTGTGGCGCCGTTCTCGTAAAGTAGAACTGTTTAAGTTTGCCGTGTGTGCGCGGAGTCGGTTTAACTGCTTTTCTTCTTGCATTGATTTTTGTGTTTTGGCTGTTATATGTGCATTTTGATTGTGTATGGCTGTAAATAGTGCCTTATGTGCTTGTCTGTGTGTGCGTGTGAATAAAATGCTTGCTTGTTGAACTGTGGCCCGTTTCGATTGTCTTTTCTCTATTGAACCTCCATCTTGCATCACGGAAAGGGTTCGTAGTGGGCTTAATACGCCCACTAATTAATCGGAACCGTCGAGGCCGACGAATAACACCGCTCGGTTATCACTGTAGCACGGAACGGACCGCTTAACGGTTTCTGTCCGGAGTCGACCTGCGGCGAGGTACGATCGCCGTTTATCATCCGCGTGGTACTTAGGTAGGTCGAGTTTGGCGAACAACCCTATCCTACGCGCGGTGGCCGATGTGGTACGATTGTGGTGAGGTCGAAAGGCCCACCCGTGAACTGGCTTCGGGCGATAGTTCCCGGAGGGTCACGACTGGAATTGTCCGTCCGTGGGGCGACGTGCCCCCGATTCGAGGCTACGTGGCCGTTCGCATGCCGGCGGGCGCGAATTCGCAACAATATGTATATATTACAATATAATACATACATATATAATTATATATACACTATATATATATATGTATGTTTATGAGGCGCCACGAGGAGGAGTGATGTAAGACACCATCGGCCATTTTGGAGTTAATGCCATATAGCACTATTTTAACCCTTACCCTATCATCCGAGCCTATCATCATCAAACATAAAAAAATGTTGCTTGCATCACTCCTCCTCGCGGGGCCTCATATATATGTGTATATCTGTGTATATGTGACCCTCCAGTACAAAACCAGTCGGAAGTCGCAAAAATTCAATATTGAGTTATTCACAACATATACACATATAGACATACATATATATACACATATATACATACATATAAACATACATATATATATATATACATACATTATATCCATAAATACATGCATCATATATATATTATATATATATATATATATATTATTATATATATATATTACATATATATATATATATATATATATACAAACATACATATATATATAAATATACATATACATATATATATAATATTAATACATAAATATATTATACGTATGATATAGTATATATATATATATTATATATATATATATATATAATAATACATACATAAAATATATGATTATATATATATATATATATACATATACTGTATATTATACATTTAAATACAAACATACATACATACATAAATACATGTATATAAAAATTATATATATATATATATGTATATATATAATTCCAGCAATCTGTGTGTGTCTGTGTGTGCGCTGTGTGTCTGTGACCGCTGTTTCTCGACAAACCGCTGGTCCGATCTAATTGAAACTTGCCAGGTATATTACTGGGGCCCTGAGGATGTTGCCTTTTCAGAGTTTGATATTAATCGGACAAGTGCTTCCCAAGTTATGGCCATTTCTTTATCAAACCAATGACAAGACACGTTGTTGCGTGGGCGTGGCCGATGGGGAAGGTAAGCTCAGCCGCGTTCCCCATTACGGGTTACAACGTACGGACTTCCGGAGAGTGATGACTTCGTTGTGTTCTAATAATTTCTCGATTTCTTATGCGCATTTATAGATAAACACAATGCCGCAAGTTATGATTTTTTCATATGAGATGGTGCATAAATTTCGGTAACATCAGAGTGCTTGTATGCTCCGAACCAGGAAGTAATTTTTTTCTCTCTCTTCTCTTTCTCTTTTTGTTTTCCTTGCGATGACATTGCGAAAAGGCAAAATACGTTGGCGCTAATTGAATAATTGGCCATTAAAACCTAAATTGCGAATCATCGTAACTGTGATATGCGAACTTCCGCCGCCACGCACGTACGGGCACGCAGAGCGAAGAAACGGCCTGTGTGGTTGTTGTTTGTTGCTCCGCGCGTTGGAATATTTTATTTTATAATTTTTTTTTTTTTTATTTTTTTTTTACGGGCACGTACTAGTATATATAATTCCAGCAATCTCTGTATGTCTGTGTGTGTGTGTGTCTGCGACCGCTTGTTCTCGACAACCACTGGTCCGATCTAATTGAAACTTTCCAGGAATATTGCTGGTGACCTGTGGATGTGCCTTTTCAAGGTTTGATATTAATCGCGACAAGCGGTTCCCAAGTTTACGGCCATTTATTTTCCAACCAATGACAGGACACGGTGCTACGAGGCACAATGTTCTTCTTTTTTTTTTTGCACGTACGGGCACCGCACGTAGCGGCACCGCAGTATGGCACGTACTAGTATACATAAATACATATATACATCCATACACACAAACATATATACATACATACATTATAATTACATACATACATACAATATATATATATATTTTTTTGTGGGCCGGGGCGGTGCGAGCACGACCACTAGGTGGGGAGGGTTCGTCATCTCCACAGACTCCGGAATTTTGGCCGTCGCCCGGATAATCCGAGCCCGCGGGTCGATAACCGACCGTGGTCGCCAATATTTCAACCGCGTCGCGTAGGGTCTATTTGTCTTTCACCAATTTACCTAATTAACTACACAATTTAAAACTACCGCGGAAAGCCCACGCCCTCGAAACACCTGATCGAACCGGATTTACTCTATCGCAGCATAAATTTACACAACCGACCTACCGCTTTGCCAGCCTACCTTTCCGCTCATTGCAGTGAGGGGGCTGCCGGTCAGGACGTCCCAGCTATGTTTAACGCTAGTTACCGGGGATTGAAACCCCGTTCTGATCTTCAACGCGGAGCATGGCTGGACTCAAATAAAGAAAGGAACGAATGAGCTGGGAACATTTCTAATAATTATTTACCAATAAATAAAAGACAGGAGAAGCGAGACTTAAAGCGAATATATAAGCAAGAATATTTACAATGATGCAAATAAAAACACTGAAAATCAATTCCTACTTAAAAGATGGCCCAACACATTCAGACGCACCACAAAAAGAAAAGAAACCAGGATTTTATTGTCCTCCTCGCAGCTGTGGAGGAGAGAGCGAGCTGGAGGTCAGCAGTAAAGAGTACCTGCCATCCAGGGAAGCATGCTCGGAAATGCGGCACCTAAGGGCTAATGGTCATCGGGCATGGTCCGCGGGAGCTCGTTGCCAAGCTGCGTGATCGGGACGCGAACGCCGCGTGGCGAATCGTCGGGAGGCGCTCGAACTCTGATTCCGCTCCACGTGCCTACAAAAACCACGTTCTCTCAGTGCAGCACCGACCAAGGCACAAAACAACAACCATTGGCCCCTTTTGTCCCTCCACTCCTGTCCACAGAACTGTTGTCCACAAAACTCTTTTGCCAATGCCAACAAGAACGACACTACAACGACACAACGACCTACCGTCCACACCACATCCGTTTTTCGCACCACTCTTCTGGCACTGCTCGGGGGCCTATAATCTCCCCCACATAGTTAAGAGATACACGCACAAGTTTCCAAAAACACGACAACGAGATCGGAAGATATGCGTCCGGACAAATGTGACCAGTCTATATCAGGATTCCCTGGAAAGGGCAATCATCACGACAGGTTTGAAGTTAAATCAAAACATATTGTGTCCAACACGTTTCTGGTTTGCGAACCCCGAGTAATCTTTACCTCTCCGCTGTTTGCTGACGTCAAAGTCAACAAGATGTGCTACTCACCTCACAAACCAGCAATGTTATTATGAGTTTATAGTGCCGATGGTGAAGCTCTGTAACGTGGGCCGCAACACACAATAAGATTGGCTGATCGGATCAAAAACAACTCCCTTTGGCCGATTCAAAGAAAGGATTCGTGCAGGGTTAAACACAACCAGTGCGAGCATTTGTAGAAATATCCAGCAAGCCACCGGCCACTGTACCTGCTTCATCTGCCATTGCCCACAGCACTTGGGTTGCCAACCCGATCTGTGCAGACCAGTCCAATGCAGATGATGTTCAGGATATTGAGCCGTGAGGTCGGAGCTCGTTTCATTGTCATATGTTGAAGCAACCTCCATCCTTACCACCGATCTCCAATACTATGTCGTCAAAAGGAATTTGTTAGATCTCTGTCTCTTTAGGCATGGAAATAGTCAAGGGAAGTACGGTAACAAATGGTGAATGACCTTTGGGCGAGATCCGCTCCCCCTCTCTCCCAGGATGTTGTTGCAAACGTTCAGTCATCAGCGAACCTCTGCTCCAGCCAATGGGAGCTCAAGTGAAGATGATGAGCCGACCAATGGGCGTTCGAATTGACCGTGACGTCATTTCGGCTGAACAATCAGCGTCTACCTTATTTGAGACCTGCATATAAAGCATACTCCTTCACTTCCTTCTTCACTTGCTGCGATTTTTTTACCCCATGGAGTGCAAGCATCGAAAGCTTCAGTCACTATTATGTCGTGTTTATTTGTATCCATATATATATAATATATATCATAATATAGCATATAATACATATATATGCATATATATATAATTATAGTGCATATAATAAATTAGATATAACATTACATAATATATGTATAATATATATACACATTAATATATTATATATATACATATATAAATATAAATATATAATATATACATTATATTAATTATATATACAGTTAATATATAATATATATAACATATAACATATATATATATATTTATTTTGTATATATGACTTTCAAATACGGTTAACGTATATTTACAACTTGATAATATTTCATGGTCTCTATTCCTTTACGATATGACTTCAAAATACAACTAATCTATATATTAATAACTGAGGATCCAATTTTTTGCTCCTCCCTAGCGCGTCCGCGTCACGTTTTTTCTCGGTACTATTGACCTGGACGAAAGAAACTTCGTACCTTGCTAAGAGTGCATCGCACATAGTGTCAATAGTCAAACTTCAACTCTGAAGCAAGAATAAAACACTTTCTGTTTAACATTTGTTGTTACTTGGCAAGTGGTGACATCACCGCTGAGAGCGCTGGGACGTCATGACATCATCGGTCCCCCCTACCATGTCGCCGACATCATTACATGTGTCGTCGACAGACCGTCACCGACTGAGAGGTGTAATTCCACTCCTCGGAAAATAGCGTCATGCAATGTAAAACCCTCTTCTGCACCAATGCTCGACTACACTCAGAATGTGAATTTGACACAAAAAAATGTAACAAGAAACATGTATCTATATTATTAATACTAGAAGGAACCAATTTTGTGCTCCTCCTAGCGGTCGCGTCACGTTTTCTCTGCGTCTTGTGACTGAGAAGTTTACACGCGTGTTTGTTACGTCAAATAGAGCAGCGTGCCACAAATCACAGGGGACTGTCTTCACAAGAGAGTAGTGACACCAAAAATGTCGTGTACAAGGACGTTTTGTAGGCCTCAATGTAAGGTCAGCCATGGAGTTACATCGACTGGGATCGGGCTCTTACAAGAGACGCACTGCGTTGTCATATTGGGGCTGCATGCGAACGGAATGCCGTTGTGACGCGGGCTTCGGCTGGTGTATAATGAACACTTCAAGTTTCTTGAAGAATTAAATTTGCGCAAACATATTTAAGTATGGGCCATGTTTAATAACAGTTGAAAAATAGTGTTGCTTTGTTGAAGACTTACATTGTAGGTTGAAATTAATAACAAATTTGTTTTTCCAAGTTTTTTGTTCATTAACTTATGTCGATTTTCATTTGGATCGATTAAAATACAACATTAAATGTTTCAAAAACACAGATGCCGGTATTTTTAAATTTTCCCAAAAATATTTCAATGAAGTCATTATTGTACAAAATTTATTTTTATTAAACAACATTTGTAATTGTACATGAACGCTGTGTTTATGTGTTATGTTTACTATACGTTGTACATTTGGCGAAACTAAAGTTTCTGAAAAGAGGAAGATTTTTTGTGGGGGGTTAAATCGCTTGCACTTTCATCTCCCCTCATTCTCTTTTGCGTTATTTTTCGTGGAAGTAAGAAAAAAAATGGAACTAATAGAACAGTCCTAAGCCTGGGAAGCTAAATTCCAAATGCACACCGGCTTTAATATAACCTCACCTCTTCACAAAAAGGGGGTTTCTCGTCAAAGAAGCATTTTCAAAAATGCAATCACGGACTTCACAGAGTTTGTATTAATACCTCCTGCGACGTTTTGGCTCATTAGAACTTGAATAGCACCGTGGATTGGCCAGAAATACAATCACCAGATGGATGGCTTACAGTCCCCCCGCCACCCATACCCCTCAACCCCCTTCCACCCCTTCTCCATTTCTGCCATCTGGGTCATTCTTTGGGGCCTACTGGTTTCTTGTTCTAGATTTGTAAAGCAACGACAAGCCAGGTTGTTGTTAAAACATAGAGAAACCAGCCGTTAGTGGAAACAGTGAGCTACATAGCACAAGTGTTGATTTGGTTGTTTATATCCTCGGACTGGAAAGGTTTAAAACGTTTTTACATATGAGATTGTTTTGCTTACACACCAAGGTGCAAACGCACCAGAAAACTTTTTCCATGTTATAAACACGCAAAACCTTCAATTTATGAACTGCTATCTTTTACTTCTAACTGACTGTATGGATCATGTATAATATATATGATATATTATAATATGTATATATAATATATTATATATACATACATACATATACACATCCGAGCCGCAACCTCATAAATGGTGGTGAGCTAGTGGCAGAGACAAATTCAATGTTGTGTGGTAGACATGCTTGTTTGCTGACGATCATGTAGCATTTGCTGCTAGGAACTTGACTTGTGCCTTGCTAACCTCATTTGGTTAGTAGGGAATATTATATATATATATATATATATAATATATATAATATATATATATTAATATATACATATGTATATGTGCCGATATAACCTAGACGCAATATACCAATATGGGTGAAGTGTGTTCAAAATGCTTTGAAGGCACATATGTAATTAATTATCCAAGTGAAAAATATATATATATGTATATATATATATATATATATAAATATATAACACACACACACACACACACACCAACACATCACAACAACACACACAACAACCACTTATCACGACGTTCACACATCAAAAATGTCAAACTCGCTGTTGTTGCTTTTGACTCTTTAATTCAAACCACCCGCCCCCTTTTTTCACTTCTTCCCCCATTGATTTCCACACAAGGAGTAAAAACACTTTCAAGTGCGAATTGTGCCGGATGGTGATCGGAGATTTGCCAACAGCAGTGACCGAAGAAGCACTCACATGTGCACACACGGACAAGCCGTACTTGTTGCCAAAGTGCGGCGGGCCTGTGATAAATCATACACACATCCTAGCTCTTTGCCGCAAGCCACATGAAGGCGCCATTGCAAGTCACCGCCTCGCCAGGGACTCCATCGACGCCGCCGCTTTCCGAGGCGTCCCCACGCCCCTTGCACGCTCCCCCCAACTCGGGGTAGGTGTGCATACCTGGCGGAGGATTCTCTCCGCACACTCCCACCGCCAATCTGAGTGAGTGGTATGTGTTGCCATCCGGCGGCGAAGGGCAACGCGCAACTGCATCTCCTGTCGGGACTGCTTACATGTCCCGGTGGAGTTGACGGAACAAACATACCTTGTGGCTGCTTCGACCCATACCGCCTGCGAAAGTGAGAATGCGAGCTTCGACTCCTTTTTCTTCTACGATCGGCCTGAAACATGGCACCCATAAAGCGCCAGGGCGAGAGGATGATTCCCTCCACCGGGTGTGGTGTGCCTGGGGCATTGCAGAGCGCTGGCTTCCTTTCTTCTTTGCCGCTTACAAAAATGTCGAAGCCATTTTCATTATGTCCCACAGTGTTTCGTCTAAAGAGTTTCGATCACTTATTGTTGCCCTGGAACACACCAAATTCGCATGTCTTGCACGGAATTTTTGTAAAAGCGAGGGCCATCATGGCGCCACCGCGTGATGTTCACCACCTGCCTCATCTGCCCAAAGTTTCTTTTTTCCCCCAAAAAAGAGGACTTGTGAGGTTTCAAGTTATAAAGAGTTCCCTTGAAAATTTTTTTTCTGTGTGTTGGTTGATGCGCCTCGACCACAAGTCACGCAAGCAAAATATGGCTTCTCAGAATTGTATGCAGTTACAAAGGAGCTTTCAGTCAATGGCAATAATTTTCTTCGGGTTTCACGACTTGCAATCGTTTTAATTTATTCCATATTTGAAAATACAATTTGCCCTTTACGATGATTAAAAAACCCACAAGTGTTTATTGATCAAAACTGATTTCATTTGATTTAAAAGGAAATGAACCAAGAATTAATATTTTTTGAGAAAGAGCAAGCTTTTGCTTCTTAAATCAGAGAGAAGGAGAGAGGGGGGAGGGGGGGGAGAGGGAGAGAGAGGGAGGGAGGGAGAGAGGAGGGGGAGGAGAGAGAGCAGAATGGGCATTAGGATTGATAAACGGCTATGCCAGATGAAAACTTGAACATCTTGGTTTCACAGTGAAGTGCTACAATATTGGTTTATTTACCATTTTACAAAACCTGACCCCCGAGCGCATCAGGACACCACCCAAATGAGCTCAAACTCGTTACTCTCCTCAGGCTGGGAATGGAAGGGCGGGGGGTCGGCGGAGGGGGGGGTGCAACTCGTCACTACCAACATCAATATATAATATGCGCACGGATTCACTGGATTTCGCAGCCCACAAGGTACACACTAAAGCCAGAGCCATTCTCAACGGCAAAACCCAGGGAAGGGTGTGGGGAAGGTGGTTGCACTTCGTGTTGCACGCACTCATGACTTAACAAGATGCTGCATCAGGCTTCAAAACTTTTTACACCAAGCTTACTCAACACTTACTTTTTGGTGAAGAAAAAATGATGAGAGCACGAAGTTGAAGGAAACAAATTATTAAAAGAGAGCACACAGAAAATATGACTGGGTAAGTGGCACAGAATGAGAAATTGCTGTTCAACAAGACCAGTTTTGAAGGTGTCCCGTTTGTTTGGCAACCTCAACAGATGAGAATTGTCCATTGCTTTAAGGAATACAACTCAAAACAAAATCCCACTTGTTCCTTTCAATACTCTTACTTAATCAAAGTTTACAATTCTTATCTAGGCCGGCAGTCACCATGCGGAAACAAAGGAAGCTGCATCCCTCTCCTTC
>CM068956.1:59808951-59826846 GCA_035128595.1 Eptatretus atami
GCCCGGTCCGTTGCGTTGTTATAATTGTCGATCGCATGGGTGCAGAACCTTTCACAGCTTCACGAATCCTGTCTTTTTCTTTCAAAATGGTCGACACAGTGGAGTGTGATAACTGAAGATCATGTGCGATCGCATTCACTTTCTTTCCTCCTTCATACTGTTTGATCACCTGCATTATCGTGGCGAGATCAATGGCCTTTCTTTCCTTCTTGGCAGGTTGAGGAGTAGACAAAGATAATTTCCTCTGGTAGACATCTTGGGGATGACATCTTGAGACATGCTAACACGCTAGCAATGCGCGGGCGCTGGGCGGAAACTGAGCAGTCTGAGTGGCGGAGACGCCGGAGCATTCTGGTCGTAAAGTCGAAACAATCGTAAGTCCCATAGGTTGTAAGTCGACGACTACCTGTATACATAATATATATATATATATATACATATATAAATGCATACATATATATTATACATAATATATATATAATACATATATATATATAAATATACATTATACATTCATATATAACAAACATATATATATCTACACATATAGAATATATATATACACATACATATATACGTATAAATACATATATATACACATATATACATGCATACATATATACATTATATATATACATTACATGTATATATATATGTTTATATGTATATATTATATATATGTATGTATATATAGATGTATGTGTGTATATATATACATATATACATACATAACATATATACATATATACACAATATATAACATACATATATACACACATATAAAACACAAATATATATATACAACATATATACATACATATATAATATATATATATATATATACATACACACACATATATATATACACACATATATATACATAGATATATATATATATATATATATATATATATATATATACATACGCACACACACATATTATATTGTTACGGCTGTGGAAATTCGCAAACCACCATTCAGGACCCGTAGGTGAGATATCTTGATAGCGTGCATGTGTAGTTAGCCCAAACCCATTGTATAGAGGGAATTTATGTGATCCATTCGGGCTGCGAAACCTTTGAGTTTTAGGCGTTTTTCTTTTTCTATCTTTTTATTTTCAAACACACAACATTTCAACAACACGCCATCCCCATCACAAGCGCCAACCACACTGCAACCACGCCACTCCACCATCTACACTACCACATCTTCGCCACTCGCCATTCAACAGGCTCCGTGCGGTTACGATCTCCGCGGAGGGGACAAACAAAACCAACAAGGACGCCGGTGTGGGCTTTTCCCGCTGTTTTTTCCATCTGACTTCCCCGCGCTTTGGAGTGGAGGAAGCAGCGTGCAGGTCAAAGGTCAGAGGTCATGTAAAGGTGGGGCCTGATTTGGGGAATAATGCTCTGGCCCGGAGCCAAAAAACTGACTCCCCCGGCCAGAGCGGGGTGGAGGGAAAGCGTGAGGCACGCCCCCTTCGAGAGGCTTCTCCAAGAAGCTCGAAGGGAGGCGGGGCCGAACACGGGGCGGGGCGGAGTCCCGCGCGATAAAAGTCGGACACGGGCGGAGCGCTTTTGGGGGGGCTCTTGCTAACTTCGTCTTCTTCTCTCTCTGGCTCTTGCTCTTCTTCGTCTTCGTCTCCTTCGTGGTGGCCGCTGGCCTGGTCTTCTGTGGTGCGGTCCCGAGACCCCGCTGGCGGGACGGAGCCATCTGCCATTCCCCACACCACGACCTCGAGCAACAACGTTTCCCCCCCCCCCCTTTCTATCCGCGTGAGATAGCGCCGGAAACCCCGTCCGTGGCGTCGAGCGGCCAACACGTGCCGGCGCGCAGGCACGCTGGAGGACTCGCCTTACCACGCCAGGGATCGGAGCTCGCGGCCAGGCGCGACCATGCCGCCGGATGTGGGAGAGGGACTCGACGGCCCAAAGGAAGTCACCATTTTCTTTTCGGGGTTTTTGTATGGATCTTTTGGCGCCGTGTCTCGTAAAGTAGAACTGTTTAAGTGTTGCCGTGTGTGCGCGTAGTCGGTTTTAACTGCTTTTCTTCTTGCATTTGCTTTTGTGTTTTGGCTGTTATATGTTGCATTTTGATTGTGTATGGCTGTAAATACGTGCCTTACGTGCTTGTCTGTGTGTGGTGTGAATAAAATGCTTGCTTGTTTGAACTGTGCCCGTTTCGCCTTTGTCTTTTCTCTATCGACCCTCCATCTTGCATCACGGAAAGGGGTTCATAGTGGGCTTAATACGCCCGGTAATTAATCCGGAACCGTCGAGGCCGACGATAACACCGCTCGGTTATCACTGTAGCACGGAACGGACCGCTTAAGGCGTTCGTGTCCGAGTCGACTGCGGCGAGGTACGATCGCCCGGTTTACCATCCGCGTGGGACTTAGGTAGTCGTGTTTGGCGGACAACCCTATCCTACGCGGGTGGCCGATTGGCACGATTGTGGTGAGGTCGAAAGGCCCACCCGTGACTGGCTCCGGGCGATAGTTTCCCGGAGGGTCACGACTGAATTGTCCGTCCGGGGGGCGACGTGCCGCGATTCGAGCTACGTGCCGTTCGCACCTCCGGCGGGCGTGAATTCGCAACACTGGTGTCAGAGAGCGGGAAACAAACTCTCCCGTCTCCAAGCTAAATTCACGGGAACGGAGCAGGTGTGCGAGGCAACCCCCCCCCCCCTTCCCTCCAAATTACGAGCTTTTTAAAATTAATCCCTTACGAAAAATAAGATGGAGTTTCAAGGCGGCAGCGGGTGCCGGGGGTATTAGAAATGTAGTATGTGAGTAATGTAAAATCCATGGCCCAGGATGAAATCCCCGAGCAGGACATTTCCGTGCGGGAGCAATTCCCCCACGAAACAAACTCAGAGTCCGAAATGGGCGCTGGCAGCGGCAGAGGCCGCGGTGGATGACCACTCCCCAACCCTCCTCCTGTCAAAATCCTCCCCAGCCCCCCAGCGAAGCCGACCGCACCGAGCGCGATTGGCTTCGTCGGAGGCGGATGAATTCTGCCGAAAGGGGGAAATGATGAACTGATGTTACAAGCGATGAGTGCGAAAGGAAATGATAAACAACATGAAGCAATGTGCACGCGACGAAAACGCGGACAACGTGTGTGCAAAATGGGCGGGCACCACGTGGCCGATACGATGAGCCAGCGAGGGGGAGTGCAACGGCTGTCAGGCCGCCGATAAAGACGGCGAGGTCATAATTAATGGGGAGGCCGAAACGTTGTAAGACGAGACACGAGGTAACGAAGGCAATAGAAAAATTTAAAAGGAAGCCAGGAGGAGACAAAGGAGGGATTGAAGGTCGTAACGGTGGAAGTGTGAGAAAAGACATCAAGACATGACGAAGAGAGTTGATAAGCTGGGACGGGAGGTAAAAAACGAGACGGAGGAACTGGGAAGACGGGTAGAAACCACAAAGGGCAAGCCGGAAGAACAGTTAGAAGCCAAAGCAAGGTCGGAGGGTGCGGAGATGAGAAAAGAATTAGAAAAAAAAAGCTTACGAGTTACAGAAAAAACTACAAGACGAGCTGAGAATGTTGAGGGAAGAAAGAACGAGCAGCGGAGAATGAAACGTTAAGGAACCACACTGTACAGATGGAACAGCTGGAGCGAAGCGCCAGATTAAAGAAATGAGGAACAAGAGAGGACAGTGGAAAAGAAACTGAAAGAGTATGAATTTGAAACTGAACGACAAAAGGAAAAAAATAGCGTTGGAGTACGAGGAAAGTGGAAGAGCAAGAATGAAGCAGGAAGGGAGCAATCAGGAGATTGAAGACACAACGAGATTTGGAGAGGGAAGAACGAGAACAATGGAATAGAAAACAAAAGGAACATGAAATTTGAGGTTGACCAATTGAAAGAAAAGCGAGGCTGGAGTGCGAGGAGATAGACAAAAGAACAGCGAATTGAAACACAAAAAGGAGATTAACCAAATTGAAGCTGGAGAAGGAAGGACAGGAGAGGAAACAAGGAAGAGTAATGAGAGAACAGCGAATGAAACACAGGAAGGAAATGAGCCAATTTGAAAGAAACGATGAGACTGGGAAAATGAAAGAGCAGGAGAGACTGTGGATAGGAAACAAAAACAAAATGAGGTTGAAATTAATGAACTCAAGGAGAGAGTAAAAATAATCCAGAGAGATGGAAAAAACTCCAGAAAGAAACAGAAACTAATAAAATTTACAGAGACCGGGAGAAGAGGCGTGAATTGGACGGGGTAAGTGACGAGCACACACACAGAGGTATGGAGGATAATGGGGGAGCTGGCGGCTGTGTTGAGACGCTGCTGCAAGCAGCTGGATGGCCTCCTTCGGGAACAAAGGGAGACGCTGTTCTCCCTTGAAGCGAATCCACGACCAGGTGGGTTCGGTCGCTGCCAAGCGGAGTGAGGGCGAGTGCTTGCGGACGGGTGCACGCGAGCTTGGGGTATAGAGCCGCCGCGAACCCTTGTGGGGACACAGAATCCCCAGTGTGGTTCCCCGGTGTGTGTGGTGCAAGGTGTGAGTGCGCCCCCTGTGTGTGGATGAGAGACCCCGTGGATGGAAGAGACCCTGTGTGTGAGTGGTGTGGTCACGAGTGTGCCAGAGTTGTGTGCCTTCCAGCACGCCGGTGTAAAAGAAACACGCAGGGGTGAATGAGACCCCGTGTGGGAGTGCGGCCCCGTGTGTGAGTGGTGTGCGTGGTGAGTGTGCCAGGATGCGTGTTCGCAGCACGCCGTGTGTGGATGAGGCACCGTGTGTGAGTGTCACCGCGTGTGCGAGTGAACGGGCGAGTGTAAATGGTGAGTGTGTGAGGTCCTGTGTGCAAGGGAGATGTCGGTCGGCATGCGTGAGCATGCAGCCGCGTCTCCCGGTGTGAATTTGAGTGTGATGGAATGGAGAGTGAGCGTTTTAACACGCAGTAGTATGGGTGCGTGGGACGGAGGACGACGACGGCCGACAGAAGGACAAAAAGCCGGGGTAGCGGCCGTATTTCAATGGGACCGCGCCGGGTTCACCCAGCAGCGAGCGCGAGGTCCGTGCTGTGGTACGCACGAGGCCGCCACGTGCTTCGGCTGCGGATATGAAACCCGGTCCGAAACGCCAGCGGTGGATGTTGCCGATCCCGCGGACGGACAAAGTTTAAGCAGGATTTTCGGATTTGGACCGCATGGGTTCTCCACGCGAGCTTTTTGTTAAGCTCCAACGGGCAGAGCACATGTGTTTCGCGGGGAGCCCCTCGGAGTGCGAGTTTGCTTTTGTGGTGCGCAGGGTGATGTCATGGCTGCACGTGGGGTTGGGATCCGGCAGGAGGGTGAATCCCTGCGGATGGTTACCGTCCAAGAGGGACGAGGTACACGTGCAGCTGCATGACGGTCACGGGCAGGTGCAAAGTGCGCCAGCTTGTGAGTTGCCGCGCTGGTGCTGCGCGATATTTGAAAAAAAAACAAAAACATTTTTAACGAAGGCAAGCCTCGCTTTTCGGTGGAACAGGATTCCCGGGTAAGGGGGAAGACCCCCTAAAGGGCACAGGACACAACTAGCTAGGGGAAGGGTTAGTGTTAGTTAGACCGACTCATGGGGCAGGGGTAAGTCCTCATGGGGCCCGTTGGAATGGATTAGTTAGAGGGATTGTAGTTGAGATTTAGGTTGGGAAATGATTTTTGGATTTTGAGGACAATGACTGACTTTGGATGTGTAGTGGGGTCGTAGTTTACGACGTAGTGTTAAAAGGAACGTGGTATAGTTTAAGGACGACGTGGGAGCACGAGTAGTTAGGGATGTAGTAAGCAGAATGGCAGGATTCAGCGGTGAAGTGAAATGAATGGAAACGTGTACATGGTGAGTGTATGAGGCCAGCGGGTCTGTGTGTATGGAGTGATTGGGGAATGCATGGTGCGATGAGTGATTGGGGGGGAGGAGTGATTCCCGGCCCAAGGGACCCGGGGTCAGAATAAAGCTGAGTTAGTGGGTTAGTTAAATTGACAAAATGCGAGGTCGTTTTGCTGTTGGTGGGAGTGTAGGCTCGAACCCGTTTGGAGGGGTGCAGGAGCCCCGTTGACAGGCTGCGAAAGGTGAGTATCGCTGAGTGGGTACCCCGGACACCGGGCTAGTCGGCCGCGGTAGGCCAAGGGCCCATGGGGGGCCGGGATAGCGTAGTGGTCACGGGTTGCGCCCGCATGATCCGGGGGCCCGGGGCGCCATTAGCCGCGTGGGCAGTGTTGTGGGCACGGTGACCCTTCGAAAGGGGCCCCGGGAAGCCAGCCTGCCACGTGAGCGTTTCAGGAGTCGCCATGGAGGCACTCCCGGGCGTTTAGGGAGCTGGTAGGCTCGGAGGCAGTGTAGTGCCCGGGGCGTGCCATTGTAGGGGAATCGGCAGAGGGTCGTGCCTGCCAAGGGAGCCACGCGTCCCAGCCATTGAGACCGTGTTGAGGGCACAGGAAGAAAATTGGGGGCGAGCGGGCCCAAAATTGTAAGGACACCAACACGGGCGACGGGAATCTGGGTTGCTAGATCCGATAGTTTAAGCGAGAGCACTTGTTGAAAGCCCCGGGGTAGTTTTAAAGGTTATGGTTAGGGTATGATTAGGAAGTGTACCCCTCCGCACCATCCATCCCTTCGCTCTCTTGTGGGCTGCTGGACCCACTTTTGGTTAGATTCTCTGAAGTCTGCGGGGGCCATCCTGAGGCTTGAATTGGGCCTCGGCACATTGACGCTAGCTCTCCCTCATTCCCCTCCAGGAAGGGAACGTAGTGGTTGGGAGTAGGCAAGGGACGAAAGGTTAGCCGCACAAAGACAGTAAAGGGGGTTAGGGACAAAATTTATAGTGGGGAAGTAAAAATAAAAAAAACAACAAAAAAAGAAGTTGGGGCTAAATTGGGTTTTTAGAAATTAAGGGAGTGGGTATGGACAGTGACAGGCAAAAGGCGATAGGTGGGAGGGAGACAGGTAGGTAGGTCCGAGCCCGCCTTCTGTGTGGCCACACCACCGCACTCCCTCCACCAAACCTGCACTGCACGGCAAGAGGCCGGCCAACTTCATCGGCTGTTGTTTTGGCTGCAAGGCCTGTGCTGCCGGATCGTCTGCAGCTGCTGTGCTTCAAAGGCTGTGTCGGCCAGTTCATTCTGCCGGCTGTTTTTACTGCAAGGCCTGTGCCGGCCAAGCTCGTCTGCCGGCTGTGTTTTGCCTGCAACGGCCTTGTTCTGCAGGCTGTGTTTGCCTGCTGTGCCTTTGCCATTTCCATGCCTACTGCCCTTCCGTATTTGCCCCGTCCAATTTTGCTTTCCCCCCTCTAATGCCATTGTGCGCCAATCATCGAGCAACAGTTTGCAAGCTGCAAGAACTGTCCTGTTGGCAGCTACAACACGGGCCTGCTGATCCCCTGTGCGCCGGTTGACTTTTGTTTTGCTTCCTGCAGAGTCCATAGATCCTGGGCCATGGTTTAGTGTAAATAATGAGTTAAAGTGTTAATTTATCTGTAAATATGAGTGCGCCCCGGGCATCTTCAGCGCCGGCAATTTTATAGTACGTCCGTGTATAGTTAGTTATCTCACCCTCAGGTTATTTATTTTGGGGACACGAATACCATGAATGTCCACTCAGGGATCCGTAGGTAAAACTACTAGGGTAGAACTACACTGATGGCACACGAAAATTTGACGACTCGGGTCAGTCTGTAAAAAGGGAGTGGTATACTGGCTGTGGAAATTCACAAATCACTCATCAGACCCGTAGGTGAGATATCTTGATAGGTGCATGTGTATTAGCCCAAACCCATTGTATAGAGGGAATTTATGTGATCCATTCGGGCTGTGATCCTTTTGAGTTAGGCGTTTTCTTTCATCTAATACACACAAACATTCAACAACCACGCCATCCCCATCACAGCGCCAACCACACTGCAACCACACCAGCAGTCCACCATCTATCACTACCACAATCTTCGCCACTCGCCATTCAGCAGGCTTCGCGTGCGGTTAGATCTCCGCTGGAGGACAAACAAAAACCAACAAGGACGCCTCCTTTTTCGACGCCTGTTTTCCCGTCTGACTTCCGCTCTCTATTGAGTAAAGTCGATGCAGGTCTAAAGGTCAGAGGTCATGTAAAGGTGGGGCCTGATTTTGGGGAATAATGCTCTGGCCCCGAGCCAAAACTGACTCCCCCAGCCCCCTGGACGGCTGGGTGGAGGGAAAGCGTGAGGGCACGCCCCCTTCGAATCTCCCAAGAAGCCATAGGGAGGCCCGAACACGGGGCGGGCAAAGGGCGGAGTCCGCGCGATAAACGGAACACGGCGGAGCGTCGGGGCTCGCTAACTTCGTCTTCTTCTCTCCTGTGGCTCTTGCTCTCTTCGTTCTTCTCTCCTCTTCGTGGTGGCGCGGCTGGTCTTCTGTGTGCGGTCCGCAGACCCCACGGTATCCTCTGCCATTCCCCACACCAGACCTCGAGCAACAACGTTTCCCCCCTCCCCCCTTTCTATCCGCGCTAGATAGCGCCGGAAACCCCGTCCGTGGTGGCGGATCGCGGCCAACACGTGCCGGCGCGAGCACGCCGGAGAGGAGTCGCCTACCACGCCAGGGATCGGAGTCGCGGCCAGGCGCGACCACGCCGACGGACGTGGAGAGGGGACTCGTCGGCCCAAAGGGTAGTCACCATTTTCTTTTCGGGTTTTTGTATGGACTTTGTGGCGCCGTTCTCGTAAAGTAGAACTGTTTAAGTTTGCCGTGTGTGCGCGGAGTCGGTTTAACTGCTTTTCTTCTTGCATTGATTTTTGTGTTTTGGCTGTTATATGTGCATTTTGATTGTGTATGGCTGTAAATAGTGCCTTATGTGCTTGTCTGTGTGTGCGTGTGAATAAAATGCTTGCTTGTTGAACTGTGGCCCGTTTCGATTGTCTTTTCTCTATTGAACCTCCATCTTGCATCACGGAAAGGGTTCGTAGTGGGCTTAATACGCCCACTAATTAATCGGAACCGTCGAGGCCGACGAATAACACCGCTCGGTTATCACTGTAGCACGGAACGGACCGCTTAACGGTTTCTGTCCGGAGTCGACCTGCGGCGAGGTACGATCGCCGTTTATCATCCGCGTGGTACTTAGGTAGGTCGAGTTTGGCGAACAACCCTATCCTACGCGCGGTGGCCGATGTGGTACGATTGTGGTGAGGTCGAAAGGCCCACCCGTGAACTGGCTTCGGGCGATAGTTCCCGGAGGGTCACGACTGGAATTGTCCGTCCGTGGGGCGACGTGCCCCCGATTCGAGGCTACGTGGCCGTTCGCATGCCAGCGGGCGCGAATTCGCAACAATATGTATATATTACAATATAATACATACATATATAATTATATATACACTATATATATATATGTATGTTTATGAGGCGCCACGAGGAGGAGTGATGTAAGACACCATCGGCCATTTTGGAGTTAATGCCATATAGCACTATTTTAACCCTTACCCTATCATCCGAGCCTATCATCATCAAACATAAAAAAAATGTTGCTTGCATCACTCCTCCTCGCGGGGCCTCATATATATGTGTATATCTGTGTATATGTGACCCTCCAGTACAAAACCAGTCGGAAGTCGCAAAAATTCAATATTGAGTTATTCACAACATATACACATATAGACATACATATATATACACATATATACATACATATAAACATACATATATATATATATACATACATTATATCCATAAATACATGCATCATATATATATTATATATATATATATATATATTATTATATATATATATTACATATATATATATATATATATATATACAAACATACATATATATATAAATATACATATACATATATATATAATATTAATACATAAATATATTATACGTATGATATGTATATATATATATATTATATATATATATATATATAATAATACATACATAAAATATATGATTATATATATATATATATATACATATACTGTATATTATACATTTAAATACAAACATACATACATACATAAATACATGTATATAAAAATTATATATATATATATATGTATATATATAATTCCAGCAATCTGTGTGTGTCTGTGTGTGCGCTGTGTGTCTGTGACCGCTGTTTCTCGACAAACCGCTGGTCCGATCTAATTGAAACTTGCCAGGTATATTACTGGGGCCCTGAGGATGTTGCCTTTTCAGAGTTTGATATTAATCGGACAAGTGCTTCCCAAGTTATGGCCATTTCTTTATCAAACCAATGACAAGACACGTTGTTGCGTGGGCGTGGCCGATGGGGAAGGTAAGCTCAGCCGCGTTCCCCATTACGGGTTACAACGTACGGACTTCCGGAGAGTGATGATTTCGTTGTGTTCTAATAATTTCTCGATTTCTTATGCGCATTTATAGATAAACACAATGCCGCAAGTTATGATTTTTTCATATGAGATGGTGCATAAATTTCGGTAACATCAGAGTGCTTGTATGCTCCGAACCAGGAAGTAATTTTTTTCTCTCTCTTCTCTTTCTCTTTTTGTTTTCCTTGCGATGACATTGCGAAAAGGCAAAATACGTTGGCGCTAATTGAATAATTGGCCATTAAAACCTAAATTGCGAATCATCGTAACTGTGATATGCGAACTTCCGCCGCCACGCACGTACGGGCACGCAGAGCGAAGAAACGGCCTGTGTGGTTGATTGTTTGTTGCTCCGCGCGTTGGAATATTTTATTTTATAATTTTTTTTTTTTTTATTTTTTTTTTACGGGCACGTACTAGTATATATAATTCCAGCAATCTCTGTATGTCTGTGTGTGTGTGTGTCTGCGACCGCTTGTTCTCGACAACCACTGGTCCGATCTAATTGAAACTTTCCAGGAATATTGCTGGTGACCTGTGGATGTGCCTTTTCAAGGTTTGATATTAATCGCGACAAGCGGTTCCCAAGTTTACGGCCATTTATTTTCCAACCAATGACAGGACACGGTGCTACGAGGCACAATGTTCTTCTTTTTTTTTTTGCACGTACGGGCACCGCACGTAGCGGCACCGCAGTATGGCACGTACTAGTATACATAAATACATATATACATCCATACACACAAACATATATACATACATACATTATAATTACATACATACATACAATATATATATATATTTTTTTGTGGGCCGGGGTCGGTGCGAGCACGACCACTAGGTGGGGAGGGTTCGTCATCTCCACAGACTCCGGAATTTTGGCCGTCGCCCGGATAATCCGAGCCCGCGGGTCGATAACCGACCGTGGTCGCCAATATTTCAACCGCGTCGCGTAGGGTCTATTTGTCTTTCACCAATTTACCTAATTAACTACACAATTTAAAACTACCGCGGAAAGCCCACGCCCTCGAAACACCTGATCGAACCGGATTTACTCTATCGCAGCATAAATTTACACAACCGACTACCGGCTTTGCAAGTACCTTTCCGGCTCATTGCAGCTCGAGGGGCTGCCGGCAGACGTCCCAGCTATGTTTAAACGCTTAGTTACCGGGGATTGAAACCCCGTCTGATCTTCAACGCGGAGCATGCTGGACTCAAATAAAGCAAAGGACGAAATGAGCTGGGAACATTTCTAATAATTATTTACAATAAATAAAAGACAGGAAGAAGCGCAGACTTAAAGCGTAATATATAAGCAAGAATATTTACAATATGCAAATAAAAACACTGAAAAGCAATTCCTACTTAAAAGATGGCCCAACACATTCAGACGCACCACAAAAGAAAAGAAACCAGGATTTTTTGTTCTCCTCGCAGCTGTGAGGAGAGACGAGCTGGAGGTCAGAGTAAAGAGTACCTGCCATCGCAGGGAAGCATGCTCGGAAATGCGGCACCTAAGGGCTAATGGTCATCGGGCATGGTCGCGGGAGCTCGTGCCAAGCTCGTGGATCGCAGACGGAACCCGCGTGGCGAATCGTCGGGGCGCTCGAACTCTGCATTCCGTCCACGTGCCTACAAAACCACGTTCTCCGTGCAGCACCGACAAGCACAAAACAACAACCCATGGCCCTTTTGTCCCTCCACTCCTGTCCACAGACTGTTGTCACAAAACTCTTTTGGCCAATGCCAAGCAAGAACGGACACTGACAACGACACACGACCTAACGCGTCCACACCACATCCGTTTTTCGCACCACTCTTCTGGCTACTGCTCGGGGGCCTATAATCTCCCCCACATAGTTAAGAGAATACACGCACAAGTTTCCAAAAACACGACAAGAGATCGGAAGATTGCGTCCGGCAAATGTACCAGTCTATATCAGGATTCCCTGGAAAGGGCAATATCACGACAGGTTTGAAGTTAAATCAAACATATTGTGTCCAACGACGTTTCTGGTTGTGCGAACCCCGAGTAATCTTTACCTCTCCGCTGTTTGCTGAACGTCAAGTCAAACAAGGATGTGCTACTCCACCTCACAAACCAGCAATGTTATTTATGAGTTTATAGTGCCGATGTAGAAGCCTGTAACGTGGGCCGCAACAACAACTAAGATTGGCTGATGCGGAATCAAAAACACACTCCGCTTGGCCGATTCAAGAAAGGATTCGTGAGGGTTAGAACACAACCAGTGTGAGCATTTGTAGAAATATGCCAGCAACCACCGGCCACTGTACCTGCTTCATCTGCCATTGCCCACAGCAACTTGGGGTTGCCAACCCAATATCTGGTGCAGACCAGTCAATGCAGATATGTTCAGGATATTGAGCGCGAGGTCGGAGCTCGCTTCATTGTCATATGTTGGAAAGCAACCTCCATCCTTACCACCGATCCAATACTATGTCGTCAAAAGGAATTTTTACGATCTTCTGTCTCTTTACGCATGGAAATATCAAGGGAAGTACGGTAACAAATGGTGAATGACCTTTGGGGAAATCCCTCCCCCTCTCTCCCAGGATGTTGTTGCAAACGTTCAGTCATCAGCGACTCTGCTCCAGCCAATGGGAGCTCAAGGTGAAGATGATAGAGACCGACCAATGGGCGTTCGGTAATTGACCGTGACGTCATTTCGGCTGAACAATCAGCGTCTACCTTATTTGAGACCTGCATAATAAAGCATACCTTCCTTCACTTCCTTCTTCACTTGCTGCGATTTTTTTACCCCGAGGAGTGCAAGCAGAAAGCTTCAGTCACCTATTATGTCGTGTTTATTTGTATCCATATATATATACATATATAATAATATATGCATATATACAATATATGCAATTATATAATAATTATATGCATATATTAACATTAGATATAACATTAACATAATATATGTATAATATATATACACATTAATATATTATATATTATACATATATAAATATAAATATATAATATATACATTAATATTAATATATATACAGTTAATATATAATATATATAACATATATACATATATAATATATATATTATTTTGTATATATGACTTTCAAATACTGGTTAACGTATAACTTTAACAACTTGATAATATTTCATGGTCTCTATTCCTTTACGATATGACTTCAAAATACAACTAAATCTATATATTAATAACTGAGGACCAATTTCTGTGCTCCTCCCTAGCGCGTCGCGTCACGTTTTTTCTCGGTACTATTGACCTGGACGAAGTAAACTTCGTACCTGCTAAGAGTGCATCGCACATAGTGTCAATAGTCAAACTTCAACTTGAAGCAAGAATAAACACTTTCTGTTTAACATTTGTTTACATATGGCAACGTGTGACATCACCGTGAGAGGTGGGACGTCATGACATCATCGGTCCCCCCCCTACCATCGCCGACATCATTACATGTGTCCGTCGACAGACCGTCACCGCTGAGAGGTGTAATTCCACTCCTCGAAAATAGCGTCTGCAATGTAAAACCTCGTTCTGCACATGCTCGACTACACTTCAGAATGTGATATTTGACACAAAAAATATGTAACAAGAGAAACATGTATCTATATTATTAATACTAGAAGGACCAATTTGTGGCTCCTCCTAGCGGTCGCGTCACGTTTTTCTCGTACTTGTGACCTGAGAAGTTTACACGCGGTGTTTGTTACGTCAAATAGAGCACGCGTGCCACAATCAAGGGGACTGTCTTCACAAGAGAGTAGTACACCAAAAATGTCGTGTACAAGGACGTTTTGTAGGCCTTCATTAGGTCAAGCCATGAGTTACATCGACTGGATTCGGCTCTTACAGGACGCCACTGCGTTGTCATATTGGGGCTCATGGAACGGAATCCGTTGTGACGCGGGCTTCGGCTGGTGTATAATGAACACTTCAAGTTTCTGAAGAATTAATTTGCGCAACAATATTTAAGTATGGCCATGTTTAATAAACAGTTGAAAATAGTGTTGCTTTGTTGAAGACTTACATCTGTAGGTGAAATTAATAACAAATGTTTTTCCAAGTTTTTTTGTTCATTAACTTTATGTCGATTTTCATTTGTGATCGATTAAATACAACATTAAATGTTTCAAAAACACAATGCCGGTATTTTTAAATTTTCCCAAAAATATTTCATATGAAGTCATTATTGTACAAAATTTATTTTATTAAACAACATTTGTATATTGTACATGAACGCGTGTTTATTGTTATGTTTTACTATTAACGTTGTATTTGGGCGAAACTAAAGTTTCTGAAAAGAGGAAGATTTTTTGTGGGGGGTAAATCGCTTGCACTTTCTCTCCCTCATTCTCTTTTGCAGTTTATTTTTCGTGAAGTAAGAAAAAAAATGGAACAATAGACAGTCCTAAGCCTGGGAGCTAAATTTCCAAATGCACACCGGCTTTACATATAACCTCACTCTTCATCAAAAGGGGGTTTCGTCAAAGAAGCATTCTTCAAAAATGAAATCACGGACTTCACAGAGTGTGTATTAATCTCCTGCGACGTTTTTGGCCTCATTAGAACTTGAATAGCACCGTGGATTGGCCGAAATACAATCACAGATGGATGGCTTACAGTCCCCCCCCACCCTAATACCCCTCAACCCCTTCCACCCCTTTCCATTTCTGCTTCATCTGGGTCATTCTTTGGGGCCTACTGGTTTCTTGTTCTAGATTTGTACAAGCACGACAAGCAGGTTGTTTTAAAACAAGAGAAACCAGCCGTTAGTGGATAACAGTGAGCTTACCATAGCACAAGTGTTGATTTGGTTGTTTTATATCCCTCGGACTGGAAAGGTTTAAAACGTTTTTACATGATGAGATTGTTTGCTTACACACAAGGTGCAAACCACCAGAAACTTTTTTTCCATGTTTATAAACACCGCAAAAACCCTTCAATTTATGAACTGCTATCTTTTACTTCTAACGATGTATGGATACATGTATATATACTATATATATATATATATGTATATATAATAATATTATTATACATACATACATATACACGATCCGAGCCGCAACCTCATAAATGGTGGTGAGCATATGGCAGAAGACAATTCAATGTTGTGTGGTAGACATGCTTGTTTGCTTGACAGATCAATGTAGCATTTGCTGCTAGGAACTTGGACTTGTCGGCCTTGCTAACCTCATTTGGTTAGTAGGGAATATACTATATATATATATATATATATAATATATATAATATATTATATATAATATATACATATGTATATGTGCCGATATAACCTAGACCAATATTACCAATATGTGTTGAAGTGTGTTCAAAATCTTTGAAGGCACATATGTAAGTTAATTATCCAAGTGAAATATATATATATTGTAATATATATATATATATATATAATATATTAACACACACACCACACACACACACACAACACACACCAATAACACACACATCGAACGCAGCTATCACACGTTCACACATAAAAATGTCAAACTCGCTGTTGTTGCTTTTGACTCTTTAATTCAAACCACCCGCCCCCTTTTTTCACTTCTTCCCCCATTGATTTCCACACAAGGAGTAAAAACACTTTCAAGTGCGAATTGTGCCGGATGGTGATCGGAGATTTGCCAACAGCAGTGACCGAAGAAGCACTCACATGTGCACACACGGACAAGCCGTACTTGTTGCCAAAGTGCGGCGGGCCTGTGATAAATCATACACACATCCTAGCTCTTTGCCGCAAGCCACATGAAGGCGCCATTGCAAGTCACCGCCTCGCCAGGGACTCCATCGACGCCGCCGCTTTCCGAGGCGTCCCCACGCCCCTTGCACGCTCCCCCCAACTCGGGGTAGGTGTGCATACCTGGCGGAGGATTCTCTCCGCACACTCCCACCGCCAATCTGAGTGAGTGGTATGTGTTGCCATCCGGCGGCGAAGGGCAACGCGCAACTGCATCTCCTGTCGGGACTGCTTACATGTCCCGGTGGAGTTGACGGAACAAACATACCTTGTGGCTGCTTCGACCCATACCGCCTGCGAAAGTGAGAATGCGAGCTTCGACTCCTTTTTCTTCTACGATCGGCCTGAAACATGGCACCCATAAAGCGCCAGGGCGAGAGGATGATTCCCTCCACCGGGTGTGGTGTGCCTGGGGCATTGCAGAGCGCTGGCTTCCTTTCTTCTTTGCCGCTTACAAAAATGTCGAAGCCATTTTCATTATGTCCCACAGTGTTTCGTCTAAAGAGTTTCGATCACTTATTGTTGCCCTGGAACACACCAAATTCGCATGTCTTGCACGGAATTTTTGTAAAAGCGAGGGCCATCATGGCGCCACCGCGTGATGTTCACCACCTGCCTCATCTGCCCAAAGTTTCTTTTTTCCCCCAAAAAAGAGGACTTGTGAGGTTTCAAGTTATAAAGAGTTCCCTTGAAAATTTTTTTTCTGTGTGTTGGTTGATGCGCCTCGACCACAAGTCACGCAAGCAAAATATGGCTTCTCAGAATTGTATGCAGTTACAAAGGAGCTTTCAGTCAATGGCAATAATTTTCTTCGGGTTTCACGACTTGCAATCGTTTTAATTTATTCCATATTTGAAAATACAATTTGCCCTTTACGATGATTAAAAAACCCACAAGTGTTTATTGATCAAAACTGATTTCATTTGATTTAAAAGGAAATGAACCAAGAATTAATATTTTTTGAGAAAGAGCAAGCTTTTGCTTCTTAAATCAGAGAGAAGGAGAGAGGGGGGAGGGGGGGGAGAGGGAGAGAGAGGGAGGGAGGGAGAGAGGAGGGGGAGGAGAGAGAGCAGAATGGGCATTAGGATTGATAAACGGCTATGCCAGATGAAAACTTGAACATCTTGGTTTCACAGTGAAGTGCTACAATATTGGTTTATTTACCATTTTACAAAACCTGACCCCCGAGCGCATCAGGACACCACCCAAATGAGCTCAAACTCGTTACTCTCCTCAGGCTGGGAATGGAAGGGCGGGGGGTCGGCGGAGGGGGGGGTGCAACTCGTCACTACCAACATCAATATATAATATGCGCACGGATTCACTGGATTTCGCAGCCCACAAGGTACACACTAAAGCCAGAGCCATTCTCAACGGCAAAACCCAGGGAAGGGTGTGGGGAAGGTGGTTGCACTTCGTGTTGCACGCACTCATGACTTAACAAGATGCTGCATCAGGCTTCAAAACTTTTTACACCAAGCTTACTCAACACTTACTTTTTGGTGAAGAAAAAATGATGAGAGCACGAAGTTGAAGGAAACAAATTATTAAAAGAGAGCACACAGAAAATATGACTGGGTAAGTGGCACAGAATGAGAAATTGCTGTTCAACAAGACCAGTTTTGAAGGTGTCCCGTTTGTTTGGCAACCTCAACAGATGAGAATTGTCCATTGCTTTAAGGAATACAACTCAAAACAAAATCCCACTTGTTCCTTTCAATACTCTTACTTAATCAAAGTTTACAATTCTTATCTAGGCCGGCAGTCACCATGCGGAAACAAAGGAAGCTGCATCCCTCTCCTTC
>CM068956.1:59831403-59859154 GCA_035128595.1 Eptatretus atami
TGCTTTGTAAGTGGGAAAACCTGCAAAATCGGCAGTGTATCAAATACTTGTTCTCCCCACTGTATAGACACATATGTATGTTGGATAATCCTGCACCAAAATGAAAACACCTCTCACCTCATGTCAGCAATTAAATTGCGTCAGTCCTTCACCGTTCAAAAACAAAAAAAATCCATGGAATTATAATGCTTTAAACCTCAACGACGATACCCTTTGTTAATTAATATCAGCTGTTATTTCTGTTATCACGATTTAAAATCTTTCAACAAAAACTGCAAATGTTCCACTTGTTTTTAAATAAAAACAAGATTACTACCTTCACCTTTGCAAAATCATCCTTCACCATCAAAGATTACAAGAATTATCTCGATATATTTGAAGGACTCATTTTACATCACAAAATCCTTGAATTTTGTTAATGCTCTTCAACATCACACTCAGAATGAAAAAAAAATCACTCTTGGAACCATTTCAATCTGGTTTTTCAAACCATAACCATTGTGGAGAGATTTCATTCATAAAGATCTCCAATGACATCCTTCAGAGTGCTGACCAGAGAATGGTTACTGTGTTGATTCCAATGGACTTACCAAATGCCTTTGACACAATACATCATACCATTGTTATTATAGACAGTCTTCCTTCCTGCTTCGGAATAAATGGTTCTGCTCTGGATTGGTTTAAATCTTATCTTACAGCAAGTGAATATACAATTGAGAACGTTGGTTTGTTTTCTTGACAAAATCTTACTTTTGTTGAGACATGTTCTTGGAACTGGACCACTTATATTTACTATTTATTTTCAGCCTTTGGTATCATCATTAGCTAACATAACACTGCTTTTCATTGTTCTGCTGATTCCCAATTTTCTCCCTTTTGATCCATCAAATCCCACTCCTATTCATTTCTTATCCTTTTCTTTTATCTGCTGTCAAATTATATCTAAACGCATTTTCAAGTTAAAAGAAACAAGGACTGACGACATATAGCTTCTTGCCTCAAGGAAATCAAAACTTTTATCATGCCCTTGGGTCAGCAAATGTATCCTCAATGACCAAGTATACAATCATGCAATTTATATGGATTAAACATTACGTTTTTACACTCATATGCACAAAACATGTAAATCTACAACATACCAGCAGCAACCACAACATTGGCAAAAATCATTCTTGTATCAATCGGAAAACATCTGAAACTTTGTCATTTCTCACCTTCTTTAATCATTTCTCACCTTGATCATTGTAACTCCCTATTTTCTGGTTGTTCCAAGTGTTCGCTTTATCATCTTCAAATTGGTTCAGAATTATGCAGCAAAAATTGTTCGTCAGAGAAATATTGTTACATCACCATCACACCCTTTTGTAGAGATCCTCATTGGCTCCTCAATTCAACAACAAATCAGCTAAAATCATACTCAACTTATAAAGCCATAAATCGGCTTACTCCAACACACAGTACTCATCTTCTTCTGACTTATTATCTGGTCCATTCACTGCATTCTGAAGATATTGGTCTTCTTACGGTGCCTTTGAGAGAACTGAAAACTGTTGAGCATACTTTTTTGAAATTCTCTCCCCAGCTTTAAAAGTTTTTTTCCTATTCATATTTGCTTTGCTCTTGCTCAGTTTTCAAAGCCTCCTTAATGACATTGTTTTACATAGGCTTTTAGGTAATCAACCTTATTTCATGATTGCAACTATTTTATTTTCTCTTCAGAAATTTTATTCAAAATACTGTAAATAGTTTTTAACTTATTTATATTTCTTTCCCTTTTAATCATGTTTATCACTTTGTGATGCTTTTATAAATGAAACAGGTTATACAAAAATGTATTTGATTGACGAATTGATTCATCTCAATTGATCAATAATTTTTTTAATTTTTCCAAATACCATCTACCATGCCCTCACACTTGTTTTTCAATAAATATGCAGGCATTACTTTTAATTTGCATTATTGAAAGGTTAAAAAAAAATGTAATGGATTACAAGTAAACATGACAAACAGATGATAGTGAAGTGACTGGAAAATCCCACCTCCGCATGCAAGCCCTTTCCGGTGACCTTATCAATGAGCAAGCCGATGGTGACGGATGGGTTAGTCCCAATCTCAGAGCCCGAAATGTCAGCACTGCTGCCTCGTTCTACAAATCC
Organism: Eptatretus atami; assembly: GCA_035128595.1. Lineage (NCBI taxonomy): Eukaryota > Metazoa > Chordata > Myxini > Myxiniformes > Myxinidae > Eptatretus > Eptatretus atami. The sequence continues at coordinate 59,833,560 of CM068956.1, forward strand.
TGCGATGTCCTCCTCTTCCGCCATGCTCTCCTCTTTGTGGCACTCCACATGACTGCCACCAAGACTTGTGGTGCTTCCAGTATCACTGGTGTAACTCTCCTGCCTGTCGCCATGGCAATCTCCATCTTCTGACTCAGACTGTCAAAATTCAAGACATTAATTCACTGGGCGAGCTCCATTTCTGCAGACCACATCACAACCGACAGTAGACAATCACTAAAGCAGTGGATAAAAACCTGGATACAACTTTGAACCATGAGGAACTTCCACAGAAATATGCCATGACAGGACGGTCCTTTGCAACATGTCAAACGTCACAATCATTTATCACATATGGCACGATAAATAAAGTGACAATTCCGCATGTGTAAATTACATCAAAATGTTTAACACTGCCTCTACTTCACTGCTCATTTATTTACTGCATAAGAAAAGGTTGGGGACCGGGACGGGTGGCTGGGCCCGGCGGTGGAGGGTGTCCTGGGTGGCGGGAGGGTGGGGGGTGGGGTGAAAGGGTAGGCAAGAGATGAAAAAGGAAAGAAAAAAAAGAAAGAAAGAGATGGAGAAGTGAAGATAATACTATCAAGAAAAGTGATTGAGGGAGTATGGAAGAGTGGGAAGACGAAGGAAAGAAGCTACAGAGGGGATCTTTTTAAAGACGAAGTGATTGTAAAGGGAGGAAATTGGGGGGGGGGGGAGTTTGGGTGTGATGTGCCATACTTGCATATGAACAATAAAATGCGATGGTGAAAATGACCAAATAAAATAATCATTATTGACAATAAAAGGGTGTAATTGAAGGAATAGATATGTAAGTTTGTCGAAATATTTTATTAAATCACTCTTGGCTCTTCGATTTTCTCACATGGCCTTGCTTAATCATGTCCCACGATTCACAAGATAATAAAGATCCCCAAAATGCAAGAATACAACCTCTTCCTTGGCCAACATTTTGAATTGTTTCAACTATACCCATTGTCTTCACCAAGCATATGGATGAACATTCATTACCAAGGAAGTTGAAAGCATGTAACTGAAATCATCAATACCAGGATTTACATAAGAAAGCAGATGCATTTTATTTTTATTTTTTTTATTTTTTTTTACTGTAGCAGGAGTGTGGCAAGGAGTTGAAAACAGCCCAATCATAATTTTCCTCCTACCGTCTATTACAATTTATATTTCAACAATTTTCATAAACTTCTTAATGTTATTGTTCAGTGTCTCTGAGCTCTGAGTTCAGGGAGGGCAGAATGCTGGCTCGAAAATGCAGCAATGCTCGCATGCTGATTCAGTCAGCCTGGGGAGCAACACAAAACCATACAGAGCGAAGACACAGACCAGGACCACACAGAGCATCACAAACTCAGACCGAGGACAGAACTTGGGACACATTGCCAGCCACAGAGCCATGCGGGGGGGAAACAAACAGACACACACACACACACACGAAAAGCAGAGCCTCACCAGCCACGGACACCCAGGGGCGACGCCAGACCAGGAGTGTGGTCTGGGGCCGTGCCACACTTGGGTGTCTCCAGTCCAGCCTTCACCATGATTCACAGGAAAAACACACACACGCACAGTCGCACACGTACACGCACACACACTTACATTTTTATCAATTCTCTGATGCGGCTAGTGTTCCTGATGAAGTCGCCTCATGATAAGATTACTGTTAATAGTCCAGGAGCAAGGACCTGAAAAAAATGAAATCGTTCAACACTCCCTACAGAAAAGGTTTGACTTGAGCAGGGTGGTAGATAGTGGGGCGGCTTAGCCCAAATATTCAAAAGAATTGTGCATTTTGTGATACAAGCACCAAATTTGGCACAAATGTACATTAATATGTTGCGAACATTTTCAGATATTGGGCCACTTGAAATTCTCTCTTTATGTCCGCCATATTGGATTTCAAAATGGCCGCCACTTGAAATCTACATTTGCTATTATCTCTGGACGTAATGCAGCTATTGACTTGATTCTGGTATCTAAATGTATGTTTTTGGGGCAAGGAATCCAATGGTACCATTTTCAACTTAATATTATCTATCACAGTCGCCCCTTGCCGCACTACTACACTGATGTACCCCTGTCACTAGCAGCATCAAGAAGTCGCCTGTCCCAGCTGTTAAAGTGGCGTCATTGCAGAGGAGACTTCAAACAGCAGACTGATGAAGAATACCAATGGCTAGGCAATGCAAAGCGAGTCCTGGAAGACAACACTGGTACAGTGGACAATGACAACACATCTTTGGGCTGCATTTCATGCCAGCCGACAGCCACCAGATGCTCGAGTCATCTGCCCCACGTCGCTGCTTCCACTCTTCCTGGAGAGTGCCCACACAGTGGCCATGATCCGGCACTCAATGGACGTCGTGAAGAATGCTGTGGAACACCTGAATCCTGGACAGACACCAGTGGTCACCGTTGATCAGCCACTGTTTGCTTTGGCCAAGCAGATACAGTGGAAGTGGCCAGAGAGCTATGGTGAAGACCAGATAGTGGTGATGTTTGGTGGCCTCCACATAGAGATGGCGGCACTGAGGACACTGGGGGACTGGCTGAAAGGGAGTGGTTGGGTGCAAGCACTTGTGCAAGCCGAATTGCGACAGCAGGGACAGCAGACTCATTCCTGCGAGCATCCATGTCTTGCGCACAAGAAGAGCAGCATCAAGTGACTGCAACAGCACTGTACATCCTGCAACACCGTGCCTACAACCACTACTGTCTGGGAGAACCAGGGATGCAGAGGACCTTCCGGAGTTTGAAGACTGGTGTTGCCAGAGAGGAGAAGACATCCCCCGTTTCACTACTGGGCAACCGTGCTGGAATGAACTGTTGGTTCTAGTGTATGTGCGTTCTCTCAGGCAGGGATCGTTAATGATGTACCTCGATGCTCTGACAGAGCTGGTCCCTGGTTCCATGCACTGGATCACACCCACTATGCTAGGTGGATACCAGTGCACCTGAGGGACATGGCCGAACTCACCATCAAACACCCAGATGTAGCCAGGAAATTCAGGGAAAGCCACTTCACCGTTCAGAACACAGAGGGTGTTCTCTTCAATCCCGATTGACCAGGCACATGAGCAGAATAATGCCTGCATCAAAGGAGACGGTGGAGCAGTTGGGCTCACTGACAACCCTAGTGCCCTACGTCGGCTGGATGGTTGCGGGACCAGAAGTTGCCAGGTGATCGAAGAATTCCAGGATGGGAACCAACACTGGAGACGGCAAACAGCAGACACATGTCATCATGATCAGACGCCAAGTGTACAGGCCTCATTTGTGAAAGATGTTCGCTCTCTCGTCGGTGTCATAGAGGAGATGGGCAACCCATTCGAGGAGGAGAGTCAGGATGTAGTCAAACTGGACACAAAGGAGATCGCAGATCCTGCTGCTGTGGAGACCGTGATGAATGCCAAGAGGATTGGCCAAGAAGCAGTTCGAGGCTTTCACCAGAGAGTGTCTGTTGGACAGAACAAAGGCAGTGGACGCACCCATTCCTCGAACAAGCTGAAGGTGTTCAGCACTTCCACTCCAAGAAGCCAGAGCAAAGGTCAGCAACAGCTCGCCTCCATCAAGAATGACCGTGAACTCTTCGCACGCCTGTACATTGGCTGCCAGACGAGGGATGGAAACCTTGAGGAGTTCTTTTGTCACGAGAATCAGGCATGTCCCTCCTGCATTGTCTGATGGTGGAAGCCTCTGCGCTGGTACCAAGAGTGATCTCCTCCATGTGTATAGAAGTCTCCGACGCAAAGACAGAGACTCCTGTCACGACCTGTATTGTGCTTGATGGAGCAGCCATCGTCCAGATGCTGAAGCCGGCTGCATCAAAGACCTTTGAAGAGTATGCACACAGATCTTCATCCCATATATGTCCACAAAGCTGCAACAAGTGCCTACGCTGGATCTGGTCTGGGATACTTACCTTGCTGATTCACTGAAAGGTAGTACACGTGCAAAGCGGGGACAAGGTGTGCGGAGACGTGTGGTGGCTGCCGCAGCCATACCAGGAAACTGGCAGAACTTCCTACGAGTGGACAGCAACAAGACCGAGCTGTTCAGGTTCCTCTCAGCAGCTCTCATGGAATGGTTTGACAGGAGGACAAGCAACTCGTTATTACTGATGGAGAGGCAGTGCTCAGCAAGCCACTACTGCCAGATCTGACCTCACTCGCCCCATGTAACCATGAAGAAGCTGACAGTCGGATGTTGCTGCATGCATCTCACGCAGTCCAGCATGGACACCATGCAATACTCATCCGGACTGTAGACACCGATGTTGTGGTGCTGGCAGTGTCCCTGTGCACAGGAGTTGCAACCAGAAGACAAACTGTGGCTGGCATTCGGAACAGGCCAGAGTTTCCAATACCTAGCAGCACACGAAATAGCAGCTGGATTGGGACGAGAGAAGGCTCGTGCACTGCCAATGTTCCATGCTCTAACTGGATGCGACACTGTGTCTAGTTTTCATAGACATGGCAAGAAGACTGCGTGGGCAGTCTGGACGGTACTGCCAGAACTCACTGAGGGCTGCTGCTGCTGTCCTCTGCACCTCGTGACATACCAGACGATGCAATGCGACAATCGAGAGGTTCGTGATCCTGTTGTATGATCGAACCAGCAAATGCACAGACATTGACAAGGCCAGGAGGAAATCTTCCGCAAGGAAGAACAATGTGCAGCTCATCCCTCCAACGAAGGCAGCTCTGGAGGAACATGTCAAGAGGGCAGGTGTATCAAGGTGGACATGTGTGGGGTCAGATACTGCTGCCAGCACCAGAGCTCCCTCCACCAACCAACTGGGGTTGGTCAAGGACTGGAGAAGGACAGTACACACCTTACTGGACCAGACTAACTGAGGCAGCTCACAGCTGCATTGAGCTGGTTTCTTGCAAGTGCAAGAAAGGGTGTGTGAGGCGCTGCAAGTGCAAAAAGGCTGCCTTCAGTGCACAGCCCTCTGTGTGTGTGAAGGGGACTGCACATGACGATGAGTCAACAACATACATGTACTTGTGGCAATGCTGAACTTGTTAACATGACACTGTTTATGTACACGTATTTCAGTACCAGTATATACCTAGCCTCAGATAGCAGTACACCTAGCCTCAAATACTAGACCATGTAGCATGTCAGTAATTATACCTAAGACATTTACAGAACTAAGACATTCTTTTCAAAGTATTGTGTTGAATCCAATATTGCCTAGATAATTTCCAAATAAAATTATATAACAGACTGGATAGATAATATTAAGTTGAAAATGGTACCATTGGATTCCTTGCCCCAAAAACATACATTTAGATACCAGAATCAAGTCAATAGCTGCATTACGTCCAGAGATAATAGCAAATGTAGATTTCAAGTGGCGGCCATTTTGAAATCCAATATGGCGGACATAAAGAGAGAATTCAAGTGGCCCAATATCTGAAAATGTTCGCAACATATTAATGTACATTTGTGCCAAATTTGGTGCTTGTATCACAAAATGCACAACAGGTTTGCTATGCTGCTACACTAAGAATAGACCCCGAAAGAACACCTCCAGGTAGTATGTGGTTTCAAATTGTGGTATCATTAAAATTCTACAGGCCATTATACATACCAAGGGTACTTACCAAGAGGGTCACTGTGGGCTAGCAAAATTTAGGGGAGGGGTAACGTAAACGTGAATATCTTTGTCGAGACTCAACCAATTTTCAATATTGAGGTATCATTGGCTTCGTATTATAATTCTCTTTCAGAATATGTACAGAAATGTCGATATTCATTCAACTGTACAACCACAAGAGGTAAAAATCCAAAACAAATCAAATATTATGAGCTTTTTTATATTTTAGGCATCTTTAAGAGTTGTCAAGTTGTCACTAAGTTGTCAAGTCAAACTTTTCTGTAGTGGGTGTTGAACAATTGAATTTTTCACAGGTTCATGCTGCTGGACTAAAAAATGCTGTGTTAGTCTATTTTTTATGAAATTCTTATGGACTAGATAATTACAAAAATAAAGTTTAAAAATGTCATGTTAATAATGAGGTAAAAGAAGCTGTGGGTTAACATAGTTGCTTTTCTGTGTCATTCCAGATTGAACATCTGAAGAATCCTACTAGCCAAGTGAAGCAATGGCCAGTTCAGAGAGTCAGGCAGTAGTGCAACTTTTACATGTAAAGAGACAGAAGTTGACTAACTTTCACAAGTGCATAATTTGTCAGATGGACTCAAACGAGACACTGAGGAAAGCCCGAGATACCTTCATACAGACACTTGTTGCAGCACTGGAACTCCGACGCGATGAGTATACGAACATTTAAAATCAGATTTTGACAGTTTGGCAACCGCGGATGTTAAATGGCACTCAAATTGCTAGCGAAAATGGACAAGCAAAGAAAACCTGCATTACATGCAGAGGAGAAGATCTGCATTCTCACCGACACCAGCAGAAGAATCTAAGATTGGCACACAATCTGAAACAAGTTTGACGGAGACCTCCAGGGTATCCAGGTCCAGTCAACGTCCACTGACTGGACTATGTGCCTCTTCTGCAAGAAGAAAACACACAGAAGGGTAAAGGAGATGACCATGGTCAGAACTTTCCAAGCCTGTGAAACTATTGTGCAAGCAGCGACGCGCAAAGGGCGATGAGGACATGTTACGGACTACTGGTGCTGTCAGTAACGATCTAGTGGCAGCAGAAGCTGGATACCACAGAGCTTGCCATGCCTCATACATCAGCAAAGCTAATCTGCAGTATGCTGGCTTCCATGAAGGGAGACAAGAAACTTGTTAGATACGGCATTCAAGCAATTGGCTGAAGATATCTCTGCTGACCTGAATGGTGGGAAGGCCTTTGATATGACAATTCTTCTGGACAGATACAATCATTTTCTGCGCGGACAGGGAGTGGCAGTCGACAGCTACACTACCCAGCGACTCAAACTTCGACTAAAGAAACACTTTGGAGATGACATTGTCTTCCATAAGCCATATGATCTTAGTAAGTCGAGCTTTTGTACTCAAGCTCCATATCCCTTCAAGATGTCATCAACTCTGCTATCAGTGTAACACCGCAACAGCCACGGGTGTACCAAGAAAACAGCCCACAACAGCGATGGATGATTGCGACAGGGTGAGTCTGCAGTACCGCACTGCGAAACTCATCAAGTCGGAGATCAATGAATGCCAAGGCATATCAGTCCGACCACCTAATATCATGGATTTAACCCTGAAAAATCCAAATCTGTGATACCAGACAGTCTTTACTGGCTACTACGCTGGGTTATTGCAAACCAGAAAGGAGGAGATGAAGATGAGTTTTCAGCACCAGAAATGTAGCAACTCATCAGATGAAAGACGTGTTTTGATGCTTGCTCAGGATGTTGTACACTGTGCGACTCATGCTAGAACTAACATGCCCAAGCATGTGGCCTGGGATTGCAGTTCGCCATATGACGAGGTCAAAACAGCTCATTACCATGCTGAGCAGAATGGGCCACTGTGACTCCTACGATGATGTTGAGGCAACCGACACAAGCCTTGCACAGGAGATCCTAGCCAAGAGCGACATCTTTGGTACGGTATTGCCATCAAACATCTCCCCAGGCGTCTTTGTCCAGGTGGCAGCAGACAATAATGACATGACTGAGAAGAGACTCTTGATGGAAAGAGGACAACTCATGCCACTACAGTAGTCCTCTATCAACGAGGGCACTTTGGTCCAGTCCCGAGCCGAGGGTCTATTCAGACCAGACAAAACGGAAACGGACACTTGAATCCACTGGGATGTGCCAATCCATCAGAGAGTACAGTGCATACGGAAAGCGGCCTGCTGTTACCAGTTTCTCTCCGGGAAGATACAAGCTGACTGTCTGTACTGCAAGAAGTCTCTATGTCGCCGAGCCGACTGCACATGCAGAACCAACCACATACCATGCACAGAAGCATGTGCATGTATGGCCGAAGAAACTTGTGAAAATCCAAGAACAATCTTTGAATCCAGTGGTAAAGAAGACGCTGACTAAAAGTTACAACAGATGACATCTTCATGCTTCCATGGCGAATGTGATTCCTTGTTCCAGACACAAATATTACAAACCGCTCTGACGAATGTGCTTCCGTGCAACCATGCACAACTATTATGATTCGCTCTCACTAATGTGCTTCTGTGTTGTCATGCACAGCTCCCAGTGTCGACCATGATAACCATTATCATCCACTATGATGAATGAGTAGCTTCCGTGCTGCCAGAGCCAACTATTATACTCGGCTTTCACTAATGTACTTCGTGTTGCCAAAGACAACTATTATGCTCGGCTCTGATGTATGTGCTTCCGTGTTGCTATACACTAGTAAAAGATGAACGCTAAAAATAACAGTTGCAGTTTTCTTTATGCATGCCTCTGTATGTATATATGAATTTCTGCAGAACAATACTTTCTTAAAGGCCCAGTCACACCTTGACGTTTTAGCCAGCTTATGCCGATTTTTGGAAAATTTGTCTAAAACGCTGGTACACGTCGAATACGTTATGGTAAGTTTTGATAACATTGAGAGGCACGCTGAAAACACTGCCATACCGTCGTAGTACGCTGGCTTTAAACGTTGTACTTTTCGGTTGTCCCTCAAATTTTCCATGCTTGAAATTTTAAGACTTATGCCAGCGTATGACTCACACGTTCCGCATAACGCTGGCCGTAAGTTGTAGGCACGTCACGCGATCGTTGACACACGTCGACACACGTTACTTGTAAGTTACTCATAGTCGAAACACGTCGAGGTATTGTTTAGCGCACCCGAAACTTATTTCTAACCTATGAGTAACGTGTTGTAGGCACGTTACGCGATCGGTGACACACATCGACACAGTTACTTGAAAGGTACTCATAAGTCGAAACACATCAAGGTAATGGTTAGCGTCAGTGTTCCAGACTCCCTGTTTTTTTTTTTTTTTGTCTTCCTTCCTTCAGTATGATGGTGATGTTGACACTTCCATTTCTAGTGCGGTTGTAATATAATATAATTAATAGACTGCCGCTCAACGATTTAAATCATAACCGCACTGTACACTGAACACCGTCATACCGAAGAAAAAAAACAAAACAAACCGGGAGTCTGAACACTGACGCGAACCATTACCTTGACGTGTTTCCGACTTATGAGTACTTTCAAGTAGCGTGTGTCGATGTGTGTCAACGATCGCATATCGTGCGTACAACTTATTCCCATCGCATGCGGAGCGTGTGTCATACGGCAAGTACGTCGTAAAATTTTCAACATGTTTAAAATTACAAGACGTACTCCCATTTATACGACGTATGATAGCGTACTTTAGCGTTCTATTCACGTATACCAAACTTACCCATACCTATTCCGACGTGCGCCAGCGTTTTAGACGCATTTTTCCAGAGGTCGGCATACGCTGGCAAGATCGCCAAGGTGTGACTGCGATGTTGACACTTCCATTTCTTCGGCGGTTATGATTTGAATCGTTGTGCGGCAGTCTTTTCATAACCTACGCCACGTCATCGTCGGCGATACGTGCAGGGCGCTATGCATAAGTTAGACTATCGTTGGGCATAGGTTGTGAAGGCGCGACAACAGGTTCAGCATTCGTTGGTATAAGTTTATCTATAAGACAACGAAACGTTCTGTGCCCATTACTAATACGTATGCATAAGACCAAGTCGTTATGAATACGTCTGAATCTTTAAAAAACATCAAAAAGTTCAACGTAAGCAGCGTTTACATACATTTTAATACGTTGCCATTGCTGGCTAAAACGTCAAGGTGTGACTGGGCTTTAAGCGTTTGATTTCCAAAATGTATACATACCAGTAGTAATTGAGAAACACCGTTCACCTTCATATGAGAACACAATTTAAAATGTCAGAAAGTTTGAATTAGTGTGATATTTTAGCTTTGGTGATGCCATGGCAAAGGCCATTTTCAAATAACTGCACATACTCTGATAGAGAATTATAATAGGAAGCCAATGATACCTCAATATTGAAAATTGGTTGAGTCTAGACAAAGATATTCACGTTTACGTTACCCCTCCCCCTAAATTTTGCTAGCCCACAGTGACCTCTTTGGTAAGTACCCTTGGTATGTATAATGGCCTGTAGAATTTTAATGATACCACAATTTGAAACCACATACTACCTGGAGGTGTTCTATTAGGTCTATTGTACCACCCTGTCAAGTCAACCTTTTCTGTAGGGGGTGTTGAACGAATTTCCTTATTGGGCCTCATATGAGAAATGGCTGCTGGACTATAAGGAGTGGCGGGGAGTTGTTACCATTTCGTTAAGCACACTGCTCAGTTTGTCTCTGTATTTCCACTGCCATTTGCTTCCTGTGCCCCATCCCATTGTTTATTAAATCTTGTCATTTGAAAACAATTGCAGTGTATTTGAGCCGAGATTTTCCACAAGTTTTTTTCACACCACAGAATTTCCACAAGTGCACAGAATGCCGACGCTCAGCATCCTGGGAGTTCATCCCAGTGATCTTAAATCACTTGTTCATACATATAAATATATAAAACGATACATATATAAATATAATATTATATAATATATATCTACTATAATTCCAGCAATGTTGTGTGTGTGTGTGTGTGTGTGTGTGTGTGTGTGTGTGTGTGTGTGTGTGTGTGTGTGTGTGTGTGTGTGTGTGTGGTGTGTGTGTGTGTGTGTGTGTCTGTGACCGCTGTTTCTCGACAACCACTGGTCCGATCTAATTGAAACTTGCCAGGTATATTGCTGGGGCACTGAGGATGTGCCTTTTCAAGGTTTGATATTAATCGGACGAGTGCTCCCAAGGTTATGGCCATTTATTTACCAACCAATGACAGGAACCGTTGGCTGCGGCCATTTTTTATCAGCCAATGACAGGAAGCGTTGCTGGCGTAGGCGTGGTCGATGGGAAGAGAGAAACTCATCCGCGTTCGCCATTACGGGTTTTTTTCTTCTTCCTTTCTCTTTGTGTTTTTTCCTTGCGAAAAGGCAAAATACGTTGGCGCTAATTGAATAATTGGCCATTAAAACTAATAATTTATCAAAACGTTGGCAGATCCAGCAGCCTCCGCATTCTTGCCCTGGACGAGGAAACAAAGAAGAAGCGCCGTTTCCTCAGCGATGTTATTTATGAAGAGGTTGCTAACGAGATAAAGGTGTGTACAATGTAAATGGAGACAATTTTTATTATTATTTATTATTGAAAGAAAAATTGTTCGAAAATAATTTATCAAAAAAAGTGCACAACTTCTTTTTGTTTCCAATTGTCAAAACGGTTTGGCCTTTGGAAGTGTTTAATGAATTCAGCTCCACTCAACATGCTTGCCAACGAAATACATCTCATTTTGGTGGTAAAACGATTCACAACTACGGTTTCCTTACTCATTGCTCTGCAGTCTGCATTCAACCCCTTCATTTGTCATCTCATTGACCTCATTTCATCTATCTATAATTCCAGCAATCTGTGTGTGTGTGTGTGTGTGGTGTGTGGTGTGGTGTGTGTGTGGTGTGTGTGTTGTGTGTGTGGTCTGTGTGTGTGTGTGTCTGTGTGTGTCTGTGTGTCTGTGTGTCGTGTGTGTCCTGTGTGTCTGTGTGTCTGTGTGTGTGTGTGTGTGTGTGTGTGGTGTGTCTGTGTGTCTGTGTGTGTGTCTGTGTGTCTGTGTGTGTCGTGTGTGTGTGTGTGTGTGTGTGTGTGTGTGTCTGTGTGTCTGTGTGTCTGTCTGTCTGTTGTGTGTGTCTGTCTGTGTGTCTGTGTGTCTGTGTGTCTGTGTGTCCTGTGACCGCTGTTTCCCGACAACCACTGGTCCGATCTAATTGAAACTTGCCAGCTATATTGCTGGGACGCTAGAGTAGTGTGCCTTTTCAAGATTTGATATTAATCGACGAGTGATTCCCAAAGTTATGGCCATTTATTTACCAACCAATGACAGGACAATGTGCTGCGTAGGCGTGGCCGATGCGCCATTTAGTTACCAATCACAGGACAGTTGCTGCGTAGGCGTGGCTGCGTAGGCCGGTGCGCGGCCGGCCGACGATGACGTCACGTGCCGTGCCGGTTACGTTGGGATCGATCGGTGCCTTAGTTACCGTGGTGTAGGAGTGCCAATGGTAAATGGCAGCGAATGTCATGGCAAGCAAAGACAGGGAGGTAAACTTGATTTTAATGTGGATTTTAATTAACTATGTGTGTGTAAGTATCACAGCAGTTGTTACTTCAATGCAAGCGATAATTCGTGAATGCATGTGAACATTCCGTACGGGCACGCACGACTTCCGGATGATGACTTAATGTATTCTAATAATTTCTCGATTTCTTATGCGCATTTATAGATAAACACAATGCCCAATCCAGTCGTCGTTTACGGAGGCGAAGGAACGGCCTGTGTGGTTGTTTCTGGAAGCGGTTTGAAAGTTTTTTTATTTTTTTTTTGCACGTACGGCCACGCACGTACGGGCACGCACGTACGGGCACGCGAGAGCGAAGGAACGGCCTGTGTGGTTTGTTTCTGGCAAGCGGTTTTAAAGTATTTGTTCTTTTCTTTTTTCCCCCACGTACGGCCATGCACGTACGGCCACGCACGTACGGGCACGTGAGAGCGAAGGAACGGCCTGTGTGGTTTGTTGTTTCTGGCACGCGTTTGAAAGTTTTTTTTGTTTGTTTGCACGTACGGCCACGCACTAGTATATATAATATACATATATATAAATAATATATATATATATATATTATACATATATATATACATATAAATATATATATATATTATATAAATATACATATATTATATATATATATATATATATATATATATATATATAAATTATACATATATATATATATATAATATAATATATACATATATATATATAAATATACATATATTATATATGTTACGGCTGTGGAAATTCGCATTACACCATAAAGGTCCCGTAGGTGAGATTATATTTCTTAAGTACATGTGTAGTTAGCCCAAACCCGTTGTATAGGGGAATTAATGTGATTCATTCGGGCTGCGATCCTTTGAGTTAGCGTTTTTCTGTTTACCTTTGTTTTGATACAACAACAACAACAACGCCAGCAGCCACAACCTACCTTCACCACATCGCTAACCGCAAACCTCACATCACCGCCATTCCAAACAGCGCCATGGCCATCGGACACCGCCGAAAACACTCCACCACCTTCTCCTACGGCCATTCCCGCACCAACCTGTGGCACGGAGCGTCGGGCATCTTCAGCGATACACGCGAGCCGCGAGTGCAGATGGCGGTTTTCCAAGGAAATGCGGATCAGGAATGCTACACGCCCACATCTGATCCATCCATTAGGAAGCGCGGGGCCGGCTTGGCCCCGCCTCCAGACGGCCTGACGAAAATCGGCATATGCAAATTTGAGGATCAGGATGATACACGCCCTTTTTTCTCCGTCCAATCGGCGGCGTGGCTCCGCCCCTGAGGTCGTTTGATCCGAGAATTTGCATATGGGTGGGTTCCTGAAGCCGATAAAAAGACGAGCGCAGTGAGTCGATCGGGCAGATCGGTGGGGCAGAGTCGGGAGACCGGAGCTCGAAGCAGAAGTGGGGCAGACGGCTACGGGGGCGAACGGTTGCGGAGGGCGATCGGCTGAGGAGGACCTGGAGCTCGGGTCCGGGGACGAGGAGGTCGGCGACGAGGTCGCGTTGAGTCGCGCGTCGCGGGACTCGAGCAAGCCAGCATACTCCTCCCCAGAGCATCAACAATTCCCCCTTTCCCCGCGCTGAGAGAGTGCGACAAGGGGGCCCCGTTCCACTTTACTCCAAGCAGGTGCCAACAGGAAACTGGGGCACCGCCGTGCAGCGACATTTTGCGGCTCGCCACCGAGGGCGCGGGTAGGACCCTTCGGTCTCGGTGGACCTGGCCGTTCATCCAGGTTCCACGCGCATTAGGCCCACGGGCCCAGTCTGACTCCCTTGCCTTTGAGGGGGTCTTTTCTTGCTTAGGTGTGAATGCGTGTTGTGGCGCCGTGTCTTGTAAGGTAGAAACTTGTATAAGTGGTCCGTGTTGTCGTGTAGTCGGTTTTAACTCCTTCTTTTATATGTGCATTTCTTTTGTTCTATGTGATATATGTGCATTTGCTAATTGTGGCTGTAAATACGTGCTATATGTGTGCTCCGTGTGCAACGGAATAAATGTGCATTGTGTGAACTGTTTTCCGTTCGTTCGTCTTTTCTTCATGACCCTCCATCCTGCTTCACGTAAAGGTTCGTAGTGGGTGCAAAAACGCCCGGTAAATAATCTGAACCGTCGAGGTCGACGATACACCGCTGCGGTTATCCGCGATAGTAGACGGAACGGCCCGCCCAAGCGGCTCGTGTCCGGAGTCGACCTGCGGCGAGGTACGATCGCCCGGTTTACCATCCGCGTGGGTACTTAGGTAGGTCGAGTTTGGCGACAAACCCTATCCACGCGGGTGGCCGATTGGCACGATTGGTGGTGAGGTCGAAAGGCCCACCGTGACTGGATCCGCGCGTTAGCCGGGAGGGTCACGACTGAATTGTCCGTCCGGTGGGCGAGGCGGTCGCGGTTCGAGTCGCGTGGCCGATGCACGCCGACGGGCGCGAATTCGCAACAATATATATATATATATATAAATATACATATATATATAAATATAATATATATAATATATAATAATACATATATAATATATATAAATATATATATATATAATATATAGTATATATATGTATATAACTGTACAGTTATACCTTGACATACGATGCACTAACTTACGAGTATTTGAGTTACGAGCCGTTGCTCGACGATTTTTTTTGCTTTGTGTTACGAGTCTAGACCGAGTTACGAGTGGAGCGAACTTTGAAGACGCACGCAGCAAGCAAGCGAACACCCGCATCTCCCGCCTTTTCACCATCTCCCGCACTCACTCGTTCAGTTCTCTTGGTTATCTCGTTGAGGTCGGGTCGTACCGTAGTAATCTGCGTTGTGTGTAGCTCTTGTTTTTTTCATTGGTCAGCTATTTGTTAGAATATAAAATAAAAGGGAATTTAAAAAAAAAATGTAAAAAAAATTGTAGCAATTAAGTTTAGTGATAAAGTGAATTAAAAATTTTTTTTAAAAAATTGTATCAATTACGTTTAAGCGATAAAGTGTGATGAGACCTTCAAATCTCCTCCGCCTATCTCCTCCACCACCCTACTCCACCACTGCCGCCACCATCTCCACCGCCAACTCCACCAGAATCTGCCGTAAGCCGAAGTCGTCTCATCTCCAAGGTAAATACACTTTATAAAACAAGTTTATTTATTTATATTCTATTTTATTATGTTTTGTATTAATTATTTATTATTTATAAATACATTTCTCATTTTTAAAACTACGTAACAAAGAAATTAGGGTGTTTTTGGGGGGCTGGAACTGATTAATGTATTTTAATTCATTTCAATTGGGAAAATTGTTTTGATATACAGCAAACTGAGTTACGAGCTCGGTCACAGAACGAATTAAACCCGTATGTCAAGGTATTACTGTATATATAAATATACATATATAATATATATAGTATATATATATATGTATAAATATATACATGTATAAATATATATATATATTGTTACGGCTGTGGAAATTCGCGCATTACACCATAGGAGTCCTCAGGTAAGATATTCGATAGTAATGTGTAGTTATCCCAAACCCGTTGTATAGAGGGAATTTATGTGATCCATTCGGGCTGCGATCCTTCAGTTAGTCGTTTTCTTTCTCTATCTTTTATTTCAAACAAACAACCACCAACGATGCTGGTGGGCTTTTCCGCGCCTGTTTCTCCCCCGTTTGAGTTCCCCGCGCTTGGTGTGAGGGAAGGGGGAAGGAGCTCGCGCGCGATTGGTGGATGAACAGCGTGAGGCGGTCGGGTGAGGGAACGCCCCTTTTCGAGAACCTCCTCGAAGGAGGGTGGAGCCGAAAACGGGGCGGAGCGAAGGGCGGAGCCCCGCGCTATAAAGAACGGACACAGGCGGGGCGTTCTCTCTCTTCCTCCTCTCTCTTTCCTCGACTCTCTCCCTCTCTCTCTTCTCTCTTCTCCTCCTCTCTCTTCGCTCGTCTGCGAGTGGTTGTTGCTGTTGGTGGTTCATTCGTCTACGAGTTCTTAAGAGAGTTCTCCTACGAGTCCAGCTGGAGGGAGTCGAGTCGGCGCATCTCGTCCTGGGCCCTGTCGCCGTCTACATCGGAGAGGGCGAGACTTCTGCCAGGTGCCGGAACGATCAGCCCGCGGTCCCGAGACTGCGTCGGCGGACGGAGCATCCACCATTCTCCCCTTCGAGCCCGAGCATCAACAATTTCCCCTCCCCATAATCCGCGCTGAGATAGTGCAGGAAGCCCCGTTCGTGGCGCGGAGCGGCTACACATGCCGGCGCGAGGTGCGAGTCGCAGACCACATCGGGGGAGGCTCGGATTCGAGTCAAGGGCGCGACGCTGGACGACGCGTGCAGGGAAGTCGCAACTTTCTCTTTTCCTTTGGGTTCGTGTAAATGACTGTGGGTGGCGCCTCTCCTTGAGTAAAACTGGTTAAGTGTTGCCGTGTGTCGGGTTTAGTCGGGACATCTCTTTGCCTGTGATTGTGTATACGTGCCATTTCTTGACTTGCTTTTGCTTTATTGTACATGATGATTGTAACTGTATACGTGCCTTCCGTGTGGTCTGTGTGTGCAATTAAACGTGCTTGTGTGAACTTGTTCCCCATTTCGCTGCGTCCTTTCCTTCGTTTGAATTTCCATCTTGCATCACGTAAGGGGTTCGTAGTGGGTTTAAAACGCCCGGTAATTAATCGGAACCGTCAAGGCCGACGATAACACCGCTCGTTATCACTGTAGCACGGAACGGACCGCTTAAGCGGTTCGTGTCGGAGTCGGCCTGTGGCGTGGTACGATCGCCGGTCGACCACTCGCGCAGGTACTTAAGGTAGATCGAATTTGGCGAGCAACCCTATTCTGCGCGGGTGGGCAATTGGCACGATCATGGTGAGGTGAAACCCCCACCCGTGACTATCTCCCGGCGTTGTTCCGAGAGGGTCACGACTGAATTGTCCGTTCCGGTGGGCGAGGCGGCCGCATTCGAGTCGAGCGGCCGATCGCACGCCGGCGGGCGCGAATTCGCAACAATATATATGTATACTAAAAACCCAGCAACACAAGAATGAAGATGCAACAGAAAGGCAATGGTCTAGTTCAGAAAACAATTTTAATGAACATGGAAGGAGGAACTGCATGACCCAACGTACAATACACTCAGAACCAGAACCAGAAGTATTAATTGTCAATGTGCTGCACTCTAACATTGAGGTGAAAATATGTTGGAGCTAAAAATCAAGGGGATTACAAAGGACCAATTTCATTAAAAATTTTCCTGGTGGTTATCTCTACCTGGGTTTCAGGAGGTGGGAGAAAGTGCTCCCAGAACTCAAAATCTCCACCGCCTTTTTGGTAAAGGATCACAATTCATGAACCAAACTGTGAAACTTCATTCTCATAGCCTCATTCCAAGATCTTCACTGAACCTCTGACAGTCTCCACTTGTAGCTCGTTTGCAGTGATATTCCCCAGAATGATTTTTAAGTCCTCAGTAAGGGTTTTCTTTTTCATTACTGGAGCTCCAACTATCACTGGTATAATTTCAGCTTTCTTCAATTTCCAGATCCTCTTGACCTCATTTTTCAGATCCGAGTACTTGATCATTTTCCTGATTTCTGTAACAGTTAGTCCAACGTCATTGGGAACTTAAACCTCGATCAACAATGCTGACTTTTCCTTTTTGTGTTTGAGCACTATGTCCAGACACAATGCTTTGTTTGCAATGTTCACACTTGATGAGATCATCTTGTCATAAGTAAGTATTACATGTTCATGGTCAAGGATCAGATTTGGTTTGCGTTTCCATGATAATGGTAATGGCATGTGTGATTTCTTCTTGTGGAGCTTTAAGGGCAAGGTTTACGCAACTCAACCAGCGAACATTCAAGACCTGAAAGAGCGGACACAAGTAGCTTTTGGAGAAATTACAGTCGGAATGTGCCAGAAAATGGTCTTGGAGTATCACGAAAGGATGAACACACTGCTTGAAAATGATGGAAATCACATCAAAATTCATAACTAATTTTGTACACTTCTAAATTCAATAAAAAAATTTAACCACAAAAACTTGAAATACATTAGAATCTGGATAATAAGCGAAAGCGTGAATATAAGCGCAGCTGAAAAATAAGTACACATGGGCCTTCCTGTTTTATTTCTCCATTAAAAATAAGCACATATAAAAACATCATCGTAAGGCTTTGAAAACTGAAAATATTATCAACTCAAACAGGACAGTATTTCTTGTTTTACTGGTACATAAACTTCAAGTCCAAATTTATTTCACGTCTGGTACTGGTACTTACAACAGTTGTACGTTCAAAAAGTTGTTCATCAAGGGTCGTAAAAGGGTGTTTAATGACCCTTTATGAGAAAGGGTTATAAAACAACGTTTTTCATCACGATCATTATTATCACGTTTGACAAGTCTTGTAAGAACCAGTACCAGACATATAATAAATTCGGACTTAACACGAGAACTTTGATGTGAATGGTGAAGAATGAGGAAATAACTGCTCAGGGTGAGAAAGGTTTGAAGAAAACAGGGAGCAGAAAACGGGCCTTTTACTCGGACATGGAAAACGAACTTGTGGAGTTTAAGCACATACGCGCTCGAGGACTGAAAGTGCATTTCGTATTTGTTTCAGGAGGTACGGACAATTAAAATTGTCGTGACTTAAAAACTGACATCTATGCAATCACTCTGAAGAACATTTACCATTTATAAGCACATATGTCATTGGCTTTTTGAATATAAGCGCAGATGGGAAATAAGCGCACACGTGTTCCACTAAATCTAAAAATAGGCGCATACACTTAATCCCCAGATTCTTCTGTCTGTACAGGTATCCTGCAAATATTTTGTTCGATTTTATTTCTTAGCAACAGAATTACAGGGAGTTCAAAATCAGGAATAGATACATGGCCCACCCTGTGCATACTTGCAGCAAGTTTGACTTGGATTTCTTCAGCCGTTCTTAAGTTATCACAGTAACAAAAACCTATCACAGACAGACAGATGGATGGACAGATGGACAACCCGAAAATATAATGCCTCCAGTGACTTTGTTGCGGAGGCATAAAGAAAATAAAAGCATCAACAAAGCACGATTATATTCTCATATTTACCCAAAAGTACTCGAACAGACATCAAATTCCATGCCAATAAATATGTCAACTTCTTGACATTCTACTGCCATGAGAGTGGTTCATTCTGTGTGTTATCGAGTGGTATACCTGACAGTGTAATATTGTGTTATCATTAGCCTTTGCCATTGCCATTGATGCTTATGGGAGTACTGCAACATACAAGGTAGAATAAACATGGGTGCAGTTTGGCTTTGTTGAAATACAGCATGGGATGGAAAGTGGACATCATTTCTTCTTCTACTACTCCTCTCTTTCATCAAAAATAGGGTAATAAACTACAACTTTATGAAATTAAATCAACTTTCATTTTTTTTGATTACCCCACTTGGTACATTTGTTTACCTTATGCTAGGTTCCCACTGTCGTGCGATCCGTTACGAACGCCATGATTGGCCATTCGTAGCTGATCATGGAATTTTTCTTCTGAAAGCTGTTCCCACTATCACGATGCGCGGCACGATTGAAATCGTGGTCTCACAGAGCGTGGTGTTTGTCTTGTCTAAGATCGATCGCCATCACCACGATTAGGAAGCACGGTTAGATGCGATCTGTCACGCTTTGTTACGATGCAATACGATCTGATACGATGATCCCGATTGACAATTGATCGTGTTGATAGTAGAAAAATTTTGAACCGTTCAAGAAATTTTGCTACGATTAACACGATTGCCGGACGACTGACCTCAAAAGATCTGATGAAGATCTGATAGGATGCCCAGATGTAGCTCCACGATTAAGACCACGATTTCAATCGTGCCGCGCATCGTGATAGTGGGAACCTAGCATTAGTGGATCAATAATGGAAATTAAACTTCTTGTGTAAAACGTGACAAATAGCAACTTATAAATGTCCAAATTCAGGTTTAACAAAGGCAAAGAATGGCATCAGTTGTGGCTGCATGGATTGCTCCAATGTTCCTGCTGAATTTTAAAAAATTTGGGTGTTAACTATTTGGTCCACATTGGACATGGTTCTTGCAGTCACATGCTTAGCTTTCCTTGAGGTTTCCATTTGTGCAGATGGTGAACAATCAGGGCATGGGATGTGCAAATCCCATTTAATGTGGACCATTGTTCCGGGGGTAGATCAAATCTCGGAGGATCTTCAGTCGGGTAAGGCCTAAGTCACATTTGCTCTACGGCGAGGATACGGTGGCCGTACGCCCTCTGAATTGACAAAACATCGGCCGCCGGCAGTATTTTCTCGGTGGCTCATGGTAGCGCCTAGCCGTTTTGGCGATATTGTCAGGTCGTAAGTGTCGCCGGATTATAAACGGCGGACGTTATAACTTTTTTCCATCTCTACGTTTCCCGTAGCCTAATTCGACAAGCCGAATAAAAAAAGCTAAAATGAAAAAAAATAAAAATTAACCCGTTCGTTACCGTCCGTCTCGGCCGCACGTTCGCCTTAGGCCCCTTGCGGTCGCCTTCTTGGCCACCCTGGAGGCATACTATGGCATCTGCCTGAAAATTATTATGGCGCCGCAGGGCCCCCTTACAGGTCAGTCGTCACATCAAATCAAAGACCGTACGGCAACCCCACGTTTTCGGGTCCATATACACAATTTATAACACCTAAGGCCGGAAGTATACATTTGCTCTACGGCGAATACGGCGCCGTAACGCCCTCTGAATTGACAAGAAATGCGGCGGCCGCAGAGTTTCTGGGTGCGCTCAGGGTGGCCCCTACTGCCGTTTGGCTATATTTTACAGCAGGCGTAAGGTCGCCGCTGAATTATAACGCGAGGAGTTATAACTTTTTTTCATTTCTATCATTCCTGAGCATTCGAACAGCGAAAAAAAAACGCTGTAAAAAATATAATATCTATTCAACCATTCGTTACCGTCCGTTGCTCGCCGCCGTGCGCCGTTAGCGGCCCCTGCTTCCCTCTGCGCGGCACCTCCTCTCGCCTGAAATCTCATCACTGGCCGCCGCAGGCGCAACGCCCGACATCACCGTTAGACATCTAATCCAAAGACGTACTGCCAACCTGCCACGTTTCGGTCCTCCACAATTTATAAATACGCCGATGCAGCCGTCCCGAAAAATAAAACATATGTGACTGGCTACATTGTGCTGACGCGTGGAAATACTGCGGCCGGTATATTGCTAGTGGCCGTAGATTTTGGAGACCCCACGGCCGCCGTGGCAAATGTGACCTAGGCCTAAGCAATCAGGTATTTGAGAGGGATGTTTGTATTTTTCTGGCGGCATCACTAATGACCTTGGACATCAAATCCCAAGTCACTGGGGGGCCCTGGCTGTTATCCAGAATGGCCAGTGTGATTTGAGACAGTAGATAAGTAAATGTTGCAGGTCTTCATGGATGAGGACATTTGGCTTGGCCTGAGTACGGTGATGTTTGTGGAGTATTCTGTATTGTCTTTGGATATGAGGTGGAGGAATGTTTGAGAGAACAAACCGCAAAGGTAGGGGTGTTGTTTAGGTGGAGGAATGTTTGAGAGAACAAATTGCAAAGGTAGGGGTGTTGTTTTTAATGTCCCAATGATAGTTCACATTTCTGATTTTAGGACAGGGTCCAAGTCTTTTGTTTTATTTTTTTGCCCACACAGAGGCACAGTACTTTGCAGCAGAATACACCAGTGACAGAACAGTAGTGCGGAGAGTATGTGCACTTGTACCCAAGCTGATGCCTGCTAGTTTCCGGATAATTTTGGCCAATGTCTGCGTCTTGGCAAACCTTTCTCAGATGTTCTTGGTAAATGAAGCTGCAATCCAGTGCAACAACAAGGTACTGGGGATGGGGCTCATTATGAACTGCTTTACCACAAACAAGTGACACCTAAATCGAAGCCAGCACTTTCCAGTCAATGGTACAAGTGGAAAGCCGTCACGATGGTTTTTGAAGAGTTTGGACAAAGTGTGTGTAGTAAAACACATTTGTTTACTACAAAAACCGAAGAAAAGATCTGTTCGGCTTTCCCGAACAGTCAATGTATCCAAGGCTAGATCCTTATACGTAAAGAAAAAGGTTGTCTGGATAAGCACATTTCTACAGTGCTGCATGTGACATGTAACTTGCATAAATATTAAAGACCTTGTGTGAGGCTATTATTACCCCGACGTTTGACTCTGTCAATAGGAGGGGTTTTCAAATTGTTTTCTCCTCATTTTCTCCTCCTCATCCTACTCACATTTACGTCATTGCTGTGATTGGTGGTCAGATTGGTCGTCAGACCGTCCACGAGATCAGTAACCAATCACAGCTCGAGCGCTTCAGAGCTCCTGTCAATCATAGAGTTAGGCCACGTCCAGGCACGTGGTCAGTCCATCTTCACCGTTTAAACAGTCACGCACAAAGGACATGTCTTCGTTAAGATATGGATAGATTTGCGTTTGTCATCTTTAACTGCAATGTCACCTTACATTGTATAGTAAAGCTGACAGGAATTTGTATCTACATTTATTTTATCGAAGAAATCGACGTCATGACATACAAGGGGTGGGGGTCGCGCATAGTCGCCATCTTGTTATGTTTGGTAATCAGCTATGTAAGTATTATCAACATCATTTAGTAATCGGCTTTTATTTGACACCCGATCATTCATGGCATTCATTCTTGTTATTTTTTTATAATGTCTGGTAATCGGCTGCCCAAGTATCAACATCATTTGGTAATCAGCTTTCATTCAACGTCGGGGTCATTCATGGTATTCAGCTTGTTTCGAGCACTTGTCGTCGTTGAAAACTCAAAACCGCCGACTACTTACCGATGACATTAGGACCCACACCACGGCTCAGCAACATAAAAGTTTGGTTGGTTTAAGGCCCAAAAAAAAATGTTGGGTTTCCGGTAACATGTTGCTCAATGCATGGGGTAGGTAGGTCGGGATCTTGGTTTTTTTTGGAGGGGGGGATTTTTTATTTTTTTATTTTATTTGGACGTGGTTAAATAGAAGCTGAACAGCATTTCAGATTGTACATCTTTCCAACCAGTATGTGCATGTTGAGAGTTGAAAAGAATCATGAACTTTAACATGTCAATCGTGAGATACCAAATAAGGGGTAAAACAGTTTTGTGTACACAAGTCAGGATTAAATGACACCAATTTAGTATCTCTGCAAGGTTTCCTTTAAACATTGAAGCCAGTCTCAGCAGTGACAAAGACAGCATATCATTAACATGGCTCAACAAGACATATGAAGGAATTGAGAAAACTAATCTCCCATTCATCATCCCTGAAAATCTTGAAAATTCAGATGAGACTCTTTCCAGTTCACAGAAATACTAGATTATGCTCTTTGGGGGCATCCATGAAGTATATACTCTTCAAAATAAGGAACTTTAAAACAACCCCACCCCCAACAAATGCACTTTATATTTAATCTGCAATATCAACCCAACATCGCATTTGTTGTGCCACCCCCCCCCCCACCACCCGCCAGATACCCCCCCCTTCTCCCCCGCCTTTCTCCTCATTTCCCTCCCACATGCGCCACGCAACCGCTCCGCTTCCCCTGGCTCTCGCCCCCCCCCCCCACAACTCTCCTTCCAACCTCATCCTGACCTCCCGTGTATTCTCAGTGAAAGCAACAGGTGTAGTAATTTGCTTGTTAAAAATAAGATATGCACTGTTTGCAGGGTCATAACAGGCCTAACTATAACCCCTCCCCCAAAAAAGTTTACAATACATTCTTTAAAGGCAACCCACACACACACACACAACAACACACCCACACACACCAACACCTGAGATAATTGATTAAGATCTTGCCAATTTTTCTTACTTGTCACAAAACTGGGCTTATATTAATTTTTTAAAGAAATCCACTTCTGTATTTTAAAATATTAATTTACACTTGCGTTTTCGATTTTAGACTATGCTCACAATAAGCTGATTTCTTCAAAACGTACATTTTAGGGTTTTTTTGAGTGGTAGCCGTCTTTTCGCACCTAACGCAGAGACGTATGTCAAATGCCAGACCTCATGGGTCTGACATCTTGTGTGTCTTGGTGACCACATCGGCACTTGAAGTGAACAAAACGAACACCAAATGTCTGCACGGCAGCCATGACTGTCAAAGTCGGAAATGTCTATCCAGGGTCCATTTCCCGACTTTAAACAAGACACCATCGATGTGTGCCATGTGGGTTGTGCAATGTTTTAAAAATGTCGAGAAAACGTTCTGCCCCCTTAACTGAAATAAGCAGGTGCTGATTTTTTCCTTTTGAGACCACAGCGGTTAACAATGGCACATAGTAATGCCATGGGCAGTGGGCAGGTGGGCAGGTGGGCAGGTCCTTATGGACCTGCATGGGGAGTGAGATGCCCCCACCCTCCACGAGTCTCGGGTCGATGGAGCTCGTTAGCCTTGTCAGGCAGTTCATCTAGAAGGAAAACTCTGATTT
Organism: Eptatretus atami; assembly: GCA_035128595.1. Lineage (NCBI taxonomy): Eukaryota > Metazoa > Chordata > Myxini > Myxiniformes > Myxinidae > Eptatretus > Eptatretus atami. Next base: position 59,858,223 of record CM068956.1, read on the forward strand.
CAAACCTACGACCCGAGGACCTCGCTGTCACCGTCCCAGCTTGCTAGGCCATGGCAGATGAACCCGGGTTCAAAGGGTGGGGCCAGTACTGCGCACACTGAACTCCACCTTAAAACTACATTGTGCAGGCTCGAAGGAAACATCCACGTCCAAATCCCCCCCCACCAACCCTTCCCCTTCAAAGTCCTGTAGCGATGGGAAAGGGCCGAAAACGGCAGGTGGATGATGACACTGGAAGCCGTAGTCCCAATCCTGCATGCAGGCGGTTCAGGATATTGGTCGCCTAATGTTGACCTGGAGACGACGTCATTACTCGGTACACCTTGAACGACCAAGCAGCCCTTTTCAGGGACAGCACTGCTTGCTCCACATGGAGAGGGGCCTAGAAAAGGTGGCCAAACCAAAGCTCATCTCCTTTCCACCCCAATTGGCTAGCCGCGGTCAACGGGCATATAATAAACACGGTCGAGCAACTTCAAATACAGAAAGGTACACACCCACCTCTAAGGGTGCAAAAGGACTGAAAATAGTATGTTGGAACATCAGGACCATGCTTGACGCAGATGACAGCCACCGTCCGGTACGCCGCTCTGCTCTAATTGCACATGAGCTGTCGCGACTCGATATCGCATCGCAGCTCTCAGCGAAGTCCGCTCCAGAGGTAGGCAGCCTCCTTGAACACGGCACCGGATACACCCTCTTATTGGTCAGGCAAACCAGCCACAGAGAGACTCCTTTCAGGCGTTGGCTTATGGTCAGAAACTCCATCGCTTCCAAGCTTGAAAACTGCCAAAGGGTCAATTCTGACCACATCATCTCCATGCGCCTCCCTCTTAGAAACCAACAATACGTCACGCTGGTCAGTGTGTACTCTCCGACTCTCCAAGCAGAGCCTGCATAAAAGGACAAGTTTTACTCTGATCTCCGTAGCC
>CM068956.1:59861395-59872049 GCA_035128595.1 Eptatretus atami
CAAAATACCAACTTTTAGACCTGTGGGCCCATCGGGGCCCATTTTAGGGGCCCCCCAAATATGGGCGCCCCCGGCTGCCCCACAATCTTCCAGAGGAAATATCACAGGTTGTAGTGGTCTGATTTGGCTGATCTTGGTATCAAAATGCTCGTGAAGCGAGAAATAATTTCGGGAAAAAATCGCGTAAAGTAAAATCACTCCGAAACAGTAATTCAAAAAGTTATAGTTTGGGGCGCCCTTGACTGCGTGGGCCCCGCTCCCCAGCCAAACGATGGTCCGATTTTTCGTGTGAGAATACCCTTCATATACTCAACACCTCAGCATAAATGAAATGGGATCTCAATGGGTTCAAGTGGATGATGGTTTTATTGTTCGGGTCCACATACACTAATTCTTGATTCGACATTGGGCGACGTTGCCGTCATCATTCCAATGACGTCACCTGCTGGCAGATAATATCTACATACATATATACATACATACATATATACTATATATATATACATACATATATACAGTGGGGAGAACAAGTATTTGATACATTGCCGATTTTGCAGGTTTTCCCACTTACAAAGCACGTAGAGGTCTGTAATTTTTATCATTGGTACACTTCAACTGTGAAAGACGGAATCTAAAACAAAAATCCTGAAAATCACATTGTATGATTTTTAAATAAGTAATTTGCATTTTATTGCATGAAATAAGTATTTGATACATCAGAAAAACAGAACTTAATTTTGGTACAGAAACCTTTGTTTGCAATTACAGAGATCAGACGTTTCCTGAGTTCTTAACCAGGTTACACAGACTGCAGCAGGGATTTTGGCCCACTCCTCCATACAGATCTCTCCAGATCCTTCAGGTTTCGGGGCTTTCGCTGGGCAACACAGACTTTCAGCTCCCTCCAAAGATTTTCTATTGGGTTCAGGTCTGGAGACTGGCTAGGCCACTCCAGGACCTTGAGATGCTTCTTCTACGAGCCACTCCTTAGTTGCCCTGGCTGTGTGTTTCGGGTCGTTGTCATGCTGAAAACCCAGCCACGCCCCATCTTCAATGCTCTTGTTGAGGGAAGGAGGTTGTTGGCCAAGATCTCCGATACATGGCCCCTGTTATGACATATCAGGTGATGGCCCCATTGGCCCATATTTGTACATTTGACTTATTTAAACATTCATCAATTGCATTAATCAGGTGTCTGGATTCAAACCTTTGTCTGGCTGCTTCAAATTGTGTCTCCAAAGCTTTTGTCTTCGTTTTACAATTTGGTTTACGATGTATTACCAATAAGCCAGCCTGGCCTTGCCAGAGAGCAGCTTCTGCAGGCTGTTATGAATTCCAGTGAGTGTCAACAAGTCTTGGAGAACTACAAAGGATTTGCTCCTGTTTATGAATATGTGCCGGCGCTTTCTCGCTGTCTGAAGCGTGAGAAAGATGCTGGTTGTTGCTAATTTCCCCGAGGGCTGTAGGGAGGGGAAAGCCCATTTTGCCAAGTTGTTTCTTCTTTGTCTTGCTTCCTCCGCCTTGGAATATGTGTTTCATATATATGCATTTTGGAGAATGATTCTCAGTGTGATCCGGAGGCTGACCACTGTTGGTTCGAGTCCTGCACCACATCTCCGCATGCGAGTGTCCAAATAAACCGCACATTCGAGTATCCTCAGTTGACTCACCTCAATTCTTGGCCGCGGATTGAAGGGTCATCACAGCCCCATCCATCCTCCCCTCAATACGTGCAGTCGTCCTGTCCCCTTTGCAGAAAAGCATCCCAAAGAATATGTTTCCACCTCTATGCTTCACGTTGGGATGGTGTTCTTGGGGTTGTACTCATCCTTCTTCTTCCTCCAAACACGGCAATGGGAGTTTAAACCAAAAAGCTCTATTTTGGTCTCATCAGACCACATGACCTTCTCCCATTCCTCCTCTGGATCATCCAGATGGTCATTGGCAAACTTCAAACGGGCCTGGACATGCGCGTGCTTGAGCAGAGGGACCTTGCGTGCACTGCAGGATTTTAATCCATGACGGCGTAGTGTGTTACTTATGGTTTTCTTTGATACTGTGGTCCCAGCTCTCTTCAGGTCATTGACCAGGTCCTGCCGTGTAGTTCTGGGCTGATCCCTCACCTTTCTCATGATATTGAGGCTCCACGAGGTGAGATCTTGCATGGAGCCCCAGACGAGGGAGATTGACTGTTATCTTGAACTTCTTCCATTTTCTAATAATTGTGCCAACAGTTGTTGCCTTCTCACCAAGCTGCTTGCCTATTGTCCGTCCTGTAGCCCATCCAGCCTTGTGCAAGTCTACAATTTTGTCCCTGATGTCCTTAGACAGCTCTCTGGTCTTGCCCATTGTGAAGAGTTGGAGTCTGATTGATTGAGTGTGGACAGCTGTCTTTTATGCAGATAACGAGTTCAAACAGGTGCAGTTAATACAGGTAATGAGTGGAGAATGGGAGGGCTTCTTAGAGACAAAACTAACAGGTCTGTGAGAGCCGGAATTCTTACTGGTTGGTAGGTGATCAACTACTTATTTCATGCAATAAAATGCAAATTAATTATTTAAAATCATACAATGTGATTTTCGGATTTTTGTTTAGTTCCGTCTTTCACAGTTGAAATGTACCTATGATAAAAATTACAGACCTCTACGTGCTTTGTAAGTGGGAAAACCTGCAAAATCGGCAGTGTATCAAATACTTGTTCTCCCCACTGTACATACATATATACACATACACACACATATACATATATATATATATATATATAATACATTAACATGTATACACATATACATATATACATATACACATATACATATATATACACATAACACATATATATATATATATACAATACATACACATATTACACATATACATATATAATATATATACAATAAAATATATATATATATACACACTGTATTTTATATATCACTCATTCCCCATGAGGAGTAATTGCTGTGTGCCAAGTTTCAAATTTTCCTCTTTGCGGTTTCAGAGATAGAGGCGGTCGTTTTTCCAAATGGCTGCCACACCATGTGAACCAATATGGCTGCCACACCATATAATTATCATTAAAACATTCTACATGAGTTATCGCACCAACGGTGAAAATTTCACCTCAGTCTGACAAGCGGTTGCGGAGAAAAACACGATAGTTCCGTGCGGACAGACAAACAAACAAAACAAATGAAAAATCGTGCTTAGCACGACACTTGGCGAATTAGTTGACCTTTCCGTGTGGTGGTCCAAGCTGTAATGTCATGGAATGTGTGGTGTTTATTTGTTCGTACATTAATAAAATGACCGCGACGTCACAAATAACAATTATCAGGCGCAGTTGTCATGGTAACGGCAGCAGATTGAAAATTTTCACAACTCATTTAAAGCCACCATGTGACATTCAACAACTTATCATCGGTGCTTGTTGCCTTCATTCTGATCATAGAAAATATTTGAAAACCGAGGAACATTGCTTTTCAACCAGCTTTACGATCCCATTATCAGGTTTGAAATATGTGTTAAAACAAAAATATGTATTTTGTATTGTGTGTTTTCATGTTTTGGGTGACCCTGGACCTTGGGTCAATTTCGATCAAACTTTGTACACATGTTAATATTACATGCATAAATAGACAGTATAAGTTTCAATACAATAAGTGCAAAACTGTTTGAGAAATAGCCATGTGTAATTCACAAAATTCCCCATTGGTTTAATGGGCGATAATATGAAGTGATGCAGAATCCAGATCCTGATCTTGAACATCACCAAAAGTCACATATCTTTTTGCACTGTGGATTTCTATCAGCTGTTAAAATTTCATCCAAATCGGTTAAGAATTGTGACCTGTAGAAGGAATAGAATTTTTTTTAAATCACGCCAATAGCTAAAAACTTTGACGTCATACGCTTGTAAAACTGTGCATAATTTACTAACATGCATTTTAAAACATTTAGATATTCATTATTTCACAGAATGTAATTTCAATACCAAAAATGTGTTTTCACGTTCTGTGACGTCACGTCGTAACGTTTAGTCCGATTAAGACGGGGTTTGGACGCGGACCGTCTCAGGTGGATTGCCTATCAGGTGTAAAAATTTAAGAACGACTGGTCCAGCCGTTTGGGCTGTAGACGACCGGACAAACAAACAAACAAATAAAAAACCAGGGTCTTGCCAAAAGGTGACCACGTGTGACTTCTTTAAGGTCACACTGAGTGAACAGAGCTGCTATCCACCAGGAGCGACTCCTTGAGGAATATCTGCCTACGAGAGATTCCGATGAGAATCGTTCTACAGAGTAACCATGAAAAATATGCGTTTGCCTCATAACGTCACCAAATGACGTCATAATGTCTCAAGCTTGACATATCTAGAAAGCACTCATCGAGGTGTTCAATTTGAGGTACTACATGATATGGTTCCTAAAACTTGAAAATTTGACCTTGGGGTCAAATATGTTTGACCTCAGGCGCTAACCATGAAGGTCAAGGCCAATCGCCACCAAAAACTAATCAGCTGAGCGCCAGACCAATAACTACATTCCCATAAAGTTTGGAGATGATTCGATTAAAATTACTCAAAAAATAAGGGTTTCGTCGACCTCCATGTTTACCGCAAGTGACCTTGACCTTTGACCTTGACCTTTATGTGTGCTGAAGGGTATTGTAATAATACTACGATATGTGTACCCTGACCTTTGACCTTGACCTTTATGTGTGCTTAAGGGTATTGTAATAATACTACGATATGTGTACCCACAAGAGTTTCCGATGAGAGTGTGCTCTACAGAGGGATATAAAGGTGAAAAATCCAATGATTACAACAAACAAACAAAAAAAACTTACCAAGTAACAGATCTTGCAAAAACTTCGTTTTGGCAAGATAAAAACTGAGCCATGGACATATTGCACATCGAAGGGCAGAGGAGCTCCTTGTGAGGCAATGGCCATCCATATCTGGAGCCCAAATGAGTCTGCAGATGTCCTCCTGCAGTTGAGTTACTTTTTTCTGTATTTTTTTTTTAATGAGGTTGGTGACAGGATTTGCACTCCAGTCACCGTAAAACCCTTCACTCCACAAAACACAAAAACGCAAAGAAAATTGAAAACCAACACCATGGGAATACCTCCTGTGCAGCTGCCCTCTGCAGGGCGGCTCAACGGATAAAGGGATTGGGGCAAAGCCTTTGGGACCCCCACTCTTTGATGATCGGAGGAAAACCATGGGGTAACCTTCCCGGGTCAGATTGTGGGAGTTTGTGTCAGGGTGGCGCTGAGGTGTCGTCCATCAGATGGCAGTCTTCTTGGGTTAACCTGAGGCGGTAAATTTGGGTGGGTGCTTGGAATGTCCTATCCCTAAGAGAGGATAATCACCTGTCTCTGTTATGATCTGAGTTCAAGCGTGTGAACATCGGTATTGCAACACTCCTGAGGTTCGGAGACCTGAGAGTGGCGACATGACGGGTGGTAACACCTACTATTGGTCTGGTCGCTCCGATGGTTACCATGCCCAACGAGTTGCTGTAGTTGTGTCCAATAAGCTGACTCCAATGATAATTGAGGTAACACCGGTCAACAAGCATATTACGAAATGAAGGATTCATCACTCTTTGGGTGTCGTTTCTCTAGTCACTGCATATGTCCTGACTAAGGCGAGTGAACTCACCAGGAAGGATGCATTAAACACTGCACTCAAGTCTGTGGATGATCAGTGCCCCAAGCGAGATACTCTTCTGGTCTTGGGGGATTTCAATCCATTGACTGGAACTGATAGGGATGGTTATGAGACACGTGTTGGTTCCCACGGGTCTGGAACTGTGAACCAGAAAAGCACAAAGTTCCTTGACTTTGCAAGAAGTCATGGACTTAGGGTGGCAGGTTCATAGTTTCAGCACCCACAGGCTCATCGATGGACTTGGTATTCCAATGCTGGTGGTGTGGCAAAGGAGATTCACCAGGTGCTCGTTGATGGTCGCTGGATGATGATCCAGAACTGCAGGGTCTACCGGAGTATTCAGATGCTCAATACCGACCACAGGCTTGTGGTCACAACTCTGAAGTTGCAGCTTAAATGCGGGTGAATGGTACCATCCCAGCCTCGGCTGGATGTTGGCAACCTCAACGATGAGAGGGTAGCTGAGGAGTTTGCCAATAGGCTGAGTGGGGCTTTGGGGTGTCTGGGTGCTTTGGAGGAATCCTGAAGAGTTGTGGAGTGCCTTTGAGGCCACCATCCTTGATGTTTCCGGTGGATGTCTTGGAACTCTCCATAGGGAGAAGAAGAACTTTGTCTCTCAAGGGACACTGGATACCACTGAGCAGTCGCAGAGCCAGGCTTAACGGCAGAGCTTAGCTGTTCAGCGAATTGAGGCATACAACTGTACGTGTGCTGAGGGTGGACAAGGAGTCCTCTATGCGAGGAATCTGTGATGGCGTAGAGCATCACCTGAGGTCAAGTGATTCACATCCTGCTTACAGGGGAATTCGCGCATTTCATTCCTCCAAGCCCGTCCCTCGGTGTACTGTAATTAGAGCAAAGGGTGGTGGGCTCTTGACAGAGGAGTCTGAAGTGAAGGCCCGCTGGGCAGGTTACTTTGAGCAGCTGTACCAGGCTGATCCACCAGCTGTCGTGTTGGATGTCAGGGGTGTCACTATCCCGATTGCTGACCCTCCAATCAACTGTGATCCGCTTTTGTTTGTGCAAAAACAGACTGCAGTGAACTGGTTGAAATGGGGTTAAGGTCCTGGGATATGTGGCATCCGTGCTGATCTTCTCAAGGCTGGTGGAAGTGCTGTACTCGTGCCATTTCATGCAGTTCTGTGCTCTGCCTGGAACACAGGCATCATCCCAACTCACTGGAAGAGGGGCCTCGTTGTCCCTCTCTGGAAAGGGAAGGGTGATCGCCAGGACTGCAACAACTACCAAAGGGTGACGTAGCTCTCAATGCCGGTCAAGGTCTTTGCTCGGATAATTCTTGATGGGGTTCACCACCATCTGCTGGAGCTCCAGCTTCCATAGCAGTCAGGGTTTACACCGAAGACGTCAACGATTGGCCATATCCTTGCTCTTGGGGTCCTTACCCAACGCAAGTGAGAGTTTTGGCAGGGGCTGCTTTGCAGCCGATGTTGATATCTGTAAAGCATTCTGTGCAGTGCATCGGGATGCCCTCTGGAGGATTCTTGTTTTTCGTGGAGGAGGAGGAGATTGGGACCATACTCTGTGCAGAGCGTTGGTGCTGTTTAAGCAGTCTCCTTGGCTATTGGGCATAATCCTGGACGGGTCGCCACTCCGACACAGGATACCAGCATTGCTGGCACTCATTTTGCCGACCTCGGAAGGATGACAGGCCGAGTTAACCCCACCTGGTATTAATTCAACAGCTGAGCAGGATTTGAACTCAGGACCTTCGGATCCAAAGCCCACCACCCTAACCATTAAGCCAACACCAGGCATTTATTTTTTTAGCCATGGTCATAGCCAACACCAGGGAACACCACCACCAACACCAGGTTTTTTGTGGGGTGCCACCAAAACTGATCAATCTGATGTCTGAACGATACTCTGGTACCCTGACTTATTTCCAGTTCTCACTGGAGTTCGCCAGAGGTGTGTACTGGCCCCACACTTGTCAGCGCTTGTACGGACTGGATTCTGGGTACGATGTCGGAGAGATCAACCTGCCGTGCATCATTTAGGAATGTCAAGATATCTGACCTTGATTTCACAGATGATGCAGTCATCTTTGCGGAGACTCTAGATATCCTTTTGGGGGCCCTCGAAGTGCTGAGTGAGGAGTCAGAGGCACTGAGATTACGGGTTTCAGGGTCCAAACTAAATCCAGGCTTTCAATGACAATCTTGGATGCTGCTGTCCTGTCTGTGGCGAGGATGTTGAGGTCACGAAGAAATTCACTTACCATGGCAGTGATATTCTTGTCTCTGCTGGCTGTGAGCCAGAGGTCAATAGACGTCTGGGTCGGGCCTGGGAAGTTATGGATTCATTGGATCATGGGATCATGAGGTGCGGCACTGCCGGTACCTGTGCGGAAGGATGAAATTCTGAGTCTTCAAGTCCTTGGTGATCCAGTTTTGCTCTACGGATGTGAGACTTGACCAGGGATCTGAGATGGCGACTTCATTCCTTTGGTCCCAGGTTTCTTAGGAGAATCCTTGGCTAGCGCTGATTGGACTTTGTGTCCAATGAGCAGTTGCTAAGAGAGACTCAAATGAGATTTGTTATCTGCATAGTCCGTGAGCGTCAGCTGCGTCTGTTTGGACATGTGGCTCATTTTCCTGACGCTGATCCGACTCACCAGAGTCTGTCAGCGAGGGAGCCTCGTGAGTGGAGGAGGCCAATGGGCTGACCATGTTCCTCGTGGTTGCAGCAGGTTGATAAGCATTTCAAGGAGATGGGGATGGGCCAGGCATCTGCCTGGGGAATGGCCAGACGAAGGTCCTTGAGTACCGGCAGAAAGTGTACGCAGCGATTCGCTTGACCTGTGGAACCAGCTTCCCCAATCTGTTCAGTCCCATTCTTCCCTCCAGGACTTCAAGACAGCTGTTCACCACTACCCCACGTCATCCCCCATCCAAACTCATGATCTCTTCCATTCCAAATGACCCCACTCCCAAGCACTCCCTTTTTGTAGGTTATTGTGCCACCCCCCACCCCACCTCTTTACGTCCATTAGTTTTCGGTTGGTTTCTTCCTTTTCCATTTTATCCCCGTGTTCCCCTACCTCTTTTTGCTGTGTTTCGTTCAGCTTGTGTGCAGTTTGTTCGCCTGCATGTATTCTTCTCTCCCTCCCCTTCATCTCACTCTCACTTCTAATCTGCTGTCAATGTTTCCCCCATTCTATTTTGTTTTCTTCCATTCATTTTGCTATAGCTTTTCCACAAGCCTTGGTCATTTATATCCCCCCAAAAAATAAAAAAAATAAAAAAACATTGAATTAAATGAGCTCCATCCAACTGATTGATCATCCATGATCGATCTATCCATGTACTTTTGTGTCTGCGTTATTTCAAAAACCGTCGAATATTTTGCTTTCATTTTGCAGATATCTATACCTAATAACATCAGCTCAATCTGATTAGATCACGGCTGTGATTGGCTGAATTATGTTGCCATGGTAACCATCTTGGTACCTCGCCTTGTGAACGCAATATTAAAAAAAAAATTTTAACCTTCAAGATTTAGCTTTCATATTATGCAGATCTATTACTCATACCACCCAAAAGGTGTGGGACCGAGAGTATCAGCCTCTTGTTACTTTCGCACTGAGCTTCATTTTAATTGTTAGAAAGCAGCTCATTCCAACACAGATTTTACCTTAACTGCATAAAGTTTCTCAGAGCTAGGTTCTTACATTGCATCATCTTTCTTCCACTTCCCATCACCCATGAAGAGCAGCAACTCAGTTATGGAAATACATTTTTAAGACATCATAAAACTTATTGCACATGAACAATGCCAGTCATTTTACATTTCAAACAAAAATGCCTCTTGCTTCAACCCCTCCTTCTGCCCCCCCCCCCCCACCCCACCCCTCCAAAAAGAAACCAAATTGCATTTCAGAAAATTAAAATTCAGTTTCATATTATTAATGGAAAGTAAGCATTTATCTATCGACTCGCAAAGAAAAATATACAATTTTATGGTCAAAACTGAAGTCTTACAGGTAATTGAAATAATTTGTCTTGCATTGCTCAGAGGCCCTTAGAGTAATCAGCCATTTGTCCTTGTATGTGGTTTCATAGTTTAAGAAAAAAAAAATCTAGAATTCAAAAAGGGTTCTTTCCCAGATTGGTTTTTCAAAGGAGGTGGACCAAAACAAGCCACGCCCAACCAAGTATCTCCACCTCTCAAATCCTCCACTGATATTTTGCCCGACCAGCGTGATTCAGAAACACGAAGGATAATAAAACCAAAATGAAACTGTAAATGGGAGATGATAATGTAGATAACCAGATCCGTGGGACATGTGGTCCTCTTAAGTACATCAAGGTTGATTCTGATGTCTACGTATGCTCATCTACAAATGACGTATGCACATGTGTCAGAAGTACACCAGGAGAGTTTTAATTGCTTCCCATGCAGATTTCAATATGGTTTAAATTCAGAAAAGTGGAAGACAGTCACCACTATCCTATTGGGTCTTTTTATTGGTCAAATAATTTTAATTGATAAAAGTACTATCTTCAGATTTTCGACCAAAGGATTTGCTACCAGATTTTCATGAGTTTTCAATTATTGTTCCAGGTGCTTCTTTTGGTGTTTTTGAGAATTATTTTTGACAATCTCATCTGTATTCAGACGATTTTTCACAATAAAAAAAATCCTCCAAAGTTGCATTGATGCACCTGTCTGCCATTTTGTTTCCACTGGTAATCATATTTTTGGGAGATATTTTCACTAAATTTTCCATAAAGTGGGACATCTTTTGAGTCAAATTTCATTTCTCCATAGATTGTTCGATGGAATTTGATTCAGCATTTAATGCCAGCAATGATTGATCAAGAAAAATAATCAGCAGATATTTATTCACAGCTACGCTCGTTGCAATCAGCCACGACTGACAAGAGTGGAACATTGGCTCGATCACGCCCCGGTTGCGCTGATCCCTGACCCACTGAGACTGTTAGATTAGACAG
>CM068956.1:59877310-59892449 GCA_035128595.1 Eptatretus atami
TATGGTATATATATATATTTATATATATATATTATATATATATGTATATATATGTATATATACACACACATAAATATATATATACATATACATATATATACATACATACATATAATATATATATATATATATATACATAAGCCGGTATATGTATATACATAAGCCGGTAGGCGGCGATTGGTCGCCGAGCATGGAAACTATAAGATATAGAGCAAAATGGATGTCATATAGCGGATAGGGAATCACCTTAAGATTATGCATATCAAATCTCATCCAGTTCCATCTACTGATAACTACTCGGTACCCATTTGAATGAAAAGTACTGAAAATGCGGTTTGAATTCGGAAATCCCCAAAGTTTGAGGGGGTGCTGTGGGTGAACAAAGATCTAAATCGAAAATCCGGCTCGAGCGTTTGTGCACAATGTATTCCAGACGATTAGTATGAATTTTCATGACCATCCGACCATAACCCAAGGAGGAGTAGCATTTGCCGCGAAAGCACCTCCAGCTCTCGCATATTATCGATTTTTGCACTAATTGACCTTTGACCCCTGACCTACGCAAAATCGGTCAATATGTCCTGAGGCAAAGTTGTAGTACTCATTGAGTACATGAACCTGCAAAGTTTCATTCGTATCGATGCACTCACCTGGTCGCTAGGGGCCTTCAATTTTCGCCAATTTTCGCGCATACCCTAATTGTAGGAGGTGCTGCGGGTAAAGTATTCCATATATCACAAAAACCGGAATATATTGGATAGTCAATCTATCTACCCTTATTATCAGTATTTCCGTCGATATGTTTGTGTCTGTTGGGTAGTCGATCTGGTCGGAAAAAAAATGAGATTTTTTTTTCTACCCTTATTAATATCAGTATTTCCGTCGATATGTTGGGTAGTCAATGTAGTGTACCCTTATTATCAGTATTCCATCGATATGTTTGTCTGTCTGTTGGGTAGTCGATAAAGTCGAAAAAAAAATTATTTTTTTTTTGATTACCCTTATTATCACTTTTTCCGTCGATATGTTTGTCTGTCTGTATGTCTGTATGTCTGTATGTCTGTATGTCTGTATGTCTGTATGTCTGTATGTCTGTATGTCTGTATGTCTGTATGTCTGTAGTCTGTATGTCTGTATGTCTGTATGTATGTCTGTATGTCGTATGTCTGTATGTCTGTATGTCTGTATGTCTGTATGTCTGTTTGTCTGTTTGTATGTCTGTCTGTTCGGTCCAGTGCTCCGTTAATACAATGGCGATTTCGATGAAACTTGATGGGTAGGTTCATACCATGACCTAGTTGTGTGCAAATGAGAACCGTTGCTATGGACACCACCGTTGCCTAGTAACGGGACTTTGAAATTTTTGAAAAATCATAAAATAATATTTTTTTCGAAATCAAAAATCTGGCCACGAGCGACTGTGGGCAGTACATTCAGCCATATTGTCAAAAATTTCCAGCCGAATCCTATGAAACTGTCGAAGAAGATAGACTTTGAATGAACCCTGGTCGAAAACAATAAAAAAACGAAGTTCGTTATATCTCAGAGACTATGAGTCAGATATACATGAAACTGGTATGGTAGGTTCATGGTATGTCCTAGTTATGTGTGAGAAAGAACCGTTGCTATGGACCCTTCCGTTGCCTAGCAACGGCCGAAAAACCTCTAAATGTGGGGGTATTTTAACGAAAAAACAATCTGCAGCATTAACCCTTGAAGCTAGAATCATGAATTTTTTGTGCTTAATCCTCAGTCATTCCCATCGAACGGGCCCATCGCGTCAGTTCTATTGGGTAGGTGACTACCCATGTCCGCCTACCGGCTTGTTTGTTTGTCTGTCTGTGTACAGGATATCTCAAAAAGTTGTGGACAGATCCGAATGAAATTTGGTGGGCAAGTTGGGTGTGTGACAAGGACGAACTGATTGGATTTTGGTGAAGATCCGGATTCGGATCCGACTACGAGAATTTCTAAAGTGATTCTTCACCATGGAGTGATAGGGCCAAAATTATATTTAACATGATATTTCAAAAATGTATTGGGCCCGATATGTTCTCGTGGACCAGACATTATGTGGCGGAAGGTGTGCCCTGATAGTTACTATTGTTGTTCTGTTGATGTTTTTAACTGATCCCTCCGGTCCTCCGTTGAATAATTAAGATGATTTAGAATCATAGTCTCCTTCTACCCCAAATGACCCCATTCCCAAGCACTCCTTTTTTCCATGCAACTAATTTTTCCCCTCTCCATTAATTTTTCCCTCTTTTCGTTTGTTCGTTGTGGTTGGTTTTGTTCCTTTTCTGTTTCATTCCCATCTTTCCCCTTTCTCTTCTTGCTGATTTCATTCGGCTTGTGTGCAGCTTATTCAACTTCCATCTCCCCTCCCCTTGATCTCACTCTAATAACCTCTGCCACCGAAGGTGAAGGAGGCTATGTTTTTCACCCCTTTCTGTTGGGTAGTCGATCCAGTCGAAAAAAAAAATTTCTTTTTGATCTCACCTTATTATCAGTATTTCCGTCGATATGTTGGGTAGTCGATCCAGTCGAAAAAAAAAATTAAAAAAAATTTTTTGGAAATTGTTCTACCCTTATTATCAGTTTTTCCGTCAATATGTTTGTTTGTCTGTCTGTTCGGTCCAGTGCTTCGTTAATACAATGGCGATTTCGATGAAACTTGGTTGGTAGGTTCATACCCTGACCTAGTTGTGTGCAAATGAGAACGTTGCTATGGACACCACCGTTGCTAGCAACGGGACTTTGACATTTTTGAAAAAATATTAAAAAATTTATTTTTTCGAAAATCAAAATTCGGGCCACGACCGACTGTGGCAGTACATTCAGCCATATTGTCAAAAATTTCCCAGCCGGATCCTATGAAAACAGTCGGAGAAGATGGACTTTGATGAACCCTGGTCGAAAACAATAAAAAAAACGAAGTTCGTTATATCTCAGAGACTATGAGTCAGATATACATGAAACTGGTATGGTAGGTTCATGGTATGTCCTAGTTATGTGTGAGAAAGAACCGTTGCTATGACCCCTCCGTTGCCTAGCAACGGCCGAAAAACCTCTAAATGTGGGGGTATTTTAACGAAAAACAATCTGCAGCATTAACCCTTGAAGCTAGATTCATGAATTTTCTTGTGCTTAATCCTAGGTCATTCCCAATCGAAGGGGCCCATCGCGTCAGGTTCTATTGGGTAGGCGACTACCCATGTCCGCCTACCGGCTTGTCTGTGTGGGTAGTTGATCTAGTCGAAAGAAAAATTGAGATTTTTTTTTCTACCGTTATTATCAGTATTTCTGTGATATGTTTGTCTGTTAGGTAGTCGATCTAGTCGAAGAAAAAAAATTTTGAGATTTCTTTTTCTACCCTTATCAGTATTTCCGTCGATATGTTGGGTAGTCGATCTAGTCGAAAAAAAAAACTCAAAAAAATTTTTTTCAGATTTTTTTTTCTACCCTTATTGGCTACTCTTAGAGCACCCTTATTGGCTGCTCTTAGACACCCTTATTCTGGACATTTCCATCTGTCTGTCTGTCCGCGAAACTTTGGTCAAGCCTAGGGGCTAAACCACTCAACCGATTCCAATGAAATTTGGTAGGTAGGACCAATATTATGGGAATCGTGTGCGTTCAAATATGGGACCCCGGGCCCCAGCAACGGCATAGCAACGGCCCTTTAAAGTGGTCAAAAAATCGAAAAAAATTTAAAAAAAAGAAAATCGAAAAATCAGAGCTTAGAGTTCTGTGCGCAATCTATCTAGCTCCCTTCATGCCAATTTGCAGCCCAAAAAAAATATTTGTAGGAGGAGATAGGTTTTGGGCGAGTACATGTCGAACATTTCAGAAACAGTTAATTGCGAATATCTCTAAGAGAGTCTGATTTTGATGAAACTTGGGTGAAATGTGTACAATGTGGTGAGCATGTACACAAAATGAATGGTTGCTATGCACACCTCCGCTGCTTAGCAACAACTAAAATACTTTATCGTACATCGTACACTATTGTGGACTGTACAAAAAAATCAATACCTCCGAAACGGGACCTCCGAGGGACCTGTTTTTTTTGTGCCCAAGGAGAATGTCTTACAGCATCAAAACAAAAAAAAAAATCTTTAGCGAAGAGATAAATGGAATTACCAGGGCTGCCATTTGTTAGAGTCTTTGGAAACATGCCTGAAATTTCACAAGGCGGGTTTCTGGGCGCAAACTAAGAGGGCTGTGATAATCATATTTATTGTGCTAAATTGATTGATAGCATGTAGATGAATATCGGCTAGTCGGCGTCGGCCAGCTTTCCATCGAGAGCGAGCAGCATGTCGCCTACTGGCTTGTTCTGGACATTTCCATCTGTCTGTCTGTCCGCAAAACTTTGGTCAAGCCTAGGGGCTAAACCACTCAACCGATTCCAATGAAATTTGGTAGGTAGGACCAATATTTCTGGGAATCGTGTGCTTTCGAATATGGGACCCCGGGCCCTAGCAATGGCATAGCAACGGCCCTTTAAAGTGGTCAAAAAAATCGAAGAAAAATCAAAAAAAAAATCGAAAAATCGAAGCTTACAGTTCTGTGCGTAATCTATCTCGCTCCCTTCATGCTTTTTTGCAGCCCTAACAAAAAATATTTGTAGGAGGAGATAGGTTTTGGGCGAGTTCATCTCAAACATTTCAGAAACAGTGAATTGCGAATATCTCTAAAAAGAAGAGTCTGATTTTGATGAAACTTGGGTGAAATGTGTAATGTGGAGAGCATGTACACAAAAATGAATGGTTGCTATGCACACCTCCGTTGCTTAGCAAAAGCTAAAATACTTTATCCTACATCGTACACTTATTGTGGACTGTACAAAAAAAATCAATACCTCCGAAACTGGACCTCTGAGGGACCTGTTTTTTTTGTGCCCAAGGAGAATGCCTTACAGAATCAATATAAAAAAATAAAATCTTTAGCGAATAGATAAATGGAATTACCAGGGCTGCCATTTCTAAGAGTCTCTGGAAACATGCCTGAAATTTCACAAGGCGGGTTTATGGGCGCAAACTAAGAGGGCTGTGATAATCATATTTATTGTGCTAAATTGATTGATAGCATGTACATGAATATCGGCTAGTCGCGTCGGCCAGCTTTCATCTAGAGCGAGCAGCCATGTCGCCTACCGGCTTGTTATCAGTATTTCCGTCGATATGTTTGTCTGTCTGTCTGTCCCTCTGTCTGTCTGTCCCTCTGTTCAGTCCAGTGCTCCGTTAATACAATGGCGATTTCGACGAAACTTGGTTGGTAGCTTCATACCATGACCTATTTGTGTGCAAATGAGAACCTTTGCTATGGACACCACCGTTGCCTAGCAACGGGACTTTGAAATTTTTGAAAATCATAAAAAAATTATTTTTTCGAAAATCAAAAATCGGGCCACGGGCGACTGTGGGCAGTACATTCAGCCATATTGTCAAAAAATTTCCAGCCGCATCCTATGAAAACTGTCGGAGAAGATAGACTTTGAATGAACCCTGGTCGAAAACAAAAAAACGAAGTTCGTTATATCTCAGAGACTCTGAGTATGAGTCAGATATACATGAAACTGGTATGGTAGGTTTTTTTTTTGTTTGTTTTTTTGTATACCTTGTCGAGGCTCGTGTGAGAGCTAACACACAACGCACAGCATGGGGGCATGAGACAAGAGGGGCGGGAGTGGGAGGGACAAAACAGTGGGGAACAGACACATTAGGAGAACTGTGGAAGGGAGAGGGATGGGACGGGGAACATGGGGAATAGAAGATGGACATTACAGGGACCTTCAGGAAGGAAAGCAGGGAATTTGCAGGAAGTGGGCTTGGGTGGATTATCGGGGTAGAAAAGATCGAGGATTGGATGGGGATGATAAGAGGTGGTGGTGAACAGCTGTTTTGAAAGCCTGGAGGGAAGAATGGGAAAGAATAGAGTGAGGGAGTTTATTCCAAAGGTGGGAAAAAAGAGGAATGAAAGAGTGAAGGTGAGCAGTGATTCGTGATTTTGGTAGTTTTACCAGAAGGGGGTTGTTGGCGGACCTTGAGCGCCCTGTGGAAATGTGGTGGGACAAATCGCAGAGAGAGCAGGGGGGGCAAGGCTGAGAAGGAGAGGGTAGAAGACAGAAAGACCACCGACCAACCTGCGGTGATTGAGTGAGAGGCCAAAGACTCAGCCTCATTGCGGGAGATGCCGATGATCCGAAATGCCCTGGTTTCTACAGCGTGAAGCCGAGAAAGGTGGAGGCAGGAGCACCAGCCAGAAGGGAGAGCAGTACTCCATCAGGCTACGGACAAAAGCTTTTAAGTGGTCAGGAGCTCAGGAGGGCCGAGGAAGGACTTTGCACGACGGAGGATTCCCAGTCGGCGACTGGCTTTGGAGGCGAGGTTTGGTATGTCCTAGTTATTGTGAGAAAGAACCGTTGCTATGGGCCCTCCATTGCCTAACAACGGCCGACTACCCAAGTCCGCCTACCGGCTTGTTTGTCTGTCTGTCTGTCTGTCTGCCTGTATGTAATTCTGTTCGGTCCAGTGCTCCGTTAATACAATGGCGATTTCGATGAAACTTGGTTGTTAGGTTCATACCATGACCTAGTTGTGTGCAAATGAAAACCGTTGCTATGGAACCACCGTTGCCTAGCAAGGGACTTTGAATTTTTTGAAAAATCATTAAAAAATATTTTTTTCGAAAATCAAAAATCGGGCCACGAGCGACTGTGGGCAGTACATTTAGCCATATGGTCAAAAATTTCCAGCCGGATCCTATGAAATCTGTCGGAGAAGATAGACTTTGAATGAACCTGGTCAAAAACAATAAAAAAAAAACGAAGTTAGTTATATCTCAGAGACTATGAGTCAGATTACATGAAACTGGTATGGTAGGTTCATGGTATGTCCTAGTTATGTGTGAGAAAGAACCGTTGCTCTGGACCCTCCGTTGCCTAGCAACGGCGGATACCCATGTCCGCCTACCGGCTTGTCTGTTGGGTAGTTGATCCAGTCGGAAAAAATATATATATATTTTTTTAAATTTGAAATTTGTTCTACCCTTAATTATCAGTTTTTCCTTCGATATGTTTGTCTGTCTGTCTGTTCGTCCAGTGCTCCGTTAATACAATGGCGATTTCGATGAAACTTGGTTGGTTGGTTCATACCATGACCTAGTTGTGTGCAAATGAGAACCGTTGCTATGGACACCATCGTTGCCTAGCAACGGGACTTTGAAATTTTGAGAAAATCATAAAAAAATTATTTTTCGAAAATCAAACATCGGGCCACGAGCGACTGTGGGCAGTACATTCAGCCATATTGTCAAAAATTTCCAGCCGGATCCTATGAAAACTGTCGGAGAAGATAGACTGAATGAACCCTGGTCAAAAACAATAAAAAAAAAACGAAGTTCGTTATATCTCGGAGACTATGAGTGAGATATACATGAAACTGTATGGTAGGTTCATGGTATGTCCTAGTTATGTGTGAGAAGAAACCGTTGCTATGGACCCCTCCGTTGCCTCGCAACGGCCGAAAAAACCTCTAAATGTGACGGTATTTTACGAAAAAACAATCTGCAGCATTAACCTTGAAGCTGGAATCATGAATTTTCTTGTGCTTAATCCTCAGGTCATTCTCCATCGAACGGGCCCATCGCGTCAGGTTCTATTGGGTAGGCGAGTACCCATGTCCGCCTACCGGCTTGTCTGTATGTATGTCTGTTCGGTCCAGTGCTCTGTTAATACAATGGCGATTTCGATGAAACTTGGTTGGTAGGTTCATAACCATGACCTAGTTGTGTGCAAATGAAGAACCGTTGCTATGGACCCATCCGTTGCCTAGTAACGGGGACTTTGAAATTTTTGAAAAATCATAAAAAAAATTTTTTTTGAAAATCAAAAATCGGGCTACGAGCGACTGTGGGCAGTACATTCAACCATATTGTCAAAATTTCCCAGCCGGATCCTATGAAAACTGTCGGAGAAGATAGACTTTGAATGAACCCTGGTCGAAAACAATAAAAAAACGAAGTTCGTTATATCTCAGAGACTATGAGTCAGATATACATGAAACTGGTATGGTAGGTTCATGGTATGTCCGAGTTATGTGTGAGAAAGAACCATTGCTATGGACCCCTCCGTTGCCTAGCAACGGCCGACTACCCATGTCCGCCTACCGGCTTGTGTATATATATATATTTGTTGCGAATTCGCGCCCGCCGGCGTGCGATCGACCACGTAACTGAATCGCGGTACGTCGCCCACCGGACGGACAATTCGTCGTGACCCCTCCCGGACTAACGCCGGGATCTAGTCACGGGTGGGCCTTTCGGCCTCACCACGATCGTGCCAATCGGCCACCCGTGTGGGATAGGGTTGTTCGCCAAACTCGACCTACCTAAGTACCCTGCGGATGGTAAACCGGGCGACCGCACCTGCCGCAAGTCGACTTCCGGACACGGGCCCGCTTAAGCGATCCGTTCCGTGCTATCGGGATAACGAGCGGTGTTATCGTCGGCCTCGACGGTTCCTGATTAATTATCGGGCGTCCCGTGCCCACTCAAACCCTTTACGTAAAGCAAGATGGAGACCCACAAAGGAAAGGACGCAGCGAAACGGGGCAACAATTCAACAAGCAAGCATTTATTACACGCACACTGACACAAAGCACACGTATAGCACAGAATGCACATATCAAAAAAAAGAGAAGCAACGACGACGCAGAGCTACAACCGACTAAACAGAACACTCGGCAAAACTTATACAGTTTACTTATTAAGACACGGCGCACACACACACGTTCACACAAAACCCAAAAGAAAATGGAAGTCGCGACTTCCCTGCCCTCGAGTCCTTGCGACCGTCCTCTGACGTGTCCCGTCTGGCCGTGACTCCGTGCTCGAGCGTGGTCGGCGAGGTCTCTCCGGCGTGCCTCGTGCCTGCCCGTGCTGGCCCCTCGACGCAACGGCCGAGCACCGACTGCGTAAGAGCCGAACCCGAACACACCGGACTGAGAGCACCGAGCGAGAATACCGAACCAAGAGAGACCCACCAGAGAGAACCGAATACCGAACCAAGAGAGAACGAACGCCTCCTACGCCTCCGACTCTTATATCCCCGGCGCCCCGCCCCGTTCTTGGCTCCACCCTCCTTCGAGGCGCTTCTAGAAAAGGGGCGTTCCCTCTCGTTCCCCTCCCCGCGCCATGCGGGGGGGGGCGAGGAAAATCCGTCCTGGCCGCGCGGGCCAGGGAAGAAACAGGCGGGAAAACCCGCGCGCCATCGCTGTGGGACTTCTTCTTTCCTTCTCGCGCTCGACGGTTTCCAACGCGGAAACATCGTAGTGTGGACCGTGGAGGATGGCGTTCGTCAGCGGGGTAGTGGCGAAGATGGTGGTGGTGGTTGTGAGGGTGGCGGTGCTGGCGTTGTTGAAGTGTGGCGTGGTTGAGGTTGAAGTGTGGTTGGTTCGAAAATAATGAAAGAACAGAAAAACGACTAACTCAAAGTGTCGCAGCCCGATATGAATCACATTAATTCCCTCTAACAATGGTTTTGGGCTAACTATACATGTACTTAGAGATACCTCACCTACGGGACCTGAATGGTGTTTGCGAATTTCCACAGCCGTAACAATATATATATATATATATATATATATATATATATTATATATATATATAATATAATGTATATATATACATACATATACATACAAGCCGGTAGGCGACGTGGCTGCTCGCTCTAGATCACGGGTTCCCAAACGCGGGGGAAATTTGGGTGTTTCAGGGGGAAATTCTAGTCTGAAATTAAAATTCTGCAAATTATCAGAAAATAATTAGAAAATAATTTCCAGTAATAGCCTTCTGTTCTTCTCTTCTCAGGAGTACCCGTTTCCTGAACTTTAGCCCGCTTTCATTCTTATGTTTTATTTTCTTTCTTCTTTTTTAGTTGTTCTTTTCTATTACATGTCTTAATATGATCTCTCTTGTCTTTTCAGAGTCCGCAAGTGATCATGTCGAAAAAACGGATATATTCAGAAGCATATCTAGACTTCGGTTTTTACGTTCGTTGTGAATACGGGGAACATCTAACCAATGTGTCATCTGCACAAAGACCTTGGGAATGGTAGCATGAAGCCATTCAGATGAAGCAACACCTTCAAGGATGCCATCCCGAATACAGAACAAGGATCGTGAAATACTTCAAGCTGAAACAAAATTATCTGAAGAAGATGAGACTGGACTCAACTGAAGAACGTTCGTCAGCAAACGGACGCCATTGTGAAAGCGTCATACGAAGGTCTCGTACAAGATTGCGAGGGAGAAGAACCAACACAATTGGTGAAAACATTGGTGAAGCCCGTATGCTGCAGTGCGTGAAGTTGGTCCTTGTGAGGCTGCCCACAACAAGATGACCCAGATTTCCCTTTCAAACAACACCATTCGGTCACGGATCAATGATATGGCTGAGAGCATCAGAACCAAGTTGTTCAGAAGTTCGAGGGTCACAGTTTTTTTCCATTCAACTCGACGAATCGACAGATGTTGCGATCTGTCCCAGCTGTTGGTCTTTGTTCGTTATACAAACAAAAAGGAATTCAGAAGAATTCCTCTTCTGCAAACCTCTCCAGACCACGACCAAAGCTCAGGATGTGATGGACCTTATCAATGACTTTTTCGAAGACAGCAACATCAGCTGGGAGTCTCTGGTTGGGGTATGCACGGATGGTGCCCCAGCCATGCTCGGCTCTCGATCGGGGTTCGTCACTGTGCAGCAAAGAATCCGGCAGTGGAATCGACACACTGTCTGATCCACAAAGAGGCGCTTGCTTCGAGAACTTCCCCCAAGAATTCAAGCAGCATCTCGAGACTGTATCAAAGTCGTCACTTTATCAAGGGTTCCGCTCTGAACACTCGGCTGTTCTGTCGGCTCTGTGAAGGCATGGAAGCCGACCACGAATCGTTGCTGTTTCATACTCAGGTGAGGTGGCTCTCAAAGGGAAACATGTTGCAGTGAGTTCCGGGAATTGTTTGATGAGGTGGTAGCCTCCTTCGGCCCAAGAGAATGTGTGCTTCTGGAGGCGTTGAAGGGTGAGTTTTTCCGTGTGCGGCTGTCCTACTTGTCCGATATTTTTCAGGGCATTGAACGAGCTCAACAGGAAACTGCAGGGCAAAGGGACCAACATTCTTTTTCAGTCGGACAAGATCAGAGCTTTCGTGCTAAACTGGAACTGTGGAAGAAAAGAGCGGGGAGTGGAAGTTTTTCCTCATTCCTCGCTCTGAGCGAATGTGTGGAGGATATGGAGAATGGTCTGCCTGATCAATAACCGTGGATATCAAACAACACACTCGAAGGCTTGGAGGAAGAATTCAAGTATTACTTCCCGGGGATCACAAACGAGAGCAACGAGAAAAGCTTATCAGAAGACCCATTCCAGAGGAACGTTGATGATGTGCCAGAAGCGTGGCAGGAAGAGTTCCTGGACTTGAAAAACGACTCTAACAGCGAAGGATGCCTTCCAGAATAATGGAACTGGGAGTTTTTGGACCAAGTCGAGGAACCTACCCGCTTCTTGCGACCAATGCTCTGCAGAATTGGTCCAGTTTTCTTCCCACCTACCTGTGTGAGACAGGATTTTCGGCACTGGTACACCTCAAAACAAAGGCACGCAACAAGTTGGAGGTGGAGGCGGATCTTCGATGTGCGCTCTCCATAACTCCCCCAGACATTGAGGACTTCGTGAACGGCAAACAATGCCAGAAGTCACACTAAATGCTGTGTTCTTATTCAATACAATTTAATGTAGCTGTGTTAGTGCATTTGAAAATATAATTAGTAAATAGTCTCAGTGTGTTTAACTGTTCTTTCTCTCATACACATGTAGGGGGAAATCTGGATGGTTGAATTGGGTGCAGGGGGAAAATGACAGAAAAAAGGTTGGACCACTGCTCTAGATGGAAAGCTGGCCGACGCGACTACCGATATTCATGTCATGCTCTAAATCATTTAGCACAATAAATATGATTATCACAGCCCTCTTAGTTTGCGCCCAGAAAACCCGCCTTGTTAAAATTTCAGGCATGTTTTCCAAAGAGACCCTAACAAATGGCAGCCTGGTAATTCCATTTATCTATTCGCTAAAGATTTTATTTTTTTGTATGATGCTGTAAGACATTCTCCTTGGGCAACAAAAAAAACAGGTCCCTCGGAGGTCCAGTTTCGGAGGTTTATGATTTTTTTGTACAGTCCAACAATAAAGTGTATGATTACGATAAAGTATTTTAGCTGTTGCTAAGCAACGGAGGTGTGCATAGCAACCATTCATTTTGTGTACATAGCTACCACATTGTACACATTTACCCAAGTTTCATCAAAAATCAGACTCTTTCTCTTAGAGATATTTCGCAATTAACCGTTTCTGAAATGTTCGACATGTACTCGCCAAAACCTATCTCCTCTTTACAAATAATTTTTTGTTAGGCTACAAATTGTGCATGAAGGCAGCTAGATAGATTGCACACAGAAACTAGCTTAGATTTTTTTTGATTTTTTTTCGATTTTTGACCACTTTTAAAGGGCGTTTGCTATGCCGTTGCTAGGGCCCGGGGTCCATATTCGAAAGACACGATTCCCAGAAATATTGGTCCTACCTACCACAAATTTCATTGGAATCGGTTGAGTGGTTTAGCCCCGAGGCTTGACAAAGTTTCGCGGACAGACAGACAGATGGAAATGTCCAGAATAAGGGTGCTCTAAGAGCAAGCCAACAGACAGACAGACAAACATATCGACGGAAAATACTGATAATAAGGGTAGAAAAAAAATCTCAAATTTTTTTTTTTTTCGACTAGATTGACTACCCAACAGACAGACAGCCGGTAGGCGGACATGGGTAGTCGGCCATTGCTAGGCAACGGAGGGGTCCATAGCAACGGTCTCACATCATAACTAGGACCATACCATGAACTCACCATAACCAAGTTTCATGTATATCTGACTCATAGTCCTACTGAGATATAACGAACTTCGTTTTTTTTTTTTTTTTTTTTCGACCAGGGTTCATTCAAAGTCTATCTCTCTCGACAGTTTTCATAGGATCCGGCTGGAAATTTTCAAATAGGCTGAATGTAACTGCCCACAGTCCTCCGTGGCCCGATTTCTTGATTTCTAAAAAACAATTTTTTTATGATTTTTTTTCAAAAATTCACAAGTCCCGTTGCTAGGCAACGGTGGTGTCATCAGTACAACGGTTCTCATTTGCCACACAACTAGGTCATGGTATGAACCTAACAGTTTCAATCGAAATCGCCATTAGTATTACCCGGAGCACTGGAAACGAACAGAGGGCAGACAGACAGACAGACAAGCATATCGAACGAAATACTGATAATAATAAGGGTAAGAAAAAAAAAATTCTCAAATATTTATTTTTCAAAAAAAATTTCTCTCGAGCCGATATCGACTACACCACAACGACAGACAAACATATCGACGGAATACCTCGATAATAAGGGTAGAAAAAAATGTCAAAAATTTTTTTCCGGACGATTCGATAGCCAAAAACATATCACGGAAATACGATAATAAGGGTAGACTACATTGACTACCCAATATTAACAGTCCATGCGCGCATAACGACGTTTCAGGCAACGGACCGGATCGCAATATACGACGGGGTCATAATCGCATTTACGACGGTGGACGATATACGCGGATCTGCCAGCTCCATTATTAATGGAAATCAGCTTTCAACTGAACCAATGTTTCCACGTTTACTCTTCTAGCAAGTAATTACCCTTTGAATTGAACAATTCCGCGAATAAATCGTTGTTAAAGCGATAATTAAAACACAAATTTATTTTTGGTGAAGCTTTTTAGTTGTTAAAGCAATCGCACTGTTCCGAAAAATATATATCACAATTGACATGGTGCTCGTTTCTTCATTTATAAATTTAACATCGATGCAAGATAACGTATTTATAAAATCCAAACGCTATTTATTAACCTTTCCTATAATCGATGCGAGAGGCAGATTGTTAAGCTGCTGCTAACACACCGATGGCCGTCATGAAACAGCACAAGGTAAAACTAACGTGTCTCGTCCTCTTGGATGTGTGTTACAATTTGCCGACAGTATTCCAGGTAACAAGTAACAGCTGTACAGTTGGGAATCCGAGGCGCAATAGGCTATACATCAATGGCCTAGGTGTCTAGGTTTGTATAAGTACGATGTTTCGAAAACGAAAAAAAAAAAATATGAATGTTCGCACAGACGACGACCGTCGGAGTAGCCCAAGTCACATTTGGCTCTACGGCGAGGAACGGCAAAGCCCCCCGTAAACGCCCCTCCTGAATTGGAAAACAGAAACGTTGCGGCGGCCGCAGAGTTTCTGCGGTGGCCTCAGGTGGCCTAATGCCGTTTGGCTATCTTTTCCAGGCGAGGGGTCGCCGTGAATTATAACGCGGAGTTATAACTTTTTTCATTTTCTCTTTAACGTTTCGCTGTAGCAATTCGACAAGCCGAAAAAAAAACTGGTTAAAAAAAAAAAAATAAAAAGACACACTCGTTACAGTCCGTCTGGCCGCACGTTCGCCTTAGGGGCCCCCTGCGGTCGCTTGTGGACACCTTGAGCTACCTTGCGTGCCTCCTGAAATTCTAATGGCCCGCAGGGGCCCCTATAAGTTCACGTGCAACATCAAATGACCGTACGGCACCCCACTTTCGGTCTCCACAATTTCTAATACGCCGTGCCGGCTCACCGAAAAATAAAAACATATGTGACTGCTACATGTGTGAACAGTGGAAAATACTGCGGCCGCCGTATAATTGCTAGTGGCCATAGATTTGGGAGACCCCACGGCGCTCGTAGGCAAATGTGACTTAGGCCTTAAGACGCTTTCTCAGAACGTAACCCCGTCGTTAAGTGGCGTAAATTGGACTGTAATATATATAATTTATAGGAAATCTGGATGGTTGAATTGGGTGCAGGGGGAAATGACAGAAAAAAGGTTGGGAACCACTGCTCTAGATGGAAAGCTGGCCGACGCGACTAGCCGATATTCATGTACATGCTCTAAATCAATTTAGCACAATAAATATGATTATCACAGCCCTCTTAGTTTGCGCCCAGAAACCCGCCTTGTTAA
>CM068956.1:59895067-59905067 GCA_035128595.1 Eptatretus atami
AAAAAAAAACTGGTTAAAAAAAAAATTAAAAAAAAGAACCCACTCGTTACAGTCCGTCTGGCCGCACGTTCGCCTTAGGGGCCCCCTGCGGTCGCCTTGTGGACACCTTGAGGCTACCTTGCGTCTGCCTTGAAAATTCTATGGCCACCGCAGGGCCCCCTTAAGGTCACGATGGCAACCATCAAATCAAAGACCGTACGGCAACCCACGTTTTCGGTCTCCACAATTTTTAAATACGCCGTGCGGCTCACCGAAAAATAAAAACATATGTGACTGCTACATTGTGTGAGTGGAAATACTGCGGCCGCCGTATAATTGCTAGTGGCCTAGAATTGGGAGACCCCACGGCCGCCGTGGCAAATGTGACTTAGGCCTAACGACGCATTTCTCAGAACGTAACCCGTCGTTAAGTGGCGCATGACTGATATATATTAATATATATTTATACATATTACTGTATCCCTACTTTTGCAGCCCCCTGTAATAATAATAATATACTATATCATATATACATTATCATACCAACATACTATCATTAACATCCTATACATCATTACAATCATATGTTTTCAAATATATATAAATATTCATACATATATACATACATATATGCATATATTTGCATTCAGGAACACAACAATTATGATTAACTATCTGGAAATAGCCACTCTTTTGTCTAAACGCTGAAAATTATGCTTAAAAGATGATTTGAATTACACATTTCAAGCAACGGCAGGTTCAAAGTGCTCGGTGAGCCGAACCGAAAAAGTGGAAAAACAAACAAACACACACACACACACACACACCATGTGCAAAAAGCCTCATTTAGCATTCAGACATTATTTCGAAAGTCACGTATTGTGACCATAAAAGAAGACAATTTTCTTCCGAAGAAAGGTTTTTTTTGGCAGTGTAGTTCAGGATTTTTCGTGTGAGGTGAGAATAAATGGTTGTTTGCAGCACAGTACTCCCACTCCAGGGTTTTAAACATTCAATATGAAGGATGGAAGATATGAGTTTATGAAAGACGAGTGCGATGTGAAAAGAGCTGGTTGGCTACCCGACAAATAAACTGCACATAACATGATAGAACAATACAAGGTCAAAGTGCATTGGCTTTTGTCTTATTTTAAGCATATTAAACCACCAAAGCAAGATTATACAAAGCTATGGACTGTATCAGCAGTTGTACTGTTGATGATTTAATGGGAAATGGGCACTGCTTAAAGGTTAAAGAGACTGCTTAAAGACATGGAGTTGTTTCTGTAATAAACCAAGGGCTGTGAGGTGACTTTCCAACCTGGTGCCATCATCCAAATTCTTGTCATAACCAGAATGAGCAACCCCGTTATCAGGAGATCTTTTCTGGCTACAACTGATCCCTCTAGATATGTCAGTTCAATCGTAAATTACATCACCATGCACACTATTTGATTATAGCCAAGGACAGCAAGTTTGTTTCTATCAAGCATTATGATATTTGTCAAAATGTATGCATGATCTGGTTTTTCAAAAACGATTTGTTCATCAGCTTGCATTTATGGAAACCATGTTATTCAGTAAATGCACATTTTGCCACATGAAATTTTCTCGTGATCCCATGATGTGGTCCCCTGTAGAAATATCATGGAATTTCATGTCCCAGGAACAATGATAGTTTCGTATTTTCATACCATAAATGTGAGGAAGTGGAAAAATGTTTCAGATAGATGGACCTCTCAATACCAACAAAAGAAAAGAGAAGAAAAAAACAAAAAAACCATAGGACCACTGGAGCTGTAGCTTATCTGGGCCCTGGCCTAATGTTGTTACCCAAATGGGGTAGCATTCTGACTGGTGGGTCTGGAGAAGATTTTGAAGGAATTTACAGATATTCTTCCAATAATTTATTACGTCCACCATTTTAGCACACTTTCGGTCATGTGATCGGCATGACCTCCACAATATAACATCCCTACCCTGGTAATGGCTTCCGGTTCCGGTTCTTGAGCGACGGTGACGGTTCCTCTTCAGGGTCTTTGCCGACTTTCTCAAAGATTAGTTTTCCGGTCCTTTTTGTCACGTTTTTACTGTCATTTTGTTATCTCGGTGTTTACTGTGCATTTCCAGTTCGGTCTTGTGCTAAAACTTGAGCTAATTGTGAAGTTTTCATCGTCTTTTCATATTGGGTTTCCTTGAGGCCTACCCATCTTCCCGTTTGTGTGTGCGATTGCGTGTATTGTATTTTCTCATTACCATCAGTTTCTATTTTCTCCACTTTTCCCTCTCCCCTCCTTCTATCCCTCTCAACCGTACGGCAACTCAACCGTACGGCAAACATCCGGGACTTTCTCTGTTTCATGTCTCAAAATATATATATTTTTTTAAATACCTTTTCCCTCGCATTATACCCCACGTTAACCACGTGACTTCCTGAACCGACTCTTCTTACTCCTTCTTCTGCCGATCTACCATCTACTACTTTTGCCAACCCACATTCACCATACACCTTCATGATTTTTTTCTTCAACCTTTCCTTTTCCAAATCTTACCTAATCTTTAAAAAATAATAATAATAATTCTTTATTCTTTTAACTTCTCATGTTACACCTCCTGTAACCACGTTTCTCCACCTCCTCTTCTTCTTCCTGTAACTTTCGGCGAACTACCAGATTCCTTCTGGGTTTGCCGATCCAAATTCACCATACACCAATACGATTTTTCTTCAACCTTTCCTTTTCCTAATCCGAGGTAATCTTTATCAAAAAGTTAAAAATATATATTAAAAAACGGTCTCTTACAAATGTTACAACTTCCTCCTTCACACGTGTGGTTCTCAGTATTGTATCATAATTCACTACTCTTTTACTTCTTCAAAAAAAGGCTGTTTTCAATTCGACCTTTCCTTCATCCCATGTCGAAAACATCCCACTGTTACAATATTTATTTTCTCCATTCCCTTATTGCATCGCTCACATAATTTCTTTTATCGCATCTCTGACTTTAAAAAATTTTAAATCCCAATTTGCAATGCCAATATGGCCCCCCCCTCCCCCTCTCATCCACAAAGCTGCCTCCTTCCCTGCTCGCTCTCCTCCATCTCATCACTCCACCTTCTCAAATCCTCAATCGTTCGTGTCCATCAATTGTCCTTGTTTTGTTTTTTTCCCAACTTCAGTGCCAATTCACCCACCTCCTTAAATCTATCTCTCTCCTAACCACTCACCTGTTATCCCCCTCCTTAATCTCTCCTTACCTGTCCCATCTTGCTCCTCATCCTACCTCCGTCATTGGCACCTCTTCACTGTCTTCTGCTCACTATGGCTCTCCTCTGTTGTCCAAAGTGTGTGGTGTTCTAACATCTGTGGCTCTATTCAAACATACACTATCTCTCACTCTCATCAGTACACTCATCACCCTAAACATGTCCTTCCTTCCTCTCAGCACACCTCCTCCTCCCTCTTCCTAACCCTCAAATCTTGTACCTCCCCCTGCCTGCTTCTTTATTCAGCATACCTCCACCAAGTCCTCCCTTCCCTTCCCCACCTCCCATCACCTCTAAACCTTGGCCGTGCCTGCACTCATCGTCTCGCCTCCCTCTCAAAGCAACTTCACATTCCCCCGACAACCTTCCCTCTCACCTTTCTCAAAAACTCCCCCTCAACTCTCCCCTTCACCATCTCCCCCTCACCTTCTCTCTTAACTCTACCGCCCTCCCCTTCTCCTTAACTCTACACCCTCACCTTCCCCTCCAATCCCCCCTGACTCACCTTAACAAGTTGTCCCTCCTCTCATCACAAAGTCTCCTCCATCTCATCTTCTTCTCATCACTCGCCTTCTCAATCCTCAACTGCCTCCTGCCCCACTTTCTTCTTACTCCCACTGTACTCAACCACACACAGAGCCTTTCTCCTCCTCATCTGGCCATCTACCCAGCTCTTCTGCAATCCCACACTCTTTCAATAACTCTTCTTACGCCCCCCCCCCCCCCAACCTCCCTCGTCCAACCCTTCCCTCACTCCCCTGCACCCAAAATCTCTCCCCTCCTCTTCCTGAACAGTGTGAACTCCAACATCCGGGACCTTCGCTCAAACCTGAGATCTTTCCAACAGGTTGCCACTGACAAACCAGACATAATCTGCTTAACAGAACTTCCTCCTCAAGACGTCTCTGCTCACCCAAGTATCTCTCCCTGGTATCTCCTCCTCCGTATGACAGACCTGGCCTCGTCCTGGCGGCAGAGTTGCTCCCTTCATCAAAGATTCTATTCCTCACCTCCAAGCACTGCCCTCACTCCCACACCCCCAGGAATACCTCTGGCTCGGCTTCCACTCCATTCCCACCTCATATTTAATGTGTACTGTACGCGTCCACCAAACAATGATGACTCCATTTACACCTCAACTATCCGAAAACTATGGGACCCAAACCTTTCTATCTTCTCATCCGAACTCCCCCATCCTCATACGTGGTGACTTCAACTGTCATCATGCCAGTTGGCGAGGTGTGGGTACCTCTCTGACCTGTCATGGCACTTCAGCAAAAGACTTCTGTGACTCATAAGGACTGACACAATTTGTCAACTTCCAAACTCAGATCTCAACCAACGTAACTGCCATCCTCTTCTAGAGTCTTGATTTTGAACAAATTTCCTGACAATATCTGCTGTTCTTCCTCCGCTCCAATCTGTTCATCTGACTCCATCTTGTCAAGTAAACATCCTGGCTGTTATTATAGAACCACTCAGCGCCGGTCAAGTCTGGCATTTCACTCATGCCTGCAGGGACTTCAAGCAGCCATCAAACTTCTACACGGTCTCCCATCTCCACTTCTCCAAACAACTCGTCTGGGAATTCTTTCAAAGTAAACTTGCTCTGTTATGCACAGATTTATCCCACTCTCTTCCTATGGTATCCAAGGACAACTCCACTCATGGCTCGCAGACTTCCTCTCTTGTCACAGCCAACATTTGGCCCTTCATGGAGTTCTCTCATCGCCTTTTCCTGTCCAAGCTGGAGTTCCTCAAGACAGTGTTCTGGGCCCTGTTCATTTTCTGGTTTTCATCAATAATCTCTCTGACTCTCTGGAAATCCTCTTTATCTCTGTGCTGATGACTCCACCCTCTGCTGTACCACCTGCCATCCCTCAGATTTCCAAGCTGCAGACTCTTCACTCTCTGCAGATGTGCATAAAATCACAAGCTGGTCCAACACGTGGATCATGTATTTCAACCCTCACTATGTCTCTCTTGGAGCCCCCCTCCCACCGCCATACCAACTTTCTCAGCAACACTCTGGAAGAAGTCTTTCATTCAAGCTTCTGGGTCTCACTTTATGCCATGATCTTCCTGGGAAAGCTACATTCCAAGCTGTCCTCCAAAGCCAGTCACCAACTGGGCATCCGACGTCATGCAAAGTCCTTCCTTGGCACACCTGAGCTCCTGACCACACACAAAGCTTTCATCTGCCGCCTGATGGAGTACTGCTTTCCCCTCTGGGCTGCTGCTCCCTCCTCTCATCTTTCTTGACTTCATGCTGTGGAAAACAAGGATTTAGGATAATTGGTATCTCCCGTAATGAGGCTAAGTCTTTGGGTCTCTCACTCTCTCAATGCAGGCAGATCGGTGGTCTTTCTTTCTTCTACCATCTCCTCTCCGGCATCGCACCCCCTGCTCTGCCTGGGATATGTCCCCCCTATATTTCCGCCGGGTGCTCAAGGTCTGCCAGCAACCCTCTTCTCGTAAAACTAACAAAAATCACAAATCACCGCTCACCTTCACTCTTTCATTCCTCATTTTCCCCATCTTTGGAACAAACTCCCATGCTCTCGTCAATCCCACTCTTCCCTCCAGTTCTTCAAAACAGCTGTTCACCACCATCTCTTATATTTCCCCATCCAAATCCATGATCTTTTACACCCCCGCTCATCCACCCCAAACCCACCTCCTTCAAATTCTCTGCTTTCCTTCCTGAAAAGTCCATCTTGTTTACCCTGTGTCCTCCACCCCTTCCCTCGATCTCCTCATATCTCTGTTCACCACTGTTTTTTCCTTCCTTGTCCCACTCCTCTTGTTGTACGTTCTGTTGTGTTACCTCTCATACGAGCATCGACAGTGTATACAAAAAATAATAATAATAATAAAATATAAAAAATTTAACCAAATTTGACAGCATTCTGACTGGTGGGTTTGGAGAAGATTTGTGAAGGAATTTACTGAGTCTGCCATTTTGACATTCTTAACGTGACATGGCCGGAACAAGCTTTGCAATCCCCGTTACCAGTCAGGAGTGGAACCTTGCTGCCAAATTTCAGCTGAATCAGTCCTGCAGTTTGGCCAACGAAATCAAAATAGGAAATGAACGGACGGTGCACGATGGCAATACCTCACCTGGAATTCCAATTCCAGATAAGCTAATTCGAGAGTTTATCAAGAATACCTTACCCTGCACAGTTTTGAGATAAATATTATAATAATAACAATAACAATAACAATAATAATAAAACAAAAACATGGGTGCGTTCTACAAGCGGCAAATTGGATTGGTCGTGATGACGTAAAATGCCGAAATATTTTATCCAAGTACTCCACAGCTAAACGGAAGAGTTGAAAGTGGCATAAACGTGATTTCTGTTCTACTGTGTTCAAGTAAATAATTCAATTGAAAGAAAAGAGAGATTTTAATTTCACAGGATAACAAGAAATCCCTAAGTTTAAGCCTGTATCTCACTGGCTTGCGACAGCTCGCGACAAAATGCGAACGGGATTCTCCAAAATGTCTGGAAACATTCGCGGTGGTTCTCAATTTCCTCGCGTGAGTCGCAGGACGTCGCTCTGGTGTCGTTTGAATTTTGAACATGTTCAAAAAATTCGTGCAACAAATTCTCTCTCAAAATAGTCACAGAGTCGTCGCGGTTGTCTCGAACCCTTCTCAATTTAGTTTCCGTGAGTCAGAAGGTGCGACAAATGTGACATGCAATGTAATGTAGATAGATTCACAATATTTCAATCCAGATATGACAAAAAAAAAACTCATAGTCCATATTGTAAAACCAGCATTGTCTGTCCTCTTTCTCTCCTGTTCTGAGTAATGGCTTCAATGCAAACTTTTCACTTCATATCATTCCTTTCACCTTCCCATCATTCATAAATCACGTCACACATATTTTACATAAATTAGGTCACACACAAAATATGGTCACACCCACAAGCCCTATCAAGGCAGATGAACAATTGGTCACACACAATGTTTGTGGGTGCAACGCTGACAAGTAACAGAACATTTTGAACAATCAGGCTTGGTCAGCATTCTCCTGTAATCCCACCATCCTGTTCTGCCAGGGCACAGCTCCCACACCATTGTAGTACTCAGTCGGGTTCTCTTACTCGTTTCCCAACTGACAATATGATTACGGAAGGGAGAGGCCTCATATATATATATATATGGTCCCGATTTCTCAATTGTCACGCACAGTTGTCGTGCGACGTTGCACGACATTTGCGCGATGGTCGCACGACCGTCGTGTGACCGTCACGCGACAGTTGCATGTGCCAAAAAAATCTCAGT
The DNA here is from genome assembly GCA_035128595.1 of Eptatretus atami. Taxonomy (NCBI): domain Eukaryota; kingdom Metazoa; phylum Chordata; class Myxini; order Myxiniformes; family Myxinidae; genus Eptatretus; species Eptatretus atami. Next base: position 59,902,612 of record CM068956.1, read on the forward strand.
TTTGTCCCGAACCACAGAAAAGGACTGCACATCCAGCTCAGGGAAATAGTGCTCAAACTGTTAAATGAGTGACCAAAGGTGACGTGCTATCTCCCAGAAAGACTGTCGAGCTCAGTATCATCGTACTGGCAGGTCGTTAGATGCCTCACCAGATGGGGGAAAAGGCTGAAGCGCTTAACAGTTACTTTGTCTGCCAGTAATTTTAGAGTCGCCAAAAATCCGCTCATTTTGTCGTGAAAAATCATGAGGTTGGCGTCTTTGCCTTGGAGGAGCGGTTGAGGCATTGAGAGTTCAAAGATGTCAACGAGATAGCACAGTTCTGACAGCCAAGAGTCCGACTCAAGCAACGCTACCCATGCCGTTTTCCCTTGTGTGCGTAGGAACCCTTCAGTTCATCTTTGAGCTCGTAAACACGCAGAAGAAGGTTTCCTCGAGATAACCATCTGACTTGAGTGTAGAATAGTAAATTCTTATGGTGGCGTCCATCTCCTGGCAGAATAGCCTGAATAACCTAGTGTTGAGGGCGCTCGATTTGATGTGATCCACCATTTTACGACTTCTGAGAGCACGCTCTGCAAGGTTTCTGGCAAGTAAGAAGGCGAGCCTTCTCGGTGAATCATGCAGTGTACCATGGAGGTCTGAGGAGCCACTCAAGCAATTTAGCCTTGAATCCAGAACGCACTCCTAACATTGCTGGCGCGCGTCTGTTGTAGAACCGAGCAACTTTCCGAAGTCCAGATCATGGTCACGATAAAACTGCTCTACTTTTCCAAAATGTCCTCGCCTTTGGTGGTGGCCTCCAATGTTTGATGAGCAGAGGCTCATCGACAAAGTTATCAGCCTTGATGAAGCGGACCCAGACGATGAGTTGCGCGTACGATGCGATATCAGTGACTCGTCAAACTGTATGGTGTGCCACGGCGATTCCTTGATCTTCTGTACGACCTGAGCCGTTACGTCCAGACTCATATCTTCAATTCTGCGTTGGATGGTGTTGTCAGAGAGGGGTATAACTGCCAGTTTCTTTGCCGCTTCCTCCAACCATCAGAGATACCATGTCCTTTGCACATGGCAGCACGAGTTCTTCGCAATGGAGTGAGGCTTTTTAGTCTTGGCAACATGGAGCGACACTCGATACGAGGCCTCTAATGCCAGAGAATTGGTTGATGGCATGTACCCTCTCTGTCAAGATGCGTATTCTTGAGTGCAAGAAGTTTCCTCTCAAAGAACGCTCTTCCTTACCCTGATAAGGCACATGTTTTGTAGTCAAATGCCTCTGCAACTTATTTTGTTTCATAGTCCCGTAGAAAGCACTTCGAAACAAATCACACACTGAGGCCTCTGTGCCCCACTTTATATCACCACGTAGTAAAATCCAAGGTCCAGAAATTTATCCTGGTAAGAACGTTCTCGAGATTTGCTGGAGGCCGTGCTGCATCACAAATAAGGTCTCGAGTCGTAACGTGGAGACGTGAATACTGTAGACGTTAATGATAGAGTCAGAGTCTGAGTCTGAGAGGCCGTGGATGAAACCACTAATTTCCTGTCAAAATGAACCGCCCTTCAGCGAGCCCGCGCATCGGCTGGATCCCATTCCAAGCGTCATGTTGCACCTGTTCCCATACTTTGAACGAACCGTTTATATTACATCCCGTAAAAGCGAACACCGATCGAAAATAGACAAATTTTTTTCGCTGCAAGCGGACGCCCGCGACCCCACGAAATTTGCTCGGCGACCCCACTTGGGGTCGCGCCCCCGGGTTTGAAAAACCAAGAATTAGTACATGATTAAACATAACTTTAGATATTGCTTATTTAGTTCACAAATTTAAAGATCATAATGCATGGCTTTTTTGTGTAGACGCATTGTGGGAATTGCCGAAGTTCTTTGAGTGGCGCCAGTCAATATAATGTTGCTCTTTATAAACGCTGAGAACGTGCCGAAGTAATGATTCACTCCCTTGATCTGTGTAACTGTCTGTACCTCCAAACTCTGGGAAACCTCTAAAGGGCTGTTGTGCTCTTTTCTGATTGGCTGTACTTGGGCCTTGCCTACATTGTTTAGACTGTTCTCACTCCTTTCCAAGTAGCAGAAAGCAGTTATTTTGATTTTGAACTGTGGGAATAGTTACTCTTTCGCAGTTGAAAAGCTATTTCTCCTTTATCCTGCTTGTTGAATCATTCCCCTCCACTCGTCCCCATTTCATATATAGGGCTGGCATTAGTGTTTTTTTTGTTGTTGAGAATTTCATTGTTATATTTTCTCCTGTTGTGCACATACGTATTTGCATTGAAGATTCTCTTTTGCATGCTGAACCATTGTGGAAATTGAGCTCCAATCCACCACAATATCCTGCCATGCCTGATGGCATTTCTAACATCTTCAACTTCCCCCATCCAAATCCTCGATCTTTTCGACCCCCGTTAATCCACCCCAAACCCACCTCCTTCATATT
>CM068956.1:59910067-59918491 GCA_035128595.1 Eptatretus atami
CTGTCAAAGGGTGGAGGAGCTCCTTGTGAGCCAACGGCCATCCAAATCTAGTGCCCAACTGTGTCTGCGGACATTCTCCTGCAGTTGGGTTACTTTTATTTATTAATTAATTTTTTTAGGAGGTTGGTGGCAGGATTTGCATTCCGACCACCGTAAAGCACTTCATTCTGCAAAATACACCAAAAGCACAACAAAAATTTGAAAACGCACTCCATGGGAGTACCTCCTGTGCAGCTGCCCTTCGCAGGGCAGTCCACCGGATGACGGGATTAGGGCAAAGCCTTCGGAACCCCAACTCTTTGATGATAGGAGGAAAAGCACGGGGTAACCTTCCTGGGTCAGATTGCAGTCGTGTGTGTCGGGGTGGAGCTGAGGTGTCGTCCACCAGACGGCGGTCTCCTTGGGTTAACCTGAGGCTGTCTCTTCGGGTGGGTGCCTGGAATATCCTATCCCTAAAAGAGGATGATCACCTGTCTCTGTTATCATCTGAGCTCAAGCGTTTGGACATCGGTATTGCAGCACTCTCTGAGGTTCGGAGACCGGATTGCGGCGAGATCATGGCAGGTGGTTACCCCTACTCTTGGTCTGGTTGCCTTGATGGTTACCATGCCCAAGGAGTTGCTGTTGCTGTGTCCAATAAGCTGACTCCAATGGTAATTGAGGTAACACCGGTCAACGAGCGTATGAGACGAAGGATTTGTCACTCCTTGGGTGTCATTTCCCTGGTCTCTGTATATGCTCCGACTGAAGCGAGTGATCTCACCGTGAATAACACATTCTATGCCACGCTCACGTCTGTGGTTGATAAGTTCCCCAGGCAAGATACATTTCTCATCTTGGGGTATTTCCATGCATCGAATGGAACTGATAGGGATGGTTATGAGACATGTGTTGGTCCCCATGAGTCTGGAACTGTGAACCAGAATAGCACTAAATTCCTTGACTTTGCAAGAAGTCGTGGACTTAAGGTGGCTGGTTCGTGGTTTCAGCGCCCAAAGGCTCACCGCTGGACTTGGTATTCCAACGCTGGTGATGTGGCAAAGGAGATTGACGTGCTCGTTGGAGGATGATCCAGAACTGCATGGTGTGCTGAAGTGCTCAGTTCCTCAAGACCGACCACAGGCTTGTTGTCACAACTCTGAAGATGCAGCTTAAATTGAGAAGAATGGCACTATCCCAGCCTTGGCTGGATGTTGGCAAGCTCAAGGATGAAAGGGTAGCCGAGGAGTTTGCAAACACACTGAGTGAGGATTTAGGGGGTCTCGGTGTTTTGGGGAATCCAGAAGAGTTGTGGAGTGCCTTCAAGACCACCGTCCTTGATGTTGCTGGTGGATGTCTTGGAACTCACTGAAGGGAAAAGAAGAATTTTGTCTCTCAAGGGACACTGGAAACAATTGACCATAGTCGCAGAGCCAGGCTTAATGGCAGAGCTGAGCTGTTCAAGGAGTTGAAGCATAAAACTGTATGTGCGCTGAGGGTGGACATGGAGACCTATGTGCGAGGAATCTGTAAAGGGGTAGAGCATCACCTGTAGTCAAGTGATTCTCGTCCTGCTTGCAGGCGAATTTGTGCATTGTGTTTCTCCTAGCCCATCCCTTGGTGTCCTGCAGTTAGAGCAGAGGTTGGTGGGCTCTTCACAGAGGAGTCTTCACAGAGGAATCTGAAGATCTGAATATGAGAGTTGGACTCTGACCAGGGATCTGAAGTGAAGGCCCGCTGGTCTGGTTACTTTGAGCGGCTGTAACAGGCTGACCCAATAGCTGTTGTCGTTGGATGTCAGGGGTGTCACCATTCCTATTGCGGACCCTCCAATTAACTGTGATCCACCTTCGCTTGTGATTACACAGGGTGGGTTGAAGCAGTTGAAATGGGGTAAAGCTCCTGGGGAACTTCTCAGGGCTGGTGGAAATGCTGTACTGCATGGTGTGCTGAAGTGCTCAGTTCCTCAAGACCAACCACAGGCTTGTGGTCACAACTCTGAAGATGCAGCTTAAATCCAGAAGAATGGCATGCAGTTCCGTGTTGTGTTGTTGCATGCAGTTCTGTGCTCTGTTTGGAACACAGACATCATCTGAACTGACTGGAAGAGGGATCTTGTTGGCCCTCTCTGGAAAGGGAAGGGTGATCGCCAAGACTGCAGCAACTACTGAGGGGTGACGCTGCCCTCAGTGCCGGGCAAGGTCTTTGCTCGGATAATAATTATTGAAGGGCGTCAGCCACCATCTGTTTGAGCACCAGCGCCCAGAGCAGTGAGGCTTTACACCAAAGAGGTCAATGATTGACTGTATCCTTGCCCGTCGGGTCCTCACCGAACGCAGACGAGAGTTTCGCCAGGGGATCTTGCAGCCTATGTTGATCTCTGCAAAGCATTAGACTCAGTGAATCCTGATGCCCTCTGGAGGATTCTCGGTCTTCATGGGGTGCCACCAAAACTGATCAGTCTGATGTTTGAACTAAACTCTGGTCCTGAGAGTGCTATGAGATGTGGTGGTTCCATCTCTAACTTATTTCCAGTTACTGGAGTTCCTCAGGGGTGTGTACTGGCCCCCACACGTTTCAGCGCTTGTAAGGACTTGATTCTGGGGAGGATGTCAGAGAGGTCAAGCTGCCGTGCATTGTTTGGGAGTGGCAAAAATCCCTATCTTGAAACGCACTTTTTTTTTTCAAGGCCTGAAAACACACTCTTAAAACATGCCCTCACCGGCGTGTAAAAGTTTATTTGTTATTTAAATGCTCGTGACTAGTTTTTGATCGCACATTAGATAAACACTCTTCAGTGATTGGCGACCAACTTTGAATGGGTGATCACAGGACGATTAGTGATTCTACACAAGTCTAACTCTTAAACACCTTTCGTAAATTTGACCCTAAATGTCAGCAAGTCTTAACTAATGCGAAGTCGATGGTGCGCAATCACAAATCCCTATGCTTCCCACCTTAAGCAAAGTTGAAAGATGGCAAAAGGTTCCACCAGGAATGAATGACCCAATGTCAAATTTTGAGTTAATTTTTCCAATTTTGACCCCTGTGAACCCAAGTCCCCACCCCCTGCAGCAAGAACTGGGGGTCAAATCAAAAAAAGTCGTTTTATATTTCATGTGTCCCCAATGTTGATCGTAAATACAAGGTTTTACAAACATTTTTTACCTCTGCCACCGAAGATGGGCAAAGGATGTTTTCACCCATCTGTCTGTCTGTCTGTCTGTCTGCTGAAATCTCAAAAAGTTGTGAATGTATTTCGACAAAACTTGGTGGACAAGTTGTGAGTGTGAGAAACAACGAATTGATTCGATTTTGGTGAAGAACCGAATCCAAATACGAGAATTTTTTAATCTTCAAAGTGATTCTTCACCATTGAGAGATCGGGCCAAAAACGATATATAGCATGATATTTCAAAAAGTTGTGAACGAGTTATGACAAAACTTGGTGGATGAGTTAGTTAGGTGACAAGAACAAGCCAATTAGAGTGTGGCTCAGCTCCCAATCCAGATTCGGCCTATCACGCAATTGCATTTTTTGTTAAATGACCTTTTGACCCCACCCAGGCGTTGGGGCCAAAATGATACTGCTCTCACAAGTTCTTGCCACGTGGTGATCACAACTATCAAGTTTGGCAAATTTCTGCACAACAGTTTAGGAGACAGTGTGACCGACGGAGCAGGTTGCAATGTGCCAGATCATAATGTGCCCCTCTCCCTGTCCTGTATTTTGTTTTTTTGTTTTTTTCAAAAAGCATGGGGATAAATATTGGGCCAAATGCAAGAGTTTTGGAAGGCAAGCCAGGCAAATAGGCTCGACATGAAGCATTTTTGTGTGAACTCATGAAACTGAAAAATCATTATAAAAAGGCATCTGAGTCTGTCCAAAGACTGTTATACATCCTGCTACAATAGACAAGATATAACCAAAAAGTGATTGTAGTTTTGAGAGCTTTAAAAAAAAAAATTAAAAGTCACATCATCAAACACAACTGCACATGAACGCACACGCACACACGCACATACACACCTCCAATCAAGCTAAATATGTTCTCATGATAATTTGTCTGAACAAATATTTAATCAATTTGATAACCTTTTGGGGGTTGGGGGGGGGTGAGTTATTTAGCTTTTCATATGCTAAATACTCATCCTTTATAGATGAAAGGAAGCAGTAAAGGCATGAAAATAGATGTAAAATTTCTGTAGTTACCAACAAGCCCCAGCAAGCAGGCCCAAACCGCTGCAAGCAGAGAAAACTGCTGCTTTCACAAGCGCAATGAAATAAACAATGCAATACTCATAATGAAATGCACAGCAAAGGTGAAATTAACTGATTAATTGGGAAATACACTTAGCGACTGTAGATCACAGCATTATGGTGCGACATACTCAATGAACAAGACAGCTCCTGGCCACGTCACAATACGTTTCTTATGGAAAATACCTCTCACTATCAACTTCACACTCAAGACTTGCATTACAATTTGTTCACCCAGCATGTCCACAAAAAGGGAACGCAGTGATACATATTCTTTGCACGAGACAAGACTATATTAACAGCAAAAATGAATCATTGCTACAAAAAGTCATTCAAAAGGTAAACAATGTTGCAAGTAAATGGAGGCGCAATACCTTTTCTAGTGCTGTACTGTACTTTTCTGATTGACAAGCAACCTTTGGAGCATTTTCATGACCATCTTGACTTTTGACAACAATCTCCTTGAGAGTCGAGTCAGATGAGGAATTTGTTCTGTCACCCTCCCCATCACCATCTACTCCACATTCGCTTTCACAGGGACTTCCATCCTTTGGAGAGACGGTGCCATCCCCATCACTTTCCAGAGAGCCAGATGATCCACCATCTAATGGAGGAAGATACACGGCAATCACCAGTTACAACCATCTGGTACATTTGCATCTTGAAGCTTTCAACAGAAAGTGTTCATCAAACACAGCCTTGGGCAAGAGAAAGCTTACGAGCAGTTTATTGGAATAGCTGCAAGCATGTCCCAAAGGCTTATGTTTGAGAAGGCTGTAAAGAATTAACTGGCAATAATGATGTTCAAATGGTTCAATTGTCATTATCATGGAGCAAAGAAAGGTTGGTGGAAAAATGAGCTCAATTTCATTCAATGAAACGAAACGAACACCCAACAAAATAATTCGCTTTTTTGTAATTTTCAAATACAACACTAAAAAAAAAAGGTTTTCCATCATCATCACCTCAAAAATGTACATTCCATTTCTTACATTGAAAAGGGTACCGATGAGGAAGATGACAAGTTAAGTGGTCTGTGTGCTCGAGTAGCTTAAAAACATTCCTTCTGCAACAAGAATTTGTTTGAGTTATGTTGTCTTGTTAAGTCTGGTGCAAGAGGGGCAGTTATTGACATTAGCATAAGGTAGGAAAGTGTTGTTCGTTTTCGTTCTCTCTCTCTCTGAACCAGGAGAGGTGAGCTAAAAGGTAAGAAGAAAGGGGATATTTTTGGGCTTTTCCATCCCATGTGGGCTAATTTATATCCAATGTGAGTTGGAATTGAGTAGGAGGGAAAACACAACATCCTGTTAGAGTCAGGGCAATGAGTCAGGCCCTACAAACGTGTTGTTCTCTTCTCTTCTTCGGGGTTTAGGTCTTGGGGATTGTTTCAGTCTCCTCTTCTGGGCTTCACAAGCTTTGTTTCACCACACATGCGGCCTGCCGTCCCCCCTGCACGCCTTACATACAAGCCTACCTGCCGCTTCACTTTCCTCGCATTTTGCCCATGGACGCTTCGCCTGTGGGCTGGTCCGTGCCGTGGAGTTCCATTAAGCTTCACACAAGCACGGTAATGGTATCCTTTTCCTTTAAAAGACCGTGCCTGGTTCATTGCATTGTGTTTGTGAATTATGGTGTTTTGTGGCCTTTTAAAATACAGCTAGTATCAAATACTTTTGTTTAACTGTGTGAAATTTATCAACATATTTGCATTGTGTTGGTCTATCTTTTGTTTCCAGATTCTCTTTCTTTGTGATCTTGTGCCTTTTCTTTAAATAAACCTGTTATCCTACTATCTACAGTAATAAAAGAGCCCGTGTGTGTGTCTGCGTGTGTGTGCATGTGCCAGTGCCTCCTCCATAACTTCAAAACCATGAAACCTAGCAGCCCGAAACTTTTCATGCATACTTATGGAACTCCAAATGAGTGCATTAATGAAAACTGGGTATTTGGGTGAATTTAAACACCACTTGATAAGGAAGAGCTAATCATCAAAAACCAAAAAAACCCTTACCAAGATGGTGGCACGCCATCTTGATCAGCCCGCTGTCACCTCAGAGGGGACTTGTCACAATTTTGTTTTGCCCTGCTCAAAAATTCCTCGACTTGGAACAGGCCACAGCAGTTTCTGTACAATAAAGCGCTCAAAAAGAATTTTTTTCACTTTCCTCAATCAAATCGTCGAATGCCTGATCATCATACCTATGAATTGCTGTAGACATTGCTTTTGTAGGTGCTCTCGTTTTCAAATTAGGACCTTGGGGAGATTTTATGCATTATATGAAGCGATTTTTCAACAGTGGACCCTCACGGACTAATTAAAGTACATATTCAAAATCTGTCTCAGGATTTGAGAATCGGAGATCATGGACTAAACAAGTCTGGAGACGGCGATGGTTCACGAGCAATGTACACGGTTCGCCTTTTTTATTTTTTGACCTTCGAGGGGACGCACGGGCAAACTGGCGGGAATCAGGAAAAACGTAAATGATGAAAGTTGTAGTACTCGAAGAGCACTACTTGCATACCAACTTTCATTCGAAACAGTTGAAAACCCTAGGAGCTCGATGCCCAATTTATTGATTTTTTTGACATTTTCTAAGTTCGTAACCTTGTGACCTTGACCTTGGGACGAAAATGAAAAATCGAGCTCCGTGGGCTATGCAGGTGCCATTGGGCTAACCAAGTACCAAAACCCCTGCCAGATTCGACAAACCCCTCGGAGAAGATGTAACTTGAAATCGGCTACCCTAAAAACACATGTTTTTTGGGCGTGGCTCCGCCCATAATGGGCTCAGCACGCCCATTCTCAGGAAAACACAACTAGATCATGATATAAACTCCCCACCCAAATTTTATCAGGATCGGATCAAAACCCATGGAGCTAATGCTCGGGACAGACAGACAGACAGACACACCCATAACGAATATAGTGGTCACTTACTGACTCGTGAAAAAATAACTGTCAAAATCTTAAGTGAAATAAGAAAATTTTAAGAAATTAGCAATTGTTACAACTCAGCGTATTTACTTTAAGGCTATGTTCCCTCCTCCTCCATATTTACACAAGAAAATGTGAAATTGCCAAAGCATTAAACTTATCTTTTCTACTGTTTGGACAATTACATTGAGTGAAGAAAAGATTAAGGAATGTGCCCAAAGTGTAACTTCATTAAATGCAACAAAAATAATTAATCAGCGGGACAAGTTCAGCTGCGGGATCACCCGAGCAGTGGGTGTGGCGACCACAAATGGGTACTCCGTGGGGAAATCAAGTCAGATGTATTTTTTATTGAATGGTCAGAATTTGCGAGTGACGTGACACGTGCATCGATTGCAAGTCCAGCTTTGCCCACCCCATTTTTGAGTTTGAAGGAGGATTTTGAGGAAATTTTCATCACTCTTGAGGAAGGTTAGTGGATGCATGGGGCTCGTCACATGTTGTTTACCAAAACGTTGACCAATTGTTTGTTCAATGAAAGGTTGGAGAACTCACCATGCATTAGTTTAATATATATTGTTAAGGTTCTGTGAAACCGGCACTCCCCCGAGGCAATAGCACACAACATATAGCAGTCCCCAGACAGTTATTTCATGAATATTCATTTTAAATAACCCTTCCCTTATGTGTAGTGGGTATATGGGACAATATGCATTGCGTGGGCTTGACGTAGTTTTTCTTTCCATTCTTTTGCTTTATTGTTTTTTCGCATGGACACCAAGGACCACAGCAACAGGGGCAGGTCATTTGCATAAGCACGCCATTTCCCATTCAAACCGCACACCATTATCGAACAGATATTCCACCTCAGACTTCACCAGACTCGAACCCCAACGTTTCAACATTTCATACACCATCAAGATGCCTATATAATAATGAAACATAGGGGAAATACCCCTGGGCGCTCACCCGGTAGCGGCTGAATAAGATAACCAGGGAGCAACTGGTAGGCATGGATGACCCACAAAATATGTAATGGAGAAGAAAAACACCTTTTGATTATTTTTTTTATGGTGTGAACAATCTTTGGTATATCACAGGTTATAAAGGTTGTGGTCAAGTTACATCGAAACTGTGTGTGTGGTTTCGGAGAAAAAAGCAAATACATACTCCACTAGTCAGAAGTTTTAGAACACCCCCATTTTATCAGTTTTTTACTGAAATTTAAGCAGTTTAATGTTTCAAT
>CM068956.1:59989533-60000704 GCA_035128595.1 Eptatretus atami
ACGACCGCGTCTAACCAATAGCGGTCGCTTCACCCACCGAACGGACAATCCAGTCCGAACGGATCAACGCCGGAAACCAGCCACGGGTGTGTTTTTAACCACACCACAACCTTGTCCGCACTATACCCGCACGCTACAGGGTCGATCGCCAAATCTTCGATTTACCTAATTATTCGCGCGGGAAGTTACCGAGAGATTGTACCTCAACGGGACTGCTTGGAAACGAGCCGCTTAAGCAGCTCGCTTCCTTTTGGGATAACCGAGCGGGGGTATTATTGCGCAGTCCCGTTGGACCTGATCACTTTACCGGCTATTTAAAAACCAACTATATTCCGAGTGAAAGATGGGCAGTTCAATGAGGAATGGACGCAACGAACAGGTTTACATTCACACAACGACATTTATTATAATAAAGCACGTATGCAATTAAACAAGGCAAAACAATATGCAATTATACAGCAACAAAAGCACGACAAAAGAACTACAACCGTCTACTTATTATGTACAGTCACTTGCACTTAACAGCAGTTCCTACTTATTAGGCGGCCCACAGACACACGTACGCACACACACACCCAAGAAATGGTGGCAGAGGCCTTTAATAAATGGCTCCAGCTCGGAGGACAGGTGAGCTGAACCAGAACCTATCTCGAACCTCTCCACCTCGTGTGGTCTTCAAGTTGTTCGGACCCGGGCTCCAGTGAGAGCGAGCTGGATCCAATCGCCGTGAGCCGGATCCTTCCCGAGCTCCCGCGAATCCTCCCGCGCTTCTCAACACGTGCTGGTGAGACGAGGCGCCGATCCTTCCCGTCGATGCGTCGCTTCCCCGAGGAACCACCTCCACGAAGAGGTCAATGAGTCGCAAAGCCGGGAACCAAAAATGGAGAACAAAGAGCTCCACGAACCAAGAAGAAGAAGCCACCACTCGCAGCTCGAGCCGAGCGACCGGCTTAACTTTCTTCCAAACAGGGCAGCTTGAAGCAAAAACCTCTCCCAGCCAACAGAAGCCGAAGCTCCACAAACCATCAAAGCAAAAAGCCTCCAAAAAGCCTCCTCCCGAGCCAGGCCTCAGCCGAAGCTCACTGAGCCAGCCTTAGCAAAAAGCTTCCGAAGGCCTCAACCCTAACCCAAGCCAAACAGGACCCGAAGGTCTGCTGAATGACTCGGAGCCCTGTTGACGGCGCTGCGGAAGCGTGGCTGCGAATGGGTGAGTATCGCTGAGGTGGGTACCCCGGGCACCGGGCCTAGTCGGCCGTAGGGTAGGCCAAGCGCCCATGGGGGCCGGGTTAGCGATAGTGGGCACGGGTGCCGCCCGCTTTGGTGCCGGGCCCGGAGCGCCGTTTTAGCCGCGTGGCACGGGGTGACCCTCGGAAAGGGGCCCGGGGCCGCCAGCCTTGCCACGTTGTGCGTTTTCAGGGGAGTTGGCCATGGGGGGCACTCCCCGGTGTTTATGGGAAGCTGGTAGGCCTCGGAGGCCCAGTGTTAGTGCCCGGTGGGGTTACCATCGTTGGGGAATCGGCAGCAGGGTCGTGCCTGCCAAGGGGAGCCACGCGTCCCAGCCATGAGACCTCGTGTGAGGGCACGGGAGAAAAATTAGAGGGCGAGGCCCGCAAATTTGAGTGGACACCAACACAAAGGCGACGGGATCTTGGGTTGTTAGAACTCAATAGAATTAAGCGAGGAGGCGCTTGTTGAAAAGCCCCGGGTGTTTTAAAGGTAATGTAGGGTAGAATTAGGAGTGACCCCTCCGCACCATCCATCCCTTCGCTCTCGTTGTTGGGCCGCTGGACCCACTTTGGGTTTTTAGATCCTGAGATCTGGGCAGGCCATCTTGAGGCTGTTGGGCACCTCGGACACAGGACGCTAGCTCTTCCCTCATTTCCCCTCCGGGAAGGGAACGTTAGGGGTGGGAAGTAGGCAGGTGACGATTAGGTTTACCGAACAAGGCGATAAAAGGGGGTTAGGACGATATAGTAGGGGAAAAAAGTAAAAAAAATACAGTAGTGAAAGATAGAAAAGATATAACACACAACAAAACTAAATAGAAAAGAGAGTAATAGATAAAAAATTCAGCAAAGAGTAAAAAGAAAAAAAGTAGTTAGAAGAAAAAAGTACAAAGCAAAAGATAACAACAATCACAAAAAAAAACAAAGAAGTATAGTAGCGTAGAAGATAAAGAAGGTAAATAAAAAACTAATAAAAAACAAAAACAATGAAAAAAGAAAAAAAGTAGTGAAAAAAAGTGAGATAAAACAGAAAAATAAAAAAGGAAAGAAACAAAGAAAAAAGAGCAGACTACATTACAGGAAAGAACAGAAGTATATGACAGAAGTTAAGTAAATAATCAAGTATAGAGCACCATAAGTAGTCAACAGAACACAAGTCTATATAGTACTAATAAAAGATAAGCATAGAAAGCCAAAAAAAGAGGATAAGACATTACTTATCTAAAGAGAGAAACAAGAATATAAAGGCGAAAAAAAACTTAGGCAAAGAAAAAGATATTAAAGAAAAAAAGAGAAAAAAGTTGAACTCGTAAAAATGTGAAAGAATCAAGAAACACGTAGCAGCTACGATGAACAAAAATAGTACAAGCAGTAACTTCAAGAAAAAAATGTATTAGAGATCAAAAAACAAAAGAACAACCGTACACGACTGTCCTGAGAAGAAGAAAACAAGTGATAAAATAAGTCAAGCTAGACGATCAAAAGCAAGTGAAGAACAAATAAGTGAAAATTAAAAATAAAAACAAACAAAAAATAAAGTATGGGGCTAAATTGGTTTTTTACAAATTAGGGCGGTGGGTATGTACAGTGGCACGGGCAAAGGCGAATAGGTGGAGGGAGACAGTAGGTAGGTCCGATGCCCGCCTTCTGCGAGTTGGCCGCACCACCGTACTCCCTCCACCAACCTGCCCACTGCTACGGCTAAGAGCCGGCCAACTCATCGGCAGCCGTTGTTTGCTGCCAGGCCTGTGCCGGCGTTTGGATCGTTCCGACGGCTGTTTTGTTCTGCAAGGCCTGTGCCGGCCGGTCCATCGCCGGCTGTGTTTGCCTGCCAGCGCCTGGTTTGCAGGCTGTTGTTTGCCCTCCTGCCTTTGCCATGCCATGCCCCACTGCCCACATCATCAGTCTTGCCCCTGTTCCTGTTCTTGCATTTGCCCCCCCCCCCCCTTGTTCATTGCCATGGTGCGCCAGATCAAGCAACAGTTTGCAAGCTGCAGGAACTTGTCCTTGTTGGCAGCTCCAACACGGCCTGCAGGGCGGCCCGTGGCAACCCAACCCTGGTTTTTCTTTGACTCTTACCTTTTTCCTGCAGAGTCATTGATCCTGGGCCATGGTTTTAGTGTAATATTATAGGTTAAGGTGCTAAGTTGTGTATTGGTGTATTGTAAATACGAGTTGCGCCCCCGGCAGTCTGTCTAGCGCCTGCAATTTTATTTAAGTCGTCTGAATGAGTGAGTTTGTTTAGTTAGTTACTCAGCCCTCAGGCTTATTATTTTGGGGACACTGAATACCAATGAATGTCGCACTAGGGTATCCGTTAGTAAAACGTACTAGGGCGAGAACTACACATGATGGCCACACGATAATTTGACGACTCGGGTGACGAGGTCTGCTAAAAAGGGTGAGGGGGTAGTGTTACGGCTGTGGAATTCGCAAAACATCATAAAGGTCCCATAGGTGAAGGTATTTCTGAAGTACATGGTTTAGTTAGCTCCAAACCCGTTGTATAGAGGGAATTAATTGTGATTCATTCGGCTGCGACCTTTGAGTTAGGCGTTTTTCTTTTTCTCTTTCTTTAATTGAGCGACACCACCACGTCCCGCTCTCAGGGGCCCCCACCCCGCAATCTCCGCCCTCGCCGTGACAGGCTCCCTGCGGACGATCGCTCACCACTACAACAACGCCAACCACGCCGCCATTACAACAACGCCAACCCCGCCACCACTACAAACCACGCCTGCCATTACACAACCCAACCACGCCACCACTACACCACGCCGCCATTACAACAACGCCAACCACGCCACCACTACAACAGCCACGGCGTTCCGACTCGGCAACGGTTGCCAGAGGCCTGGCCTTTCAAAGGGAAGGCAGGCGGCCCCCGGCCCCCGTTCCCCTCCTCCCCCGAATTGAATTGGCACCGATTGGACGGAGGACACGCCCCTTCTGGAAGTTCCAGCTTTCTGGAAAGAGGGGGTGGAGCGAAACGGGGGGAGGGCGGATGGGGGGCGGGGCCTCCGGGCGATAAAAGAGGCCCGACGATTAGGAAGAAGAAGAGAGGATTGCGGGCACTCGAAAAGGGACGGAAAAGGCGACGGAGGACGAAAAAGCGAAATGAGGAATTTCGGCCACTCGAAAAGGGACGGCTTAAAGCCCGACGGAGGAGCGAAAAAAGTCTGAGAAGGGATTCCGGGGCCCGCGATTGACGGACGGAGAGGGAAAAAGTGGCGCGCGTCTGAGTGGAGCGGGAGAGCTCGCAGACCGCGAGAGGAGTGACGGTCGCCGACGTTTACTCAACACCAAGGGAAGCGCGACTTCACATTTCTTTTGGGGTTCTGTGTGAACGTGTGCTGTGGCACCGTGTCTCTGTGAAGTAGAATTGTGTAAGTGGTCCGTGTGTCCGTTAGTCGGTTGTAGCTCTGCGTCTTTTGTTCTAATGTGTATATGTGATTTTGCTATTGTGACTGTAAATACATGCGTGTTTTTATGTGTGCTATTTTTGTGTCTGTCGTTGTAAAATAAATGTGCTTCTGTTTGAATTCTCCCCGTGTCGCTGCGTTCCTTCCTTCGTTGGGTCTCCATCTTGTTTCACGTAAAGGTTTTTGAAGTGGGCGCGAGACGCCCGATAAATTAATCTGAACCTGTCAAGGCCCGACGCATAAACACTGCTCGTTATCCCGTTAGCATGGAAACGGGTCGCTTAAGCGGCCCCGTATCCGAGGGGGGGTAGTTCGGGCCTGTTGGCGAGGTACAACCCCTCGGTAGCGTTACGTGCGGGGTACTTAGGTATATCGACTTTCAGCGATTTATCCCTATTCGCGCGGGTAGAATGCTGGGACTGGGTTGTGGTTGAGGCCGAAAGGTGTCCACCCGTGACTGGATCCCGGCGCTTAGCCCGGGAGGTCTACGACTGAATTGTCCGTCCGGTGGGCGAGGCGCGCGATTCGAGTTCACGTGGCGATCGCACGCCGACGGGCGGCAAATTCGCAACAATATATATATATATATATATATATATAATTATGGTTCCCGATTTCTCAATTGTCACGCACAGTTGCGTGCGACCCTGTTTGCACGACATTTGGCGCCCACGCATGGTCGCACGGACCGTCGTGTGAACCGTCGCGCGACAGGTTGCCATGTGCAAATAAAATCTCTTTTGTCACTCTGAACGTCGCGCGAATGTCGTGCGACATGTGTGCGAATCCAAGGCGAAATTCATCCCAAATTTCGCCGGGAGTTCGTGGGACATTCGTGCGATATTCGTAGAGACATACGCAAATGTGTTTGTATAAATTCAGTGTGATTCAAGTGGAAAATTATCGGTTTATCGCAATTTGGTGTTCTCCAACGAGTCGCCGAAGCTGTCGCAAGCCCAGTGAGATACAGGCTTTAGTTCAGAGTTAAAATTATTGAGACTGGAGATTTTTCAGGATTGAGGACATAGTTCTGTTTATCAGATGAGCATCTCATCAAGATCATAAACATCAGCAGAGTGATGGCAGCTACTTGTCTTGCCAAGTATGGGATTGGGGGTACTGTCCAATACAATGTGCGAGTCATTCTTCAAAAAGGAGAGGGTATTAACAGAGCATTCATATTGCATGACGCTCTATACAAAGTGCTGTCCTGCAAAGCAGTTTCTTTGGTGCAGAACTTAAAATCATCGGGGGTTACTACCTCGTGCCACGATACTCGACAGAATGTGCAGGAATTTGGTAATTTGGCTTCATTGGTGCCGGGCATAGCTCGCCTGCTCTTCGTGGAACCACACCATGGGATCTTTAAACGCTCACAACTAATCTTTGCAGAAAAGATACATGGAATGAGGAACAAGACTGGCGTTCAAGGGACACTTCCTTGTGGAACTCCAGCCTCTGATGGAGAGGGGAGAAGAGGTTCATTGATAGCAACACGTTTGATTGAGTGAGTGAGAGGAAGTCAGAAATGCAGTAATGAAGGTGGCTTCAATGCCACAGGCAGATAACTTGGCAAGCAAACAGGATGCCAGGCTGTGTTGAAGACCCGATTATATGTCGGGAAATTGGTCCTAACTTCTTGTTGAGATTAGGGGCCTCCACCATTGATTGAAGAGAGGAACAGTGACACTCACTGATATATTAAATGTTATAGTACCTTGTAGGTGGCCGGAAAGTTGAAATTTTGCCATGGGCTGCATGCAACTCAAAGCTCCACAATTCCAGAAAATAAAAAACACAAAAGTTGTCCGCTAAAATAAAAAGATTCATGAACAAGTCAGCCAGTAGAGCTTCGTCCCCCATTCGGAGGGTCACATGACCCAAGTAGGGCCTTGATCGATCCAAAAGTTTATCGGGGACCGGGAATTGAACCCAGATCAAGAAGCTCAATGTTAGAATGCTGTCTTTCTAGCAACTCTTACACGATCGGTTAATAATCAAAGTCATCAATGCTGTCAAAGGAAAAGTGATAACGCCAACATACACTCAAATTAGCTCTTCTGAAGGGCGGGTGCAATTTTGGAACAGCGACACTAACATAACAATCGCTTTGTTTTTCAACTTCGGTCCAGAAGCTACAACGCTTAACATTTGTCTTCAACTTAGAATCATAAAACTCTGCCTCTTAGCATTGCCGAAACAACATTAATGTTAACAAATAGTTTCATTTTTCCAACTTTTGTTTTGACATTTTTACATTAAAAAACAAAATACATTTTGGACTCCACTGATATATATATATATATAGTGTATACGGTTGTGGAAATTCACAGAACACCATTCAGGTTTCCCATTAGATCAGTATGTCGATAAGTGTGTCTTCAGATTAGATTTCCACGAGTCTAAACGGATTATTCGTGTAACCGGGCGTTTGATCTTGAGTCAGCCATTATTCTTTTGCTATCTTTATTTTCGACAACCACATCTGAACAACCACACCGCTCAACAACCACGCACCCCACCACAGCGCAACCCCAACCGCTCACAACCACGCCATCCCACCACAGCGCCAACCACGACATTCTCTTCAACATTCTCCACAAACGACAAATTGCTACTTCACTCCATTGCCCCATCTTTTCGCCAGCACGGCATCCCATGGACGAGCACATGCCCCGACAGACGCGAGGGTTCCCTGTCTAGAACAGGAGCCGATGATTCTGCAACGTCCCCTGTGGTATGCATGTTCATCCATGTCCGCGCTGTCAGGCTTCTAGAAGAGATCGGAATCAGAATCACAAAAGCTGGCCGGAGGGGGCAGCTGACCCGGATGGGTTGAAGAGTGTGAGAGGCGACGAAGATCGAACCTCACCACGACCCATTAAAGGCGCGCTGAACGTCCAGCAAGCAGTCCGTCGGGAGCTGCAGAGATGGAAGTCTGGAGTCGAGCCTGGCGTCGAGTCTGGAGGGAAGCCAGCATCCGCCAGTTGCACCATGGGGGCGTCGTGAGCGCGCCGGCCTGGCGTGCCACGCAGAACCACTGGTCGGGAGAACAAGCCGAGAGAGGTCGCCAGAACCGACAGAACGGTTCGACGCCAACGCTGAGAACCGGCCCTTAAAGAGCATCAACTCTCGAAGAGCAAAGCGCCCGTTCGTTCTCTGAGGCGTCGCTAAGCCGAACACCAGGCCGACACGGCGGGGCCTGGCCTAGCAAGTCGCGCAGCGCAACTTGCCGTGTCGACGAAACTCGGGGATACAGTGGGTACCACGAGGTGCAGGTAACAGCACGCCTCTCGAGCTCTTGCGGTCCACAGCTCGTGAAACTATTAAAGCACGAGTCAGTTTGCCCTTTCCTTTCCTGGGTTTTTCTTTGGTATGAAATTGTGGCGCCTTGTCCGTAAGTAATGAGTGTTAGTGATTTGTAATATAATGAACGGGTTAGTTGCTGTCTTGTCGTTCTGCATGCTTTATTGAATACATGATTGCAAGTAGTTTGATTGCATACTGTATTGACTGCTTACGTGCTTACAAATAAATTCATTTGTGAATGTTCACCGTTCGTTGCGTCCATTCCCCAATGAGGCTGCCGTATTG
Source organism: Eptatretus atami (assembly GCA_035128595.1). Classification (NCBI taxonomy): domain Eukaryota; kingdom Metazoa; phylum Chordata; class Myxini; order Myxiniformes; family Myxinidae; genus Eptatretus; species Eptatretus atami. Next base: position 59,997,776 of record CM068956.1, read on the forward strand.
CGTTCTGGATATTAGCTGGCTTTTAAATGCCATAAAGTAATCGGATCCGGCGGGGCTTGGCATATAACCGCTCGGCATTCGCAAACGGCAGCGGCTGCTATAAGCAGTCGTTTCCTAAGCAGGTACCGTGAGTGTAAATCCCACATTTCTGTCTGCCGCTAATTAGGTAAATCGACAAATTCGGCGATCGACCCTTCCGCTGGACAAGAATGATGGCTGATTTACGGTGTGTTAAAACACACACCCGTAGTGGATTTTCGGCCACGTTGATCGAGCTGCGACTAGGTTTGCCACGTCCGGTAGTGCGCGCGCTGCGATTAGTTAAAAGCGTCGCTTCGCACGCCGAAAGTTGGAAACCACAACATATATATTATATATATTATATATTATATTATATATTATTTGATAGGCTACAGACACACTACATGGCCAAAGTATTGGAAAACCCTTCTATTGTGGATTCGCTAATTTCACCCACTTATTGCTGACAGGTGTATAAATAAATCACACAGCCATGCCAATCTCCTGACAAAACATTGGCAGGGAGACTGGCCATCCCGAAGAGCTCTGTGACTTTCAACATGGGCACCGTCATGGGATGCCACCTTTCCTAACAAGTCAGTTCAATTCATAATTTCCGTGCTAGAGCTGCCCATTGGTCAACCTTAGTTGCTGTTTATTGTGAAGTGGAAACGTCTTCAGAGCAACAAAGGTTCCAGCCGCCGACTGGTCAACTTTAAGTGCTGTTATTGATGAAGTGAAATGTCTCAGAGCAACAACAGTTCAACGCGAAGTGGTAGCCACCAGCTCCACAGAAACGGACCGACTGGTGCTGAAGCGCGTACGGCGCGGGAAAAATCTCTGTCAGCTGCAACACTCCACCCAAGTTTCCAACTGCCCTTGGAACAAATGTCAGCCACAGCACTGTTCGTCGAGTGCTTTCATGAAATGGGTTTCCATGGTCAAGCAGCCGCCACACAAAACCTAGGATCACCCTATGCAATTGCACAAGCGTCGGCTGGAGTGGGTGAGCTTCATCGCCATTGACTCTGGAAGTAGTGGTAAAGGTTCTCTGGGTAGTAGAACCATCAGGAGTCCGACGCGAATCTGATGGTGGGATGCAGAGAATTGCTGCTGCCGAAGCATAGTTCAACTGTAAAGTTTGTGGGAGGAGTATGGTCTGAGCTGTTTTTCATGTTTGGGCTCAGCCCCTTAGTTCAGTAGATGGAAATCTTAATGCTACAAGTGAACATTTAGATGATTCTGTGTTCCAACTTTGTTGGCAACAGTTTGGGGAGCCTCCTTTTCAGCTGACAAGCCCTGTGCACAAAGCAAGGTCTAATACAGAATGTTGTCAAATCGGTGTGGAAGAAACTTACTGGCTGCACATAACATGGACCTCAACCCCATAAAACACCTTGGTATGAATGGAACGCTGACTGCGAGCCAACATATCAACCCAAACATCAGTGGCCCCTCACAATGCTCTTGTGGCGAAGCGAAGCAACCCGCAGCAATGTTCCAAATCTCATGGAAAGCTTTCCCAGAAGATTGGAGGCTTTATAGCAGCAAAGGGGGACCACTCTATATTATTGCTATGCTTTTGAATGAGATGTTGGCGAGTATGTGTCCACATACTTTGGCTACGTTTAATTTATATATATTGTTGTAGAATTCCGCCCGTCGCTTCGCACGACCGGTCTAACCAATAGCGTCGCTCACCCACCGAACGGACAATCCAGTCGAACGGATCACGCCGGAAAACAGCCCGGTGTGTTTTATACCAACACACAACCTTGTCCGCACCTATACGCACGCTAAGGTCCGATCGCCAATTCTTCGATTACTAATTTATTCGGCGGGAAGTTACCGTAAGATTGTACCTCTAACGGACTTGCTGGAAAACGAGCCGCTTAAGCGCTCGCTCCTTTTGGGATAACCAGACGGGGGGTATTATCGCAGTCCGTTGGACCTGATCACTTACCGGCATTTAAAAACCACCTATATTCCGAGTGAAAGTGGCGTTCAATGACGGAATGGACGCACGAACAGGTTTAACATTACACTACGACATTTATTATATAAAGCACGTATGCAATTAAACAAGGCAAAACAATATGCAATATACAAGCAACAAAGCACGACAAAAAAACACAACGTCTACTTAATTATGTACAGCACTTGCACTTAACAGCAGTTTCCTACTTATTAGCGGGCCACAGACCACACTACCACAACACACCCAGAAATGGGGCAGAGGCCTTAACTACATGGCTCCAGCCGGGGACAGGTGAGCTGAAACGCAGAACTATCTCGAACCTTCTCACCTCGTGTCGTCTTCAGTTGTTCGACCCGCTCCAGTGGAGCATGTGTCAATCGCCTGGGAGCCCGATCCTTCCGAGTCCCGCGAATCCTCCCGGCGCTCTCAACACGTGCTGGTGAGACGAGGCGCCGATCCTTCCTGTCGATGCGTCGCTTCCCGAGGAACCACCTCACGAAGAGTCAATGATCGCACAAGCGCGGACCAAAATAGGAGAACAAAGAGCTCCTAGACCAAAGGAAGAAAGCACCATCTCGCACTGAGCCGATGCTGACGCTTAACTTTTTCCAAACAGGCAGCTTGAAGCAAAAAACCTCTCCCGAGCCAACAAGAAGCGAAGCTCACAGAACCATCAAAGCAAAACCTCCAAAAAGCCCTCTGTCCGACCAGGCCTCGCCGAAGCTCACTGAGCAGCCTTAGCAAAAAAGCTTCCGAAGGCTCACCCTAACCCAAGCCAAACAGGACCGAAGGTCTGCTAATGTACTCCTCTCAAAACTCCCTTCTCCAACTCTGCCCTTGAACAAAAGAAAAGATCTCCTCTTATCCTTTCTCCCTCCCTCCCCACTCCGGCAGTGACTCATGACTCATTGCCCTCGTATGCTCCATCCC
>CM068956.1:60000729-60011196 GCA_035128595.1 Eptatretus atami
CCCCGCTCAGCCATGGGTGGGAGGAAGTTGTTGACATCACGAGTCACGGGACGGCAGGGTTCTTCTTGCTCTTCGCATAAGAGGGGGAGGGATGTCTCCATTGTTCGTTCCCTCACTATTAAATCGATCCGCAGCGCATCTAATCGATGGAGCCCTGTTGACGGCGCTGCGGAAGCGTGGCTGCGAATGGGTGAGTATCGCTGAGGTGGGTACCCCGGGCACCGGGCCTAGTCGGCCGTAGGGTAGGCCAAGCGCCCATGGGGGCCGGGTTAGCGATAGTGGGCACGGGTGCCGCCCGCTTTGGTGCCGGGCCCGGAGCGCCGTTTTAGCCGCGTGGCACGGGGTGACCCTCGGAAAGGGGCCCGGGGCCGCCAGCCTTGCCACGTTGTGCGTTTTCAGGGGAGTTGGCCATGGGGGGCACTCCCCGGTGTTTATGGGAAGCTGGTAGGCCTCGGAGGCCCAGTGTTAGTGCCCGGTGGGGTTACCATCGTTGGGGAATCGGCAGCAGGGTCGTGCCTGCCAAGGGGAGCCACGCGTCCCAGCCATGAGACCTCGTGTGAGGGCACGGGAGAAAAATTAGAGGGCGAGGCCCGCAAATTTGAGTGGACACCAACACAAAGGCGACGGGATCTTGGGTTGTTAGAACTCAATAGAATTAAGCGAGGAGGCGCTTGTTGAAAAGCCCCGGGTGTTTTAAAGGTAATGTAGGGTAGAATTAGGAGTGACCCCTCCGCACCATCCATCCCTTCGCTCTCGTTGTTGGGCCGCTGGACCCACTTTGGGTTTTTAGATCCTGAGATCTGGGCAGGCCATCTTGAGGCTGTTGGGCACCTCGGACACAGGACGCTAGCTCTTCCCTCATTTCCCCTCCGGGAAGGGAACGTTAGGGGTGGGAAGTAGGCAGGTGACGATTAGGTTTACCGAACAAGGCGATAAAAGGGGGTTAGGACGATATAGTAGGGGAAAAAAGTAAAAAAAATACAGTAGTGAAAGATAGAAAAGATATAACACACAACAAAACTAAATAGAAAAGAGAGTAATAGATAAAAAATTCAGCAAAGAGTAAAAAGAAAAAAAGTAGTTAGAAGAAAAAAGTACAAAGCAAAAGATAACAACAATCACAAAAAAAAACAAAGAAGTATAGTAGCGTAGAAGATAAAGAAGGTAAATAAAAAACTAATAAAAAACAAAAACAATGAAAAAAGAAAAAAAGTAGTGAAAAAAAGTGAGATAAAACAGAAAAATAAAAAAGGAAAGAAACAAAGAAAAAAGAGCAGACTACATTACAGGAAAGAACAGAAGTATATGACAGAAGTTAAGTAAATAATCAAGTATAGAGCACCATAAGTAGTCAACAGAACACAAGTCTATATAGTACTAATAAAAGATAAGCATAGAAAGCCAAAAAAAGAGGATAAGACATTACTTATCTAAAGAGAGAAACAAGAATATAAAGGCGAAAAAAAACTTAGGCAAAGAAAAAGATATTAAAGAAAAAAAGAGAAAAAAGTTGAACTCGTAAAAATGTGAAAGAATCAAGAAACACGTAGCAGCTACGATGAACAAAAATAGTACAAGCAGTAACTTCAAGAAAAAAATGTATTAGAGATCAAAAAACAAAAGAACAACCGTACACGACTGTCCTGAGAAGAAGAAAACAAGTGATAAAATAAGTCAAGCTAGACGATCAAAAGCAAGTGAAGAACAAATAAGTGAAAATTAAAAATAAAAACAAACAAAAAATAAAGTATGGGGCTAAATTGGTTTTTTACAAATTAGGGCGGTGGGTATGTACAGTGGCACGGGCAAAGGCGAATAGGTGGAGGGAGACAGTAGGTAGGTCCGATGCCCGCCTTCTGCGAGTTGGCCGCACCACCGTACTCCCTCCACCAACCTGCCCACTGCTACGGCTAAGAGCCGGCCAACTCATCGGCAGCCGTTGTTTGCTGCCAGGCCTGTGCCGGCGTTTGGATCGTTCCGACGGCTGTTTTGTTCTGCAAGGCCTGTGCCGGCCGGTCCATCGCCGGCTGTGTTTGCCTGCCAGCGCCTGGTTTGCAGGCTGTTGTTTGCCCTCCTGCCTTTGCCATGCCATGCCCCACTGCCCACATCATCAGTCTTGCCCCTGTTCCTGTTCTTGCATTTGCCCCCCCCCCCCCTTGTTCATTGCCATGGTGCGCCAGATCAAGCAACAGTTTGCAAGCTGCAGGAACTTGTCCTTGTTGGCAGCTCCAACACGGCCTGCAGGGCGGCCCGTGGCAACCCAACCCTGGTTTTTCTTTGACTCTTACCTTTTTCCTGCAGAGTCATTGATCCTGGGCCATGGTTTTAGTGTAATATTATAGGTTAAGGTGCTAAGTTGTGTATTGGTGTATTGTAAATACGAGTTGCGCCCCCGGCAGTCTGTCTAGCGCCTGCAATTTTATTTAAGTCGTCTGAATGAGTGAGTTTGTTTAGTTAGTTACTCAGCCCTCAGGCTTATTATTTTGGGGACACTGAATACCAATGAATGTCGCACTAGGGTATCCGTTAGTAAAACGTACTAGGGCGAGAACTACACATGATGGCCACACGATAATTTGACGACTCGGGTGACGAGGTCTGCTAAAAAGGGTGAGGGGGTAGTGTTACGGCTGTGGAATTCGCAAAACATCATAAAGGTCCCATAGGTGAAGGTATTTCTGAAGTACATGGTTTAGTTAGCTCCAAACCCGTTGTATAGAGGGAATTAATTGTGATTCATTCGGCTGCGACCTTTGAGTTAGGCGTTTTTCTTTTTCTCTTTCTTTAATTGAGCGACACCACCACGTCCCGCTCTCAGGGGCCCCCACCCCGCAATCTCCGCCCTCGCCGTGACAGGCTCCCTGCGGACGATCGCTCACCACTACAACAACGCCAACCACGCCGCCATTACAACAACGCCAACCCCGCCACCACTACAAACCACGCCTGCCATTACACAACCCAACCACGCCACCACTACACCACGCCGCCATTACAACAACGCCAACCACGCCACCACTACAACAGCCACGGCGTTCCGACTCGGCAACGGTTGCCAGAGGCCTGGCCTTTCAAAGGGAAGGCAGGCGGCCCCCGGCCCCCGTTCCCCTCCTCCCCCGAATTGAATTGGCACCGATTGGACGGAGGACACGCCCCTTCTGGAAGTTCCAGCTTTCTGGAAAGAGGGGGTGGAGCGAAACGGGGGGAGGGCGGATGGGGGGCGGGGCCTCCGGGCGATAAAAGAGGCCCGACGATTAGGAAGAAGAAGAGAGGATTGCGGGCACTCGAAAAGGGACGGAAAAGGCGACGGAGGACGAAAAAGCGAAATGAGGAATTTCGGCCACTCGAAAAGGGACGGCTTAAAGCCCGACGGAGGAGCGAAAAAAGTCTGAGAAGGGATTCCGGGGCCCGCGATTGACGGACGGAGAGGGAAAAAGTGGCGCGCGTCTGAGTGGAGCGGGAGAGCTCGCAGACCGCGAGAGGAGTGACGGTCGCCGACGTTTACTCAACACCAAGGGAAGCGCGACTTCACATTTCTTTTGGGGTTCTGTGTGAACGTGTGCTGTGGCACCGTGTCTCTGTGAAGTAGAATTGTGTAAGTGGTCCGTGTGTCCGTTAGTCGGTTGTAGCTCTGCGTCTTTTGTTCTAATGTGTATATGTGATTTTGCTATTGTGACTGTAAATACATGCGTGTTTTTATGTGTGCTATTTTTGTGTCTGTCGTTGTAAAATAAATGTGCTTCTGTTTGAATTCTCCCCGTGTCGCTGCGTTCCTTCCTTCGTTGGGTCTCCATCTTGTTTCACGTAAAGGTTTTTGAAGTGGGCGCGAGACGCCCGATAAATTAATCTGAACCTGTCAAGGCCCGACGCATAAACACTGCTCGTTATCCCGTTAGCATGGAAACGGGTCGCTTAAGCGGCCCCGTATCCGAGGGGGGGTAGTTCGGGCCTGTTGGCGAGGTACAACCCCTCGGTAGCGTTACGTGCGGGGTACTTAGGTATATCGACTTTCAGCGATTTATCCCTATTCGCGCGGGTAGAATGCTGGGACTGGGTTGTGGTTGAGGCCGAAAGGTGTCCACCCGTGACTGGATCCCGGCGCTTAGCCCGGGAGGTCTACGACTGAATTGTCCGTCCGGTGGGCGAGGCGCGCGATTCGAGTTCACGTGGCGATCGCACGCCGACGGGCGGCAAATTCGCAACAATATATATATATATATATATATATATAATTATGGTTCCCGATTTCTCAATTGTCACGCACAGTTGCGTGCGACCCTGTTTGCACGACATTTGGCGCCCACGCATGGTCGCACGGACCGTCGTGTGAACCGTCGCGCGACAGGTTGCCATGTGCAAATAAAATCTCTTTTGTCACTCTGAACGTCGCGCGAATGTCGTGCGACATGTGTGCGAATCCAAGGCGAAATTCATCCCAAATTTCGCCGGGAGTTCGTGGGACATTCGTGCGATATTCGTAGAGACATACGCAAATGTGTTTGTATAAATTCAGTGTGATTCAAGTGGAAAATTATCGGTTTATCGCAATTTGGTGTTCTCCAACGAGTCGCCGAAGCTGTCGCAAGCCCAGTGAGATACAGGCTTTAGTTCAGAGTTAAAATTATTGAGACTGGAGATTTTTCAGGATTGAGGACATAGTTCTGTTTATCAGATGAGCATCTCATCAAGATCATAAACATCAGCAGAGTGATGGCAGCTACTTGTCTTGCCAAGTATGGGATTGGGGGTACTGTCCAATACAATGTGCGAGTCATTCTTCAAAAAGGAGAGGGTATTAACAGAGCATTCATATTGCATGACGCTCTATACAAAGTGCTGTCCTGCAAAGCAGTTTCTTTGGTGCAGAACTTAAAATCATCGGGGGTTACTACCTCGTGCCACGATACTCGACAGAATGTGCAGGAATTTGGTAATTTGGCTTCATTGGTGCCGGGCATAGCTCGCCTGCTCTTCGTGGAACCACACCATGGGATCTTTAAACGCTCACAACTAATCTTTGCAGAAAAGATACATGGAATGAGGAACAAGACTGGCGTTCAAGGGACACTTCCTTGTGGAACTCCAGCCTCTGATGGAGAGGGGAGAAGAGGTTCATTGATAGCAACACGTTTGATTGAGTGAGTGAGAGGAAGTCAGAAATGCAGTAATGAAGGTGGCTTCAATGCCACAGGCAGATAACTTGGCAAGCAAACAGGATGCCAGGCTGTGTTGAAGACCCGATTATATGTCGGGAAATTGGTCCTAACTTCTTGTTGAGATTAGGGGCCTCCACCATTGATTGAAGAGAGGAACAGTGACACTCACTGATATATTAAATGTTATAGTACCTTGTAGGTGGCCGGAAAGTTGAAATTTTGCCATGGGCTGCATGCAACTCAAAGCTCCACAATTCCAGAAAATAAAAAACACAAAAGTTGTCCGCTAAAATAAAAAGATTCATGAACAAGTCAGCCAGTAGAGCTTCGTCCCCCATTCGGAGGGTCACATGACCCAAGTAGGGCCTTGATCGATCCAAAAGTTTATCGGGGACCGGGAATTGAACCCAGATCAAGAAGCTCAATGTTAGAATGCTGTCTTTCTAGCAACTCTTACACGATCGGTTAATAATCAAAGTCATCAATGCTGTCAAAGGAAAAGTGATAACGCCAACATACACTCAAATTAGCTCTTCTGAAGGGCGGGTGCAATTTTGGAACAGCGACACTAACATAACAATCGCTTTGTTTTTCAACTTCGGTCCAGAAGCTACAACGCTTAACATTTGTCTTCAACTTAGAATCATAAAACTCTGCCTCTTAGCATTGCCGAAACAACATTAATGTTAACAAATAGTTTCATTTTTCCAACTTTTGTTTTGACATTTTTACATTAAAAAACAAAATACATTTTGGACTCCACTGATATATATATATATATAGTGTATACGGTTGTGGAAATTCACAGAACACCATTCAGGTTTCCCATTAGATCAGTATGTCGATAAGTGTGTCTTCAGATAGATTTCCCCACCGATGTCTAAACGGAATTTATTCGTTAACGGCGTTTGATCTTGAGTCAGCCATTATTCTTTGCTATCTTTATTTTCGAACACCACATCTGAACAACCCAACCGCCTCAACAACCACGCCATCCCCACCACAGCGCCCAACCCCAACCGCTCAACAACCACGCCATCCCCACACCGCCAACCACGACATTTCTGCCTCAACAATCTCACAAACGCACAACATCGCCTACCTTCATTCCATTGCACCCCATCTTTTCGCAGCACGGCTCCCATGCGACGAGCACATCCGCCGACAGACGCGAGGGTTCCCTGTTGAACAGGAGCCGATGATTCTAGCAACTCCGCCATGTGGTTGCATGTTCATCCATGTCCTGCGCATGTCCGAGCTTCGTAGAAGAGATCGGAATCAGAATCACAAAAGCTGGCGGAGGGGGCGGACGGTGGTTGAAGATGTGAGAGGCAGACGAGAGATCGAACCTACCCACGACCATTTAAACGCGCTGAACGCCAAGCAAGCAGTCCTCGGGGAGCTGCAGAGAGTGAAGTCTGGAGTCGAGCTGCGCGTCGATCTGAGGGAAGCCAAGCAGTCCGCCAGTTCACCAGTGGGGCAGTCGGAGCGCAGCCGGCCTGGCGTGCACGCAGAACCCAGGATCGGTGGAGAACAGCTGAGAGAGTCGCCAGCGCGAACAGAACGGTCGAAGCCAAGCTGAGAACGCGGCCTTAAAAGCATCACTCTCGAAGAGCAAAGGCCCGTTCGTTCCTCTGAGGCGGTTCGCTAGGCCGAACCACCAGGCCGACACGGCGGGGCCTGCCAAGCAAGTCGCGCAGCGCCAACTGCCGTCGTCGACGAACCGGGGGACAGTGGTACCACAAGGTGCAGGTAACAGCACGGCCTCTCGGAGCTCTTGCGGTCCACAGCTCGTGAACTATTAAAGCCCACGAGTCCAGTTCTGCCCTTTCCTTTCCTGGGGGTTTTCTTTGGTATGAAAGTTGTGGCGCCTTGTCCGTCAGTAATGAAGGTGTTAAGTGATGTTACATAATAATAGAACGGTTGTAGTTCTTGTCTTGCTCGTTCCTGCATTGCTTTATTGACTACATGATTGCAGACGTGTTTGATTGCATACGTGTATGACTGCTACGTGTTACAAATAAATGTCATTGTGTGAATGTTCACCTGTTCGTTGGTCCAGTTTCCCTCAATTGAGCTGCCGTATTGCGTTCTGGGATATTAGCTGGCTTTTAAATAGCCGATAAAGTAATCGGATCCGGCGGGGCTTGGCGATATTACACCGCTCGGCATATCGCAAACGCAGCGAGCTGCTTAAGCAGCTCGTTTCCAAGCAGGTACCGTTGAGGTGTAAATCCCCACATTTCTGTCTGCGCGCATAATTAGGTAAATCGACAAATTCGGCGATCGGACCCTTCACGGCGGACAAGAATATATGGCTGATTTACGTGTGATTAAAAACACACCCGTAGCTGGATTTCGGCGTTGATCCGAAGCTGCGACTAGGTTTGCCACGTCCGGTGGCGCGCGGCTGCGATTAGTTAAAAGCGGTCGCTTCGCACGCCGAAGTGTGAGAAACCACACAATATATTATATATATATATATATATATATTATATTTTATATATTTGTATAGGTACAGACACACACATGGCCAAAAAGTATGTGGAAACCCCTTCTAATTGGTGGATTCGCTAATTTCAGCCACACTTATTGCTGACAGGTGTATAAAATAAATCACACAGCCATGCAATCTCCATAGACAAACATTGGCAGGGAGATGGGCATCCCGAAAGAGCTCTGTGACTTTCAACATGGCACCGTCATGGGATGCCACCTTTCCAACAAGTCAGTTCATCAAATTTTCGCCCTGCTAGAGCGCCCTGGTCAACCTTAAGTGCTGTTATTGTGAAGTGGAAACGTCTTCAGAGCAACACAGTTCAGCCGCGACCTGGTCAACCTTAAGTGCTGTTATTGTGAAGTGGAAATGTCTCAGAGCAACAACAGTTCAGCCGCGAAGTGGTAGGCCACACAAGCTCACAGAACGGACCACTGAGTGCTGAAGCGCGTAGCGCGCGACGAAAAATCTGCTGTCAGCTGCAACACTCACTACCAAGTTTCCAAACTGCCCCTGGAAAAAATGTCAGCACAAGCACTGTTCGTCGAGAGCTTCATGAAATGGGTTTCCATGTCAAGCAGCCGCACACAAAACCTAGGATCACCATATGCAATGCCAAGCGTCGGCTGGAGTGGTGTGAAGCTCATCGCCATTGGACTCTGGAAGTAGTGGAAAGGCGTTCTCTGGGGAGTATGAACCATCCAGAAGTCCGACGACGAATCTGGATTTGGTGGGATGCAGGAGAATGCTGCTGCCGAATGCATAGTTCCAACTGTAAAGTTTGGTGGAGGAGGAGTAATGGTCTGAGCTGTTTTTCATGTTTGGGCTCAGCCCCTTAGTTCCAGTGATGGAAATCTTAATGCTACAATGACATTTAGATGATTCTGTGCTTCCAACTTTGTGGCAACAGTTTGGGGAAGCCTTCCTCTTTCAGCATGACAATGCCCTGTGCACAAAGCAAGGTCTATACAGAATGGTTTGTCAAGATCGGTGTGGAAGAAACTTGACTGGCTGCACATAACACTGGACCTCAAACCCCATAAAACACCTTTGGGTTGAATGGAACGCTGACTGCGAGCCAAACATTATCACCCAACATCAGTGCCAACCTCACAAATGCTCTTGTGGCGAACGCGAAGCAATCCCGCAGCAATGTTCCAAGATCTCATGGAAAGACTTCCCAGAAGAGTGGAGGCTGTTATAGCAGCAAAGGGGGCACAACTCTATATTATTGCTCATGCTTTTGAATGAGATGTTGGACGAGTATGTGTCCACTACTTTGGCTACGTCATTATATTTATATATATTGTTGTAGAATTCCGCCCGTCGCTTCGACACGACCGGTCTAACAAATAGCGGTCGCTTCACCCACCGAACGGACAATCCAGTCGAACGGATCAACGCCGGAAACAGCCACGGTGTGTTTTAGTTACCACACACAACCTTGTCCGCACTATACCCGCACGCTACAGGGTCCGATCGCCAAATCTTCGATTTACCTAATTATTCGCGCGGGAAGTTACCGAGAGATTGTACCTCAACGGGACTGCTTGGAAACGAGCCGCTTAAGCAGCTCGCTTCCTTTTGGGATACCGAGCGGGTATTATTGCGCAGTCCGTTGGACCTGATCACTTACCGGCATTTAAAAAACCAACTATATTCCGAGTGAAAGATGGGCAGTTCAATGAGGAATGGACGCAACGAACAGGTTTAACATTCACACTAACGACATTTATTATAATAAAGCACGTATGCAATTAAACAAGGCAAAACATATATGCAATTATACAGCAACAAAAGCACGACAAAAGAAACTACAACCGTCTACTTATTATGTACCAGTCACTTGCACTTAACAGCAGTTCCTACTTATTAGGCGGGCCCCACAGACACACGTACGCACACACACACCCAAGAAATGGTGGCAGAGGCCTTTAATAAATGGCTCCAGCTCGGAGGACAGGTGAGCTGAAACCCAGAACCTATCTCGAACCTCTCCACCTCGTGTGGTCTTCAAGTTGTTCGGACCCGGCTCCAGTGAGAGCGAGCTGGATCCAATCGCCGTGGAGCCGGATCCTTCCCGAGCTCCCGCGAATCCTCCCGCGCTTCAACACGTGCTGGTGAGACGAGGCGCGATCCTTCCCGTCGATGCGTCGCTTCCCCGAGGAACCACCCACGAAGAGGTCAATGAGTCGCAAAGCCGGAACCAAAAAGGAGAACAAAGAGCTCCTACGAACCAAGAAGAAGAAAGCCACCATCTCGCAGCTCGAGCCGAGCCGACCGGCTTAACTTTCTTCCAAACAGGCAGCTTGAAGCAAAAAAACCTCTCCCGAGCCAACAGAAGCCGAAGCTCACAGAACCATCAAAGCAAAAAGCCTCCAAAAAGCCTCCTCGTCCGAGCCAGGCCTCAGCCGAAGCTCACTGAGCAGCCTTAGCAAAAAAAGCTTCCGAAGGCTCAACCCACCCAAGCCAAACAGACCGAAGGTCTGCTGAATGACTCCCTCAACTCCCTTCTCCAACTCTGCCCTTGAACAAAAGAAAAGATCTCCTCTTATCCTTTCCCCCCTCCCCACTCCCGGCGTGACTCATGACTCATGCCCTCGTGCTCCATCCCCCCGCTCAGCCATGGTGGGAGAAGTTGTTGACATCACGATCACGGGACGGCAGGGTTTCTTCTGCTCTTCGCATAAGAGGGGGAGGATGTCTCCATTGTCGTTCCCTCACTATTTAATCGATCCGCAGCGCATCTAATCGATTTCTTAACATTTAAACAATGAAAGGTGAGCTATCTCGGGAACAAGCACTTATCGACAT
>CM068956.1:60060138-60077764 GCA_035128595.1 Eptatretus atami
GATTGGGGGTGTTACAGAAAATAATAAATCTCAACGCCACGAGGAGGAAAACAAAGAATTGACAAGTCTATTACAAATATTTGCATCGGACTATTAACATCGTTTTCCTTGTGTGTGACTTTGATTAAAGTTTTACATTTTTTCCTTAAATAAAGGAGGAGAGAGTGAAGACATTTCTAAGGATTCTTTATGTTTAAAAATTAAGATTGCAAATGTGCTGTGGAAACTAAAAAGGTTTTCGCTCTCTGTAGGAATTTTTCTCATAAATAAAATGAGTTATTGTCTCTCAAATGTAAAAGAAAACTAATACTAAAAATATCTCATATTTAAAAGTTTAAATAACAGGGTTATACAAAGAGTCATATGTTCCGGTGCTGTGGCTCTAAAAAAAGAGAATTATCTCCAAAAACAAACGTGGGGAGGTATACAAAAGTTTTTATCAGGAAGTAAATTTACAACTACTGGAATACAAGGGAATTACATCTACCAGGTAATTCTTTCTGTGGTCCAGGAAAAACTGAATAAAAGATTAGATGAGCTGACAATCCTAAACCGTGGAGCAAAACTATCAATAGGGTTGATGAAGTGTGCATGAGGCACGATATTGATTATGGAAATACCACAACGTTGGAAGAAAAACATGAAGCGATAGAAAATGGTTGTATAATTTGTCTCTGATACAAAATCCAACCTTGAGAGAAAAAGTTGATAGGTTCATGGTGAACAAGATGATCATGCTAAATTGAAACTTGGGCTTGGAATTCTAAAAACTTATAAGGCTCTAATGATGTCATAAGATTGAAGAGCAATTAGCTAATGAATTACGTAAACCAATAATCATAAAATTTCATAGAAGGAAGGTTTATTCCAAGGAAGTTGTTATATCTGGTCCGCTGATTTAATTGAAACTCATAATGATAAGGGTGCAAGTATGTTTTAACCGTTATTGATTTGAGGAGTAGATATGCGTGGGTTGCCCTTTGAAAAACAACAGGTAATACTCTTATGTTAGCCTTCAACAGATATTTAATAAAAGCAAGAGAAAACCTTAAAAATTGTGGACTGATGAGGTACAGCAGTTCTACAACAAAACATTTATGAATTTTCTAAAAAATAACAGTATACATTATACATACCTTTAATGAAGGAAAAGCAGGTGTTATTGAGCGTTTCATTGTACTTTAAAAGAGAGACTATATAAAAAATTCACTCAACTCAGTTCTCAACAATGTTGTCTTTTATTCAGGATATTGTAGATAAGTACAACGACCACGATTCACACCCTCAACGAAAACGAAACCATCAGAAACATTTACAAAATTAAAATATGAAAAAGAGATTAATGTCAGAAAGCCTAAGTTCAAAGTTGGTGATATAGTAAGAATATACAGGTGGAAATCACATTTTGAAAAAAGGTTATACTAAGCGATGGACAAATGAACTTTTAAAATCGTTGATGTAATAGATACAGTTCCTTGGACTTATAAAGTATTTGATCCACACAATCCCCATTCACACAAAGCTCCACACACAAAACCCCACCCCACACAAACTCCACCCACAACCACATCCACTAAAACCCCACCCACAAAGCCACATCCACCAATCCCCATACACACCAAGCTCCACACATATAACCATCTAACAGGTTGTCCCTGAACAACATTCAACATCAGTCTCAACCATGTCTCAGAAAGCTTAAGTTCAAAGTTGGTGATATAGTAAAATATACAGGTGGAAATCACATTTTAAAAAAAGGTTTACTAAGCGATGGACAATGAACTTTTAAAATCATTGATGTAATAGATACAGTTCCTTGGACTTATAAGGTATATGATTTAAAGGGGGAAGAGATTTTAGGTTCATTTTATTCACAGGAATTGCAAAAGACAAAGAATAAATTGAAAAAAAAAAATTGACTCCACCCCTTTTTTAACTCCGCCCCTTTTGACTATGCCCACACAAGCCCCACCCATGCAAACCCCACCCACAAAAGCCACATCCCACACAATCCCCATACACACAAGCTCCACACACATAAACCCCACCCCACACAAGCTCCACCCACAAAAACCACATCCACACAAACCCCACCTACAAAAGCCACATCCACACAATCCCAACACACAAGCCCACACATATAAACCCATTCCAACAGGTTGTCCTTGAGACAACATTCAACATCATAGTCAGGTTCCTTGTGTCCATAATTTGACGTTCGTTGGATTTTTTGGAGTAGCTAACCCCAACATTTTTGATGCGGATTTTTGGATCCTTGAGATGCGGATTGTCTTGAAGAATTCTTCTATTGCCATTTCAGAGAGTGCCACATACGAGTATATGTGAGCTTGAAGTGAGCATTTGTAATGGGTGCATTTCAGAATCTGTCTTGTGGTTGCAGATCCATCACACTCAGCTTCCACCCAAGCTCGTCTATGCCAGAGTTCTCTATGGATGCACCCAGACCTCTCAGTGCAGCCATGACGACATGTAGCTCTCCCAATCTGGGAACGATTATGCTTTTAAGTCAGGCCAAGCATCCAGTAGCTGAATTACCTTCTCATAGAGGGCAAGTCACAGGAAATGACAGTCGGGTGATCTTCCCAACAGCAAGCTCTTTCAATCTGCGACATTGTTAACACAGTCATTAGCGTGACCACTCATGTGCTACCTCAGGCATCTGAGGCGATGGCATGGCGTCGCGACATGGCGTCACCTATGTTCCCTACAAGATCACACTTACAAACAATCAAACTACAAAAACTTAAAATCAAACGTTTTATTACTGAAGGTGCCGAAACCTTCTGATATTGAACAACAGACACACCAATGTTTCATTGCACAGATGGCCGTTCCATGGCAACCAACTGTTTCCATACTTGAAAATATAATACTTATGTGTAAATTAGTCATGGTCACTATATTTAACAATTATTTAGGCCATCCGATGGAAAATATATTTAAAAAAATATATATTAAAAATGGCAATTCCACTCCAAAAATGATGTTTCCATGCAACCGACAGTCAAAATGCAACATTTTATTATCTTATAAAATCCATTGTTAGCCATTTAACAGATCCATCATCAGTTGGTTATTTTGTATTGTTTCAGATTTTTTAAAATTGGAATTCAAAAAAAGCGTTTTTCACCCCAAAACGACCGTTCCAAAAGTTGAAAAAATGTGAAACATCATTTTTTATTTAAATACATTTTAAACTTCTCAAAATCTATAGGTTTGCTACTCTCCAAAAAATTCCAACGAAATTACACAAGGAACCTGACTATCAGTCTCAACCATGTCTCAGACTTTTCTTGTAATTCAAAATCAGATAATTATAAGGAAAGCAAATATAATTAATCAAGATTGAAAATATTAAACATTTTTCTTTGGGTAAATATTCAGTTGCGAAAATTACATGTCTGAGACATGGTTACGGATGCACACACGCACGCGCGCACACAAAAATCGAGACCAAATCCATAAGCCCCGATTTTGGACTCAATCCATTGGAGCTAAAAAAAAAAAAAGATTGTCATGGGGACCGGAAATCTTACAAGCCCTGCTTTTTTGGGGGGAGGGGGTCCTCCACTGCTTTCTTGTTTGATACAGTAGAATCTGGATAATAAGCGAAAGCATGAATATAAGTGCATCTGAAAAATAAGTGCACAGGGCCTTCCCATTTTATTTCTTCATTAAAAATAAGCATATATAAAAACATCATAGTAAGGCTTTAAATATACCATCAGAGATGGGAATCCCCTGCCATTGAAAAATAATTGAAATCAGATAAGGGTTTTCCATTTATTACAAAAAACATTTTTTTCAAGATGGCCGCCCCAGTCGGCCATCTTGGATCCGGCCACGCCCAAAATCAATAGGGTTCTTCCTTTTCAGGTGTACATGTGTGACCCAAATTTCAATCGATATGGCAAACAGTTTATGACTTATCGCACTCACAGCTATAAATGTTGACGCCCAGCCAGCCAGGCGGACGACGCCCCAGTCGGCCATCTTGGATCTGGCACGCCCAAAATCAATAGGGTCTTCCTTTTCAGGTGGTACATGTACCCAAATTCAAATAGATATGGCGAAAAAACATTTTTTTCAAGATGGCCGCCACAGTCGGCCATCTTGGATCTGGCCACGCCCAAAATCAATAGGGTCTTCCTTTTCAGGTGGTACATGTGTGACCCAAATTTAAAATCGATATGGCGAACATTTTATGAGTTATCGCACTCACAGCATAAATGTTGACGCCGCCCCAGTCGGCCATCTTGGAGCCGGCCACGCCCAAATCAATAGGGTTCTTCCTTTTCAGGTGGTACATGTGTGACCCAAATTTCAAATCGATATGGCGAACAGTTTATGAGTTATCGCACTCACAGCTATAAATGTTGACGCCCAGCCAGCCAGCCAGCCGGACGGACAGCCGGACGACGACCCGGGTGATAACAATATCCCCTTCCGCCACGCGGCGGGGGATAAAAACTGAAAATATTATCAACTCAAACACAACAGTATTTCTTGTTTTACTGGTACATAAACTTTAAGGCTGAATATATTCACGTCTGGTACTGTACTGACAACAGTTGTACGTTCAAAAAGTTTTTCATCAAGAGTCGTAAAGGGTGTTAATGACCCTTTATGACAAAGGGTTAAAAAACAACGTTTTTCATCACGATCAAAATGGAAATGCCTGTGAAACGTCGATCACACACCCATGAAAAGAAGATTGAGATTATCGCGTTTTACAAGTCTTGTAAGAACCAGTACCAGACGTGGAATAAATTCGGAATAAACGCGAACACTTTGATGTGAATGGTGAATAATGAGGAAATAATTGTTCAGGGTGAGAAAGGTTCGAACAAAACAGGGAGCGTAAGACGCCTTTTACCTGGACAAGGAAAACGAACTTGTTGTGGAGTTTAAACACATACGTGCTCGAGGACTGAAAGTGTATTTCGTATTTGTTTCAGGAGGTACTGACAATTAAAATGTCATGACATAAAAACCGACATCTATGCAACCAGTCTGAAAAACATTTACCATTATAAGCACTATATGTTGTGGCTTTGAATATAAGCGCATCTGGAAATAAGTGCATGTGTGTTCCACTAAATCGAAAAATAGGCACATACACTTATTGTTCTGCCTCTCCGGTGTGGACCGGATAGCATACAGCTAACCCCCAACCGCAATGAACTTAACGTCTAACAACCATGCTGAGGCTTAGAGTTCTTTATTCTTGACGTTGGGTATGAGTTGTGGTAATCGCTGTAACAAAAAACAAAATAAAATGATAGTAGTTGACACAGATATTACGGTGATCGTTATACATGTACAAGATCACTGATCAGAGTAACGTTCATTAACAAATTAGAGTCACTAGAATAGACCGCAGAGCTTACATTTGTCTACACATCAAAGTTGCAAGTCTTTCCTATAGTTGTTGTTGTAACACAATTGTCGAAGTTCGTTGTAAAACGAGAGCATCGAACTGTTTCATGTCGACATAAAGTCACAGTACAAAATTCTGGTGTTGAACGATAAACAAAATGCATCACTCACACTGTTGTTGGCCACAATCTGGCATAAAACGCATTTTTCATCGCAGCGGGCAAAAAAGCACATAGCAAGGCGACATTTTCTTTTTCAACAAGCGTGGTCATGGCTCACGGTAGGCGGAGCCACAGGGAAGCAACAACAATGAATAAGATGACTAGTCAACCGGCACAGTGTGGCGGCACACTTATTCCCCAGATCTACTGTACGTTTCTTGTAGTTTCTCGATTGAATTAAGTGTGGAACAAACATAAACTCCTTGTCGATATCGGTTCGCCACTCTTGAAACCCTTTACCCAATGCCTAACAGTGCTACATCTATGGGAGAGTTGCCGTACACATTTTTAAATGCTTACAAATATGCTTGGTACGCACATCCAATGGGGTAGTCATTATGAAAATGTGATGTGATATTGTCACGTCACTAATCACAGTGCCGTCAACTAACCAGAGTGGTGTCAAAGCCACCAATGCTCGCCTGTTTATACATTTATCGTTTTAAAAGACTAGTCTAATAATATTTTTTATAAAGCATTGCAGTGAAGTCTGATCCAAATAATTTTAAAGCAATTATGTATTTGTTATATTGTAATCAGTAAAAATAGTGTGGTAGATAAAAACATTAGAAAGGAAATAACTTGCACCAAAAACTTTAACATTTTCACGCTCATGTTCACGCTGACGCTCACGCACGCCGGGGGTATCGCTATAGCTCTCTGTTCTTCGAACAGGCGAGCAAAAAATTGGTGGAGATACAAACGTTTCATTTTGAATCTCCCGTAGCTTTTCTAGATGCTTTGGTTACAACTGAAAATATGAGCATTACTTTCGTACCGACCATAATGTCTGTTATGGTAGACTGCTGCTTATGATTTTAAACAAAATAATCTCTATGAAGACCCCAATATTGGCATTCTCTCAGCAAATACATTTCTGGAACAAAATTAATGACTTTCCGACAACAAGACTACTTCTCGAGATAAAGGTAAAACAGTATTAAGTACATAGCAAGCACGTAGGCCCCAGCCCTAGACTCACACAACCAATCGGTGTCGTGACTTGTTGTGAAGGTTTACACTTTCTTTATCTGGTATTTGTCAATATCGATGTGATTAATGAAAATGGTTTTGTCAAAAAAAAAAAAAAAACTTTTAACCTGCATTGCTTGGTCTTTGGTAATCAATCTGGTAGCATTTTCATGTTTCTGCAGCCATTAGTTGAGCAAGAGATGCAAAATGATACACAGACATTGGATCTATGATTTAGATACCTCTTTTATACAGTCCAATATCTCAGCATCTAAAACAGCTCAAAAGTACACAAACAACAACAACAAAAAAAGGATTTGGTGCTTTACAGTCCTGGACTGTACAAGACTTGTACATAGCCAAGTCTCAACCAGGCTATGAATAACGAAAGGTCAGCCAAGGCCTAGCTTGTGAAATTTATTCTGTGTACCCAAACCTGGTACCTAAATTACACCATTGTTAAAAGGCTCTAAGATTTTAAAAGGTCTTTCAGTCGTACTAAAGTGGTATGCAAGTTTTTAAACTTCCTCCTTGATACCAGAGTTATTATCGCTACATAAGTGTATTACAACTTGGGACCACCACTAAACCATTGTAGAACTGAAAAGTAAATCCACTCTACTTTTACTCACCTGAAATGATGTGCAGAATTTCACCAAACTCATTCTTCACAGTGATGATGAATTTCTTTCAACTCAAACTTGAGTTCTTCAATTGCACAAAAAGTTAATCAGTCATCCCTCCCTCAATTTTGCAAAATCACAGCTTTGTATGAATAAGCATTTTACATAATCGACAAAACAAACAAATGAGCAGTATAGTGACACTTCCCTATGGCGTTTTACAACTATAGCCCCTGGTGGCACAGTGCTCCCCAATCTCACCTTGCACCTCGCAGTTTTTTTGTGTGTGGTGGTGCACGACATCCGAGTGATCAAATGGAGAGGGGATCACATCTGCAGCCACAAGTCCACTAATGTTGCCATGTCCGACATGAGGTACGCCTTTGCTTCATCACAAATCTACCACAGACAAACAAATGCTCGAGATTTAAAGAAATGCTTAAATTTACAATATTGCAGATCATTTATTATATTTTTATTGTGACATGCAAATCGATTCTTTCATGGGCTGAAATCACGACAAAGCGGAAAAGTTTCTAGATGAGAACTGTTGTGGTAAATAACTCATTTTCCACAAGTTGGAACAGCATACCAAAGGAGATCTTTAATTTCGTATACACGGAGGAAGAACATTGAATGATTGACTGAAACATTCGAATGACTTCACTGAAACAGAAACCCGAAGCAATTCTTCTTATACACAACTTGACATTCTAATGAATGGAGGGGAGACATTTGGCAACTCAACTACAGGGTTAGCTGATAAGCATTAGGCAAAATAACTCAAACTGCAATTCATGTCTACTAGGTGAAAGAGGAATGACATAATCATGGCAAAAGTTGCAGTGTTATCAACCAGGTCACCCTGTTTCATATTAAGACATTCCTTTTATCAATATGTAGGTCAAAAGACTCTTGGGTAAAGGGAAACATAACTGCCAGCCAATTCGACTATAGCATAAAATAAATTTATAAAGTACCAGCAACAATTATAATTGAGAGTACATGAATATAATATATTTTTAATCCACAGAACCAATCCTGGACAAGTCACCACTGAAGCAGGGTACTCGACTAAATGTAAAAGGAAGATGGAATTTGTTCAGGGTGCCGGCGATAGCTCAACTACTCTTCGCTCAGAACACTGTGAGATCATTAACGTCTACCAACCAATCCATTTGAGGCACATTGTGATGTAATGCCCTGCCTGCGAAGCACCAATCTGACCGTTTTAATGCTGTGAATCAAACCCGGACAAAACGGCTCAAAGAAGAGTGTGCACATTTCAAATTTAAAGTAATTTCACAGGAGATAAAATCGCTATATAATGAAAAACAGCAAAGGAAATAAAATGATGGAAGGAAACTTGAAAAATTGAAAAAATTTAAACAAAACTTTTCCATCACTGTGCAACCTCTTCACAAAATGGATTCAAAACCAATTTTAGCTCACCTGGAGCAAAAATTGTTCAAGTGAGGTATTAGCATCGTGCGTGTCCGCCAGTCAGTGAGTTAGAATGTATGTAAACACTCAAACCTTCTTCTCCAAAACTATGCACACAATTTCAATGAAACTTGACCACAACCTTCATCACTCGTGGTGCAAAAACTAGTAGTCCTATTCTCACCAAACTTTGGGAACTTCTGAGGACCAAGTCCTCTCAATCCCTTGCAAATTCCATCAAAAAATTACATATTCAGGTCAATTTAAAGGTCAAAGGTCATTACAATTCCGGGATCGCTAATTTTGACTTCTTCTCAAAAAAGTATTCACCTGATTTAGATGCAACTTGGGAGGAATCATCTTGCATGGATGTTTCACAAGTTTGGTCAAATCTGAGCTAATTTACATATTTTGTATTCATCCATGTCTAGCAATGGTTCTCTGGTTCTACTAAGTGAGCCCAGGGGCATTGGCCCGATTTTTACCGAGTTAAAATTAACAAATCCAACAATATGAAGCACAAGTCAATCTGACTAATCAAACTCATGCATAAAGGTGCAAGATAACAAGGTCCACCTCACAGCAAAGTCTGAAAGTATTCAGGCTTGGCCCATCTCACACAAAGCAACCTCCCATGTGGAGCTCCGACACTTGGTTATAAACTGTCATCCAACTAATGCTGGCAACGAAATAGACTATTGTGCCTGAGGAAACCGGCTGTGAAACTGGTGAAACGTCACTGAGACCGGATCTGATCTTGCTTTTTGCTCAAATTAGCGGAGTCAGTGTAGTTTTTACTTTGGTCATAAGCACCTTCTTCTTCTTTTAAAGAAAAAAAATTTATACGTGTGTGTGTGTGTGTGTGTGTGTGTGTGTGTGTGTGGTGTGTGTGTTGTGCGCACGCGCAGTGTGGTTTCTCTGGCCTCGGCCATTCGGAGCCAACCCATCAATCTGAGAAGACTGTCTAGAACAAGCTCGAGGGAAGATGATGGAATGTGGATGCTATTGTGTACATACATACATACAACACACACACACACACACACACACACACACACACACACACTCATATATTTTTTCAATATATTCACATTTTTGAAGACCTTTTTTTTTCAAAATCTCTCTCTTTGGGGGGGGACAGCCGGACGGACGACCCGGGTGATAACAATATCCCCCTTCCGCCACGCGGCGGGGGATAAAAACTGAAAATATTATCAACTCAAACACAACAGTATTTCTTGTTTTACTGGTACATAAACTTTAAGGCTGAATATATTTCACGTCTGGTACTGGTACTGACAACAGTTGTACGTTCAAAAAGTTTTTCATCAAGAGTCGTAAAAGGGTGTTTAATGACCCTTTATGACAAAGGGTTAAAAAACAACGTTTTTCATCACGATCAAAATGGAAATGCCTGTGAAACGTCGATCACACACCCATGAAAAGAAGATTGAGATTATCGCGTTTTACAAGTCTTGTAAGAACCAGTACCAGACGTGGAATAAATTCGGAATAAACGCGAACACTTTGATGTGAATGGTGAATAATGAGGAAATAATTGTTCAGGGTGAGAAAGGTTCGAACAAAACAGGGAGCGTAAGACGCCTTTTACCTGGACAAGGAAAACGAACTTGTTGTGGAGTTTAAACACATACGTGCTCGAGGACTGAAAGTGTATTTCGTATTTGTTTCAGGAGGTACTGACAATTAAAATTGTCATGACATAAAAACCGACATCTATGCAACCAGTCTGAAAAACATTTACCATTATAAGCACTATATGTTGTGGCTTTTGAATATAAGCGCATCTGGAAAATAAGTGCATGTGTGTTCCACTAAATCGAAAAATAGGCACATACACTTATTGTTCTGCCTCTCCGGTGTGGACCGGATAGCATACAGCTAACCCCCAACCGCAATGACTAACGTCTAACAACCATGCTGAGGCTTAGAGTTCTTTATTCTTGACGTTGGGTATGAGTTGTGGTAATCGCTGTAACAAAACAAAAATAAAATGTTATAGTAAGTTGACACAGATTTACGGTGATCGTTATACATGTACAAGATCACTGATCAGAGTAACGTTCATTAACAAATTAGAGTCACTAGAATAGACCGCAGAGCTTACATTTGTCTACACATCAAAGTTGCAAGTTCTTCCTATAGGTTGTTGTTGTAACACAATTGTCGAAGTTCGTTGGTAAAACGAGAGCATCGAACTGTTTCATGTCGACATAAAGTCACAGTACAAAATTCTGGTGTTGAACGATAAACAAAATGCATCACTCACACTGTTGTTGGCCACAATCTGGCATAAAACGCATTTTTCATCGCAGCGGGCAAAAAAGCACATAGCAAGGCGACATTTTCTTTTTCAACAAGCGTGGTCATGGCTCACGGTAGGCGGAGCACAGGAAGCAACAACAATGAATAAGCATGACTAGTCAACCGGCACAGTGTGGCGGCACACTTATTCCCCAGATCTACTGTACGTTTCTTGTAGTTTCTCGATTGAATTAAGTGTGGAACAAACATAAAACTCCTTGTCGATATCGGTTTCGCCACTCTTGAAACCCTTTACCCAATGCCTAACAGTGCTCACATCTATGGGAGAGTTGCCGTACACATTTTTAAATGCTTACAAATATGCTTGGTACGCACATCCAATGGGGTAGTCATTATGAAAATGTGATGTGATATTGTCACGTCACTAATCACAGTGCCGCTCAACTAACCAGAGTGGTGTCAAAGCCACCCAATGCTCGCCTGTTTATACATTTATCGTTTTTAAAAGACTAGTCTAATAATATTTTTTATAAAGCATTGCAGTGAAGTCTGATCCAAATAATTTTAAAGCAATATATGTATTTGTATATTGTAATCAGTAAAAAATAGTGTGGTAGATAAAAACATTAGAAAGGAAATAACTTGCACCAAAAACTTTAACATTTTCACGCTCATGTTCACGCTGACGCTCACGCTCACGCCGGGGGTATCGCTATAGCTCTCTGTTCTTCGAACAGGCGAGCAAAAAATTGGTGGGAGATACAAACGTTTCATTTTGATCTCCCGTAGCTTTTCTATGATGCTTTGGTTACAACTGAAAAATATGAGGCATTACTTTCGTACCGACCATAATGTCTGTTATGGTAGACTGACTGCTTATGATTTTAAACCAAAATAATCTCTATGAAGACCCCAATATTGGCATTCTCTCAGCAAATACATTTCTGGAACAAAATTAATGACTTTCCGACAACAAGACTACTTCTCGAGAGTAAAGGTAAAACAGTATTAAGTACATAGCAAGCACGTAGGCCCCAGCCCTAGACTCACACAACCAATCGGTGTCGTGACTTGTTGTGAAGGTTTACACTTTCTTTATCTGGGTATTTGTCAATATCGATGTGATTAATGAAAATGGTTTTGTCAAAAAAACAAAAAAAAACTTTTAACCTGCATTGCTTGGGTCTTTGGTAATCAATCTGGTAGCATTTTCATGTTTCTGCAGCCATTAGTTGAGCAAGAGATGCAAAATGATACACAGACATTGGATCTTATGATTTAGATACCTCTTTTATACAGTCCAATATCTCAGCATCTAAAACAGCTCAAAAGTACAACAACAACAACAACAAAAAAAGGATTTGGTGCTTTACAGTCCTGGACTGTACAAGACTTGTACATAGCCAAGTCTCAACCAGGCTATGAATAACGAAAGGTCAGCCAAGGCCTAGCTTGTGAAATTTATTCTGTGTACCCAAACCTGGTACCTAAATTACACCATTGTTAAAAGGCTCTAAGATTTTAAAAGGTCTTTCAGGTCGTACTAAAGTGGTATGCAAGTTTTTAAACTTCCTCCTTGATACTCCAGAGTTATTATCGCTACATAAGTGTATTACAACTTGGGACCACCACTAAACCATTGTAGAACTGAAAAGTAAATCCACTCTACTTTTACTCAACCTGAAATGATGTGCAGAATTTCACCAAACTCATTCTTCACAGTGATGATGAATTTCTTTCAACTCAAACTTGAGTTCTTCAATTGCACAAAAAGTTAATCAGTCATCCCTCCCTCAATTTTGCAAAAATCACAGCTTTGTATGAATAAGCATTTTACATAATCGACAAAACAAACAAATGAGCAGTATAGTGACACTTCCCTATGGCGTTTTACCAACTATAGCCCCTGGTGGCACAGTGCTCCCCAATCTCACCTTGCACCTCGCAGTGTTTTGTGTGTGGTGGTGGTCACGACATCCGAGTGATCAAATGGAGAGGGGATCACATCTGCAGCCACAAGTCCACTAATGTGTGCCATGTCCGACATGAGGTACGCCTTTGCTTCATCACAAATCTACCACAGACAAACAAATGCTCGAGATTTAAGGAAATGCTTAAATTTACAATATTGCAGATCATTTATTATATTTTTATTGTGACATGCAAATCGATTCTTTCATGGGCTGAAATCACGACAAAGTCGAGAAAAGTTTCTAGATGAGAACTGTTGTGGTAAATAACTCATTTTCCACAAGTTGGAACAGCATACCAAAGGAGAATCTTTAATTTCGTATACACGGAGGAAGAACATTGAATGATTGACTGAAACATTCGAATGGACTTCACTGAAACAGAAACCCGAAGCAATTCTTCTTATACACAACTTGACATTCTAATGAATGGGAGGGGAGACATTTGGCAACTCAACTACAGGGTTAGCTGATAAGCATTAGGCAAAATAACTCAAACTGCAATTCATGTCTACTAGGTGAAAGAGAGAATGACATAATCATGGCAAAAGTTGCAGTGTTATCAACCAGGTCACCCTGTTTCATATTAAGACATTCCTTTTATCAATATGTAGGTCAAAAGACTCTTGGGTAAAGGGAAACATAACTGCCAGCCAATTCGACTATAGCATAAAAATTAAATTTATAAAGTACCAGCAACAATTATAATTGAGAGTACATGAATATAATTATTTTTAATCCACAGAACCAATCCTGGACAAGTCACCACTGAAGCAGGGTACTCGACTAAATGTAAAAGGAAGATGGAATTTGTTCAGGGTGCCGGCGATAGCTCAACTACTCTTCGCTCAGAACACTGTGAGATCATTAACGTCTACCAACCAATCCATTTGAGGCACATTGTGATGTAATGCCCTGCCTGCGAAGCACCAATCTGACCGTTTTTAATGCTGTGAATCAAACCCGGACAAAACGGCTCAAAGAAGAGTGTGCACATTTCAAATTTAAAGTAATTTCACAGGAGATAAAATCGCTATATAATGAAAAACAGCAAAGGAAATAAAATGATGGAAGGAAACTTGAAAAATTGAAAAAAATTTAAACAAAACTTTTCCATCACTGTGCAACCTCTTCACAAAATGGATTCAAAACCAATTTTTAGCTCACCTGGAGCAAAAATTGTTCAAGTGAGGTATTAGCATCGTGCAGTGTCCGCCAGTCAGTGAGTTAGAATGTATGTAAACACTCAAACCTTCTTCTCCAAAACTATGCACACAATTTCAATGAAACTTGACCACAACCTTCATCACTCGTGGTGCAAAAACTAGTAGTCCTATTCTCACCAAACTTTGGGGAACTTCTGAGGACCAAGTCCTCTCAATCCCTTGCAAATTCCATCAAAAAATTACATATTCAGGTCAATTTAAAGGTCAAAGGTCATTACAATTCCGGGATCGCTAATTTTGACTTCTTCTCAAAAAAGTATTCACCTGATTTAGATGCAACTTGGGAGGAATCATCTCTGCATGGATGTTTCACAAGTTTGGTCAAATCTGAGCTAATTTACATATTTTGTTATTCATCCATGTCTAGCAATGGTTCTCTGGTTCTACTAAGTGAGCCCAGGGGCATTGGCCCGATTTTTACCGATGTTAAAATTAACAAATCCAACAATATGAAGCACAAGTCAATCTGACTAATCAAACTCATGCATAAAGGTGCAAGATAACAAGGTCCACCTCACAGCAAAGTCTGAAAGTATTCAGGCTTGCGTCCCATCTCACACAAAGCAACCTCCCATGTGGAGCTCCGACACCTTGGTTATAAACTGTCATCCAACTAATGCTGGCAACGAATAGACTATTGTGCCTGAGGAAACCGGCTGTGAAACTGGTGAAACGTCACCTGAGACCGGATCTGATCTTGCTTTTTTGCTCAAATTAGCGGAGTCAGTGTAGTTTTTACTTTTTGGTCATAAGCAACCTTCTTCTTCTTTTAAAGAAAAAAAAATTATACGTGTGTGTGTGTGTGTGTGTGTGTGTGTGTGTGTGTGTGTGTGTGTGTGTCGCACGCGCAGTGGTGGTTCTCTGGCCTCGGCCATTCGGAGCCAACCCATCAATCTGAGAAGACTGTCTAGAAACAGCTCGAGGGAAAGATGATGGAAGTGGATGCTATTGTGTACATACATACATACATACACACACACACACACACACACACACACACACACACACACTCATATATTTTTTTCAATATATTCACATTTTTGAAGACTTCAAAAACAAACATGTAAATGTTTCACATCAATACCACCCGAGTGAACGATGTGTAAACACATTCATACAATTTACAGTTATAATGGTGTTCAAGTCATCAAAACTTTTTTTTTTTTTAAATAAACAATAATTCCACAGAATATTTATTTTCTCATTCAAACGAAAAAGAAATTAAAATGTAAGCAGTTATGTCACAGCACATGTTGTATTTAGGTGCATGTGGGTTAATGAAAGGGTGGCCTAACCACATTTGTTGGAAGCCCAGGGGCAAATGTGCAGACATAATTCTGGTGCCATGACAGATTTTAAAAAGCCATGATAATTTTTAAAAACATGACAGATCAAGCAGATGATACTAATTGGCTAATTATTTTAAAATCATGGAGAATTTTAAACAGGACGACATTTGAGATGTACATTTTTTTTGCAAGGTGTTACAAAACACCCTTTTTCTCCCCAGGGAATGCAGGCAGTGCTGCTTATCGGCAGTATTTGGTGCCCATCCCTAGTTACACAATAACATAGAGGTGGGTCTTCTCTTTAAACAGCTGCATTCCTTGTGGGGATGGTGCACATGTGATGGCACTTGGTAAGGCATTCTCAGATATATAGCTAGCTAATTGATGGAGGAGCGGAGATGTACATCCAAATCAGGATGTTATGCAACTTGAACTTGGCATGCTTCCCAGTATGTTCTTTGTGGTTCTTCATGATGCAGGTCATGTGGCTAGAAGTCGTTAAGGTAGGGTAGTTGAGCTGCTGCAATGCATCCTGTATTTTGTACACACTGCAAACACAAATCACTAGCGTTTGACAGAGGGTGCTTTGAAATTGTGGCGAGCAAAATCAACGTGCAGCTTTGTCCTGAATAGTCAAACATCCTAGTGTTGGGATACGCCTATCCAGATGAGCAGCGAATAGTCTGGAACACTCATGACTCTAGCCTTGAGATGGTGTTAAAGTCGTGAGGGATCACGAGGTGAGCCATATCATAGAATGTCAATCTCCTGTCCTGCTTGTGCAATCAAACGTTAAAGTGGCTTGCCCAGATGAGCTTCTGGTCAATTGTGACCCTAAAGATGTTGATACTGACAGATTCTGGGCTGGTGGAACGACTGCAAAGTCAGGGCTATCCAGCTGGGTTTTCTGTTTAGAAGACAGTTATTATATTGTACTGCCCCAAGGAACTCCATGGGATTGTGATGATTGTTCTCTGACAACCACAAAATTATTCCTCTTTGTCAGATATCAATCCAGTCTCGGCTCAATCAGTATCAATATACCAGTGGGTTCATTCCAATATATCAGTACTGGATCACAAAAACAAAAACAAACAAACAAAAAAAACATTTACATCGGTTACAAAAATATGTAATGGTTTGAAATTTTGAAAAATATGTAATTTTCCAAATAAGTTTGAAAAATATCAAGACAAACCACTGGTTTTGGGGTTATATGAGATAATACTGAACAATAAAAAAAAATACCCAACAAATCCTTAAAAAGATGCTAATCTGTTCAAACAAAATTTGCATGTATAACCAATAACTCACCCAATCACATCCATCACAAGCATGAACAAAGACAGACGTCCAGCCATTCGTAGCCAACCCATCAATCCTGGAAGACTGTGTAGAACAAGCTCGAGGGAAGAAGACGATGGAAGTGGATACTATTGTGTCGTGCTGTGCTGTCATGCATTACGCAGTACCTGCCGCATGCGAGCATAGTCGATGAAGCGAGCGTAAGCGCTGGCCCCTGCGATGATGAGCCGTGGCCGAAAGAGTCTGGCGTTCTCTGCCAAACAATCATAATCGATAAGTTCGGTGACCGGCTGTGCAGAAGAAAAGTCCAAAGTGGAGAAAATGTCAGCACACTAATCAAGAAACAAACATTGCTTGTACTGGGCTCATAAAGATTCAAACTTCAGAATTAAAAATAAAATAAAATAAAATAAAATAAATCTGGAGCTCTAAACTTGATATTAGCAAACACATAACTGCACAGTTACAGTCCAACATTGCATTAGGTTTGAAGCAATCAGCAGAAATCAAAACTTGAACAGTCGCTCGCTGAAGATAACAGCTGCATGCAAAGTTAAATGGTGAATGGAGTCATGTGAGCTGAAAAAACATCCCCTTAGAGCTGGATTAACGCGGCCCATTTTACAGCACCTGGCGAACAGCACGTCCAGACACTTTCACCAAAATCTTTTCAGCACAAGTGGTCTCGATAAATGGCATGTGCAGGAGATAAAACGCTTTTGGCAAGGCCAGAGCAAACGGCACTCGAACATTTGGCTTGAGAAAAACACTTCAAAAACTAAGTTGATCATGGAGTAAAACGTAAACCTTTCATTAGCATTTCACACATGATAGAAAACATAGTTCTCATGGAAAAGCAGAAGTCTGTTGTTGGTGCTACCCCAAAATTAT
>CM068956.1:60097167-60107898 GCA_035128595.1 Eptatretus atami
CACTTGTTCCGAGCTTTGTGGAAGGAACTGAGATTGCCTTCAGTTGGATTGGCCTTTCATGAGGCGAAGGCAAGTTTGCTTCAGGACAACTGCCTTACCACAAGCTTCAGTGTACCATGTGCGGGAGGAAGGGTAGGACAACTGAAGATGAGATGGGATAAATCTGTGCATGAAAGAGAGAGCAAGTTTCTTTTAAGAAACCTCCCAGGATGAGGAACTAGACATGGAAGACCAGTCTAAAAGTTTGATGGCTGCTTGAAGTCCCTGCCAGTCAGCCTGGGTGAAATGCCAGACTCGACGGTACTGAGGTGGTTCTCTAATAGCAGCCAGAGAGATGTCGACTTTGACAAGAATGCAATCAGATTACCCGATTGGAGCAGAGGAAGAACAGCAGATATTTTCAGGGAAAATGGCCAAAATCAGGTCCAGAAGAGATGGGGTACCATAGGTTGAGATCCGGGTCAGGACGTTGACAGAATGTGTCAATCCCAATGAGTCACAGAAGTCTTTTGCTGAAGTGCCATGTCAGGTGAGAGAGGTACCCACACCCAGTCAACTGGCATGATGACAGTTGAGGTCACCATATATGAGGAAGAGAGAGTTGGGATGAGAGGATAGAAGTTGATCCATGTTTTCGGAGAGTGAGATATAAATGGAGTCATCATTGATTGGTGGACAAGACAACACACAAATAAACATGAGGTGGGAATGGAGGGGAAGCCGTAGCCAGAGGTATTCTTGGGGGTGTGGAGGAGTAAGGTAGTGCATGGTGAGTGAGGAATATAATCTTTGATGAAGGGAGCAACTCTGCCGCCAGGACGAGGCTCAAGTCTGTCATACCAGAGGAGAGAGTAACCAGGGAAACATACGAGGGAGTCAGAGACATCTTGAAGGAGGAAAGTTTCAGTTTAGCAGATTATGTCTGGTTTGTCAGTGACAACCTGTACAGAAAGATCTATCAGGTTTGAGAAAAGGCCCCCGATGTCTGAAGTCCACACTGTTAAGGAAGAGGGAGGAGAAGAGGTTATTGGGTGGCAGGGGAGGGGGGGGGTAGGATGAGGGAGGAGGTAAAGAGAGTTGTTGAAAGAGTGTGGGGGATTGCAGAAGAGCTAGGGAGAAGGCCGGATGAGGAGGAGAAAAGGCTCAGTTGGTGACGGGTTGAGGTACAGTGGGGGGGGTTGAGGTTTTGAGTTATCAGTGGGGGTCATAAGAAAGGGGGCAGAGGGCAGTTGAAGATTGGAGGAGGTGGAGTGATGAGATGGAATAGAGAGGGTGAGGGAAGGAGTCAGCTTTGTGGATGTGAGGGGGGCAACTTTGGGAAGGCGGAGTGAGATGGAATATTGGAGGGAGAAGGGTGAGAGGGGTGTGCTTGGAGAGGGAGGGGAGACGATGAGAGCAGGCAAGGCCAAGGAGCAGGAGAGCAATGGGAGGGTGGGGAGAGGGGAAGGAGGAGACTTGGTGGTGGTATGTTGAAGAAGGGAGCGGGCAGGGGGAGGTACAGGATTTGAGGGGTTGGGAAGAGGAGGAGGTGTGCTGAGAGGAAGGAAGGAGCATGTTTGTGGTGATGAGTAGTGTACTGATTGAGAGAGCGAGATATCTGTTCGGTTAGAATGGAGCCCACAGATGTTAGAACACCACACACTTTGGTACAAAAGAGGAGGAGCTGATACTGAAGCAGAAGACAATGAAGAAGTTCCAAGAGCAGAGGTAGGATGAGGGGCAAGATTGGAGCGGTAAGGAGAGGGGATAACAGGTGAGGGGTTAGGAGGAGGTAGATTTAAGTCGGTGTGGTGAATTGACACTGAAGTTGGAAAAAAAAACAAAAGGACGATTTATGGAATACGAACATACGTTGCAAATTGGAATTTAAAATTATTTTAAGTCAGAGATGCGATTTAAAAGACATTACATGAGGGATGCAATAAAGAAGAATTAAGAGAATGGAGAAAAGAAACATTGTAACAGTTGGACTTTTTCGACAAGGGATGAGGGAAAGGTCAAATTGAAAACAGCATTTTGACGAAGAAAAAGAGTCGCGAATTATGATACAATATTGAGAACCACACGTGTGAAAGTGGAAGTTGTAACATTCTAAGAGACCGTTTTTAATTTGTGGCAATTTCATGGCAAACTAAATGGCAATCAAAGAAACTAATCAATTTGTCTTAACAAGATTCTTACGTACACACACGCACACACAGATCACTGTGTTCCTGATGGAGCTGACCAGGCTGACACACATAGCATGGCATGTTACTTACTTCAGAGGCAATAAGCTCGAGGCCTCGGCACTGCCGGTCTTTCTCCTTCTTCAGCAGTTGCCATATTTCATTGTCACTCTCAGCCAGGCTCTGCTGCCCTGTCCAACCTGCTGCAGTGCGCCAGCTCTTGGTCAAACCAATCAAACTGAAGCATTGTTTCACGGACTGAAACAAAAATATAAACAAAAATCTTAAAAACAATAATCTTATATTCCAGAAAACAAGTGACTACCATTGAAAGATTCCTCCAAATGCATAAAACAAGCTCTTCAAACAGTTGCAGTCAGAAAAACGCCTTCGAAAATTAAAAAAAAATCCATTTAATACATTGTCCACACCTTGGGGAAATTCTTCTGGATGCGACTAATGAACATTACTCGATCATGAGAGTGATGTTCACTTGTTGCGAGCATACGTTTGTGAAATAAACAAACATTTTCCAAACAAATTCAATCACATTAGTTTCATTTCATGCATTATTATAATATTCCAGTGTTCAGAAAAATGGAATTTTTAAATGGATGCAACACATTAATCTTCTGAACGGACAATGGGTTATTAACAGTGAACAAAATATTTCTGGAATAAATACAAAAAATTGCAAATATGGACTGTCAATAAACTGTATTACTGTACTGCAACATATATAAGTTATGTTGTTGAACTACCATTTGCAAAGCGACGGGTTCAATACGAGTCGTATGTGAATGAGAGTTCTGGACCACTTGACATTTTGACCTTCAAAAGGCTGATCTTTCAACCCTGATAAAACCACATGACCTCTTTCGCCTGAAGAAGTGAAATTGCATGAGACATGCACAATTAGACATTTACACACTCTCACAGTTTATATAAAGTGCTTAATGTGCCTGCTTTTGTTAAAACTCAGATGCACTGCTATTTCCAGACAAACTTTTACATGTACTTGCTCAACACTGAATATCAAAAGTATTATGCTGCTTATTATTATTGAATCCAAATAACAGTATATGTATCTCTGTTTATGATAAATATACTCTTATGTTACTTGGAAACATAAAATGAATTTTGGAAGACAAATACAACTCCTTCGTATTCTGGCATTAAAACTTGTATTGAATGTATATGTTAGCCCTTGTAAGCAACCATCTGTTTTCCATTAGAAGTAAGCTGGACAGAGAGCTTGTATGCTTTCTCAGCAAAAAGCTTATCTTATGTTGTATGTGACCCTCGCTTCCATTCAGTTATTGTCTTGCTTTTCTTCCTCTGCTTTTCTAATGCAATGCATCCCTTCTTACCCCTTTCCCTCCCTCCTTTCCTCACCAAACTTGGATAAGAAATACAACGTACCCCTTTTTCCCTCCCTCCTCTCCTATTCAAACCTGTATAAGAATCCTGCTTTGAGGACAAATGAATCAGAAGGGTTGTGCCCTTTTCCATGTTCATGTATTAAAGATTTGAGCTCTGGTGCATCGATCCTGAGTTGGAGATTGGTGTCTTCGACATTGGAGATTGGGGTTTCTTCGACCATCCATCCATCGATTGGGACCATACTCTGTGCAGAGCGTTGGTGCTGCTTCAGCAGTCTCCTTGGCTATTGGGCACAATCCTGGACGGGTCGCCACTCCGACACAGGATACCAGCATGCTGGCACTCATTTTGCCGACCTCAGAAGGATGACAGGCCAAGTTAACCCCACCTGGTATTAATTCAACAGCTGAGAGGGATTTGAACTCAGGATGCTAGGATCCCAAGCCCACCACTCCAACCATGAAGCCAACACCAGGCATGATGATGAGGCATATTGCATAAAAGAAACAAAACGTAGATATATGATATTTTATTCGAATGAGAGATTATTATTCTGAAAATTTGAGAAAATCTCTGGGTTTAGGTATTAGCATCATATAAAAATTACTTTATCTGCATCAATACTCACTTCATATCATTGTTCCATCCATCAAAATCATCCCCATTCAACCCTCTATCACACCACATATACAGGTTTCTGATGAGATCTAGTATTCACACAAATTTTAATAACAATTCAACCTTACCCCCTTATTTTGGGCATGATGCTGGAATGTTGAATGTTGATCAATTTTCAACAAGATCTATGTAAGAAGGCTCAAGTAAGATATGTATTGCCTTTTTCTCATGTTCATGAAAATTATATCATTCAGTCATATTGTGCGATTTATGCAATCATCAATGCCACTGTCCTCTGAACCATCAGTTTCAGCGAATGTTTTAAGATTCAGTGCTTACTCACATTTGCCCTTCCTTCCTTCACACTTGCAAGTCACACAACATGGCACTTGATATTTCTGGCAAGAGCATTCACAAGTGCAATTACTTGTCACACATTTGCAGCTTGGGAGGGATTGTGTGAGGTCTGGAAATGGCGGCAATATCATAGTTACTGGCAGCAAATATTCTCCCATCTTCCAACTGAATGACCGAGCTGGAGGCAAGATTGGAACGACACGTGTGCCGTTTATTGAACCAGCGTAGCAGAGACATCTCAACAGATGCTGCTTGAATGCATCCTCTGCATGGGGCAAACATCTAAAGTCCTTCGAGTTTCCACAAGCGATGAATAGATTGGCAGGAAGTGTGAATAAAGAGAACTTTTTTTCCACCATATAATGCCAGCAACAGCTTCCTAGCAGCTCTTATTATTCATCTGTCACCTCTAAGTTATCGCTTTCTCCATATCTTGCAAGAACTTCACAATCTATTTGGTGACGAAACTTCAGGATCTTTGTCTTGCCAATGCCATAGATGAAGTTTGTGTTATCGTTTCCAGAGAAGGCATAAAGGAAAGGCTGAAGGTTGCAGTCACTCAGACCCAGAAGCTTTGCCAGCTCATGAACAGGCACCCACTGAGTGTCGTTGAACAATAGCAGTGTCGTTGAACAATACACCAGCATCACCACAATGTCAGTGTCATTGCCAAAGACCACAACATGTTCAGTGCCCAATTGCTGTGCACTGAATATGGCATGTAGCACGATCCGTGTATCACATTCTTCCTGGCTTGATGCTTGACCGGGAAGATCTATGATGCCAGCTGATGTGACACATATGCTTTTCTTCTCATCCACAAATTCACCAGAGAGGTACAAATCTGTTGTGATGACTTTTTGGCTCTCTGCCTTCTCCCAAGTACAGCGCAGGAAATCTTGGAGCTTTTTCTTGTTGCTTTTGGATGTCATGAACTCCTTGAAGGGTGCCATCTTGATTGTCCCACTGATCTCATACTCTTTTTGAGGTTTGTGGGCACTCCGTCATTGTCGCTCTCATGCTTTTGTCGATTCCACATGGTCATACCTATCCCCAGGGAAATGTACACTGATGCAGATGGCTGGCAATGTACACATGAGCTTGCACAGAAGTATGGCTTGGTACTGATTCAATGTTTCACCTTCAAGAAACTGATGTTGGATGAAGCACACTACGTCCACAATCAAGAAAGTACTCTTGTCAGATTCTAGCAAAGTATCCAATACTTCCATTCGAGATTCTTTCAACAAGACTGCAAGCCATGTTGATTTATTTCTGTGATGCATCCGCCCCTCTGACTCAAATGCGATGGTGGAACTTTCGAGCATTCATATTTGCCTATTGTCTTCTCCAAGTTTTCATCCATCCCGACAGCTTCAGAATTATCACCTCATTGATCATCTGCTCCTTCTGATTTTGAGGTCAGCTCTGCTGCTTTTGTTTTGAATTTATTTCTTCAAATGTGTGAAGCTTTACTTTTATCACTTTCTTTAAATTTTGCTTCAAACATGTGCCTACCTCATTCTTCCCAATTTGCTGAATGTTTGTTACGTCGTTCTTAATGACTTCAGTTACAATTGGGACAGTTTTTCAAGGAGTAGAGCAGGCCTTGTCGTGTGATACACAATGCACAACTATTACCATCAATGGCGACTCTGTCTTAATGTGAAGAAGACCACCTGCTCGATAAGGACGCCAATAGACAACTCCAAGTTAGATTGAATGGTACTCTAATTCGTTTTACCAACACACTGACCTACCTTGGTATTAAGTTGGACAGGGCCCTTAGTTTCCGCAACCATGCTGAGGATGTGACTGGAAAAAACGGCAGCAAGCATCAACCTGCTAAGGAAACTCGCAGGCCATGACTGGGTAGCAGATTTCATAACCTTATGCTCAACCACATTGGCATTGGTGCATGCCCCAGCAGAGTACTGTGTTGCTGCTTGGGGTAGAAATATGCATACAAGGAAAGTGGATGTCCAGCTCAATTCTGCCCTGAATCACCAATGGCTGCCTCAGACCGACACCCACCCACCACCTACCTCTCCTTGCTGGCATCCCGCCTCACCACCTTAGGCGAGAAGCAGCAACCAGACATACTGCACTAAAAGCTTTTGACTCTGAAGTTCATACCCTCGATAACAATATGCACAAACCACTGCAAACTCAATGACCCAAGAGTCAGAAACTTTTCAGTAGCGCAGCCCAGTCTTACAGAGGCTGACAGCTCAAGAGAGCAGACAACAGTGGCTACTCTCAGAGTAGAAAAGGAGGCAATTTGAAGGCAGACTGCAGCATCTGCCACCCAATTCCACCTCTTCAGCTGGCTGCAGACTTCCAAGAAAGGAGTGGTGCCGCTTGAACAGACTGCATACAGGCATTGGGCGCTTTAAGGCTTGCATGTACACCTGTAACCTGGCTGACACAGCAAGCTAAGATAGTAGAGAGCCCCAAACTGCAGAATACTTCGTGAAAGAGTGTCCCATCCACCAGTTGGTATGCGGTTGGAATGCTCTTGCACAGCTTGATCATCAGTCCCAAGAATGGAGAACAAGAACAAGAACAAGAACAAGAACAAGAACGACTTTAATTGCTGCCTGCCCTGTTGCTATGTGAGGCATGTCATTCGAGTTGACGTGAAAAGGGTTCATCAAGTTCTTTGTGATGCACTCAATTATGTCATCAACAGCTTTGGGTTTTCATTCCTCATGGTGCGGATGTGCACTCTTGCTCATTGGAATGTTCATAATTTCTTTGAATCGTGATGAAACTTCAGGAGACACCAGTTTTGTGCACAACCACTTGGTTATTGTTTTGGCATCCAGAGTTATGCCAGTGAAACCACTGAAGTGCGGCAGAAGGTCCCACGCAGCCGGATTGAT
This sequence comes from Eptatretus atami, assembly GCA_035128595.1. Classification (NCBI taxonomy): domain Eukaryota; kingdom Metazoa; phylum Chordata; class Myxini; order Myxiniformes; family Myxinidae; genus Eptatretus; species Eptatretus atami. The sequence continues at coordinate 60,104,579 of CM068956.1, forward strand.
GTCCGCAGGTCCTGAACGCATGGGTGCTCTGACTTGTATAAATACTAACGGAACAAAATTAATAAGTGGAAAACAAGTCTTATCTCACTTATTACATGAATACACAATGCCATATACCTGTAAATAGAGTAAAAAAAAAATAAAAAAATAAAGTACTGATAAAAGCCTTCTGACATGAACCTTGAAATTAATTGATCAACATTCTACATTCTGGCATTGCGCCCAAAATAAGGGGGTAAGGTTGAATTGTTATTAAAATTTGTGTGAATATTGGATCTCATCGGAAATCTGTAAATGTGGTGTGATAGAGGGTTCAATGAAGATGATTTTGATGTATGGAACAATGATAGCAAGTGAGTATCGATGTAGATAAGGTCATTTTTATATGATGCCAATGGCTAAACCCAGAGATATGCTCAAAAAAAATTCATTATGGTGTCTCTTATTCAAATAAAATATAAACCTGATGTTGGCTGAGTGGTTAGGGTGGCTGGCTTGGGATCTTAAGGTCCTGAGTTCAAGCACTGTTGGCCGCTAAATAAACACCAGGTGGGGTTGACTCAGCCTGTCATCCTTCTAAGGTTGGTGAAATGACTACCAGTGTACTGGTATAGGGGCACAGCATCAGCGGTATAGTTGTACCCCAACAAAATGACAGCAACCTGGCAGCAAAGCTGCCTATGCAAGAAGAAGAAGAAGAAATAAAATATCATATATCTACATTTTGTTTCTTTTATGCAATGTGCCTCATCGTTTTGATCATTTTGATACCAAATTTTGATTGGTAGCATTATTTTTGTTGAATATATGGGGAAATCGCATATGTCATCGAATCGGCTCTCGGAAACCCAGTGGTATAAATGTAAGGGCAAGTCCAAGAATTTGCGCATGTTACGTATGGGACATTCAGAAAGTTTAACCCTCTGAAAAGCAATTAAGATAGTCACTGATTTCAGTGATTTTTATTCTAATGTTGGGCATCTGCAAAGAGAATACCCACAATAATTTATGTCGTTAGCCCTTGGGATGATTATGTAATTAAAGAAAACATGGTGCGTTATGTATGGGACCACAAGAAACACGATTTTTCAAATAAGTATGTTCAAGTTCAAAGTTCTCCGAAAGTATTTTATCATTCACCAGAATTTTCAGTATGGAGAAAGTTGAAACATTTACGCAACTTGTCACAAATTCTCTTACAGAAAAAATACACAGTAGTCAAGAGAGATCAATTCGTGTTAACGAAGGATGCGTGACGTATGGGACAAAATTCTCTTTCAGCTTTACATGAGATACATACATTGTTGGTGTAAATTGCCTTTCATACCACAATCAACAGGCTTGAGTACATTTTGACACAAAGATCCAACATTTAACGATTAGAAACTCAGCAATTCATGTGGTAGGACATGAAACAAAGTGATCATCTGATTATTAAGTATTAAAAATGCAAGTATCAGAAGTGCAAAAAAGGTGAATTGTGTTATGCAGTGATCAAATTTATAATTGAATGAAATAAAAGAAGTTTTAAAGCTATAGAAAAAAACACAAACAAACATTTATTCAGAGGTTTACTGCTGTTGAGGCACCCTCTTCTACACTACCTTATATTAGTTATTTGTACCGGTTGTTTGTGTCATTTATGGCATCCATAAAAACAGTAAGTTTCCTGTTTGGAATGATTTTCAATTTTGATTGACTGCAAGACTGACAGAGAGAAGCAATTGCAATACCGCAACTGCACACGCGCACTCAGAGAGAGATTCTGTACAATTTCCCAAATTCAAAGTAATGCGAAACTTCATTTTCCGATTTGTATTCTCGTGTTCAAAATATAAAATTAAATCAAAATTAAGCTGTTCCTCGATCATAGAAATCGACCGATAGACAGACACACAGATAGGACCAATTGCTTAACCCCACTTTGTGCTATGCACACGTTGTAATATTGTTACGAATCTGGAAGCTTACTGCACACAACAGCCGGGTCCTATAGATCAGTTATATCGGTAAGTATGTGTTTCTAGTTAGAATCCATCCCCTGTGTCTAATAGGAATTAAGTGTACGTGCGCTGTGGGTTATTTTATAGATAGGATTTTTAAATCACTTACAACAATGACAACAACGCCCATCTTCGCCCATCTTCACTTTCACAACAACAACTCTCTGCTTTCGGCATTGTCCGCGCTCTTTGCCCGCCGGCGAGCGAGCGTGTGCGTGGGCGGAGTCTAACATGGGCATGGCGTCCCTCTTTGGCCAATCGGCAAGGAGCGGGCGTCTCACCCGCCCCGTCCCCCACTCAAGACCATCGCCATTACGCACGTGGCCGGAGGTGAGGAGGTAGGCGGAGCTACAAACGCCTCCGATTGGGATTCCACCCAGAAGGGTGGGAGTTGCCCCGCCTACCGTGGGCCTGTCCAATGGAAGACGGCCAGGGAATCGCGCGATGGGTCCGACCAATCAGGAGGCGAGTGGCCAGCAGAAGAAGCCCCTCCCTCCTGAAGAGGAGGAGTGTTGTTGTCGGGGTGAGCGTAAAGAGTTTGCGTCCCGGGTGTCTCAAAGCGCGTCTGTCTGGGTCTGCGGCGGACTGCACCCCGCGCATCGGGGGTGTCTCGTCTGGCACGTTGCAGCGAGCAGTCGACCGTTTCATCGGGGGAGATCACCTCGTCTCGCCTCCTCTGGGTATCGCTCCCCTGGTCCGTGCTTTTGGCGACCGGAGCTCCGGGAAGGGGTGGACGACCAGCCGCGCGCTCGCGGCCAGGTAGCCAGCCGTACTGACTCCCAGCCGAACTATCCTCCTCGGCTGGAGAGCCGAATAAAGACCCGGCGGGTCCATTTTCTTTTTGGGTGTGCGTGTCTGTGTGCGGGCCTGTCTTGTCTAAGTAGAACTGTTAAGTGCTTTTGTTGTACATTATTTGCCTTGCTTAGTCGTGATAACTCTGCTCTTTGTGTGTTCCCTCCCCTATTGTTAATAAATCCCCTCTTGTTGAATGTCCCAGCTCGTCCTTGTCCTTGTCCTTTCTATCATTGGTTTGCCGCGCTGCGAACGGAATTAGTAAGGCCATTGCCATAGTTGTACATTTGGACCGACAGGCCTCGGTAACCATCCGCTCGGGTTACGCACGGTAACGGCTCATTCCGCTCGAGGCCTGCCGAGGGTGTGGTTCCCCAGTAGCTTTGCCGCGTGGATACTTAGGTATATTGAAGTTGGCAATTAACCCGACTCCACGCGGTCTAATTATTGGCGATTCATGGGCCTGTAAGGGACCCGTACTTTCGGATTTATCTGAAAGGTACGACCGAAATTCCGGGTGTTCGG
>CM068956.1:60112214-60129648 GCA_035128595.1 Eptatretus atami
CAGGAACTACCTTTGGTAAACCCATGCTGACTACCTTTAATTATTTTGTATATATTTAAATGGTTCTTCATCCGGTGCCTAATTAATGTCTCCAACACTTTCCCCACAACTGAAGTCAAACTAACAGGTCTATAGTTTCCCAATTCTGGTGGATAGACAGAAAGACCACAAACCTACCTGCGGTGAGAGAAAGTGAGAGACACAAAGACGAAGCCTCATCACGGGAGATACCATGATCCTAATGCCTGGTTTCCACAAGCATGAGGCCGAGAAAGAATAGAGCAGTACTCCATCAGGCTGTGGAAGAAAGCTTTGTTTGTGTCAGCGAGCTCAGGTGAGCCAGGAAGGATTTGCACGATGGAGGATTCCCATCGGCGAACTGGCTTTGGAGGCCAGGTTGAAATTGGCTTTCCCATGAAGATATGGCAGATAGTGAGACCGGAAGCTTGAATTGAAAGGACTTCAAGAGGATTGTTGAGAAAAGTAGATGGGGGAAGGGGGAGGCGTTCCAGATGGTCCTTTTCGGAGAGACATCGTGAGAGTGTGAGATTTGTCAGGATTGAAAAGACAAGTTCCATGTGTTGGACACTTGTGATTTTAATCCTAGATCTGCAAAGAGTGAAGAGGCTGCTGCTGCTGATCTGCGCGGTGACAGATGGCACGCGAGGGTGGAGTCATCAGCAAAGAGATCAGAGAATTTTCCAGAGAGTAAGAGAGATCATTGTGAAAAGCAGAACAAGGAACAGGGCCAGTACACCACCTTAAGGACCCAGCTGGACAGGAAGAGGGGGATGGAGAACTCCATCAAGGGAACAAGTGGCCTGCAACAGGAGAGGATTCCTGCAAGCCATGAGTGGAGATGTCCTTGTACCATAGAAGAGAGCTTGGTGAGCAGGGTAGGGTGCCAGACATATGAAAGCAAGCAATATGTTCTAGGAGATGGCTCTGATTTCATGTCAGTCATTGAAGGATCTCCATCCATTTTGGGAGACCAAAAGCAGCATATCCAGGAAGAGTGACTGGTCTGAATCCAAATTGATGATCGGAGAATCAAGCATTGGAGAAGAGGAAGGCATTTAATGTCTGAAGCAATGTGGATTCCATAACTTTGCTATTGATTGGGAAAGGCTGATTGGTCTGTATTTGCAGGGATCTGTTTTTTTGCACGTTTGTTATGCAGAGGGTATGTTTGCTGATTTCCCAGCAGAGTGGCAGATGACCTTGAACAAATGAGAGGGTGAATAGAACAGAGGAGAGTGGAGCAAGAAGCAAGCAAGAGCCAGGTGTTTTAGGACATGTGGGCTGAATGCCGTCTGGACCGGTTGCAGAATTAGAGTCGGATGTTGACGCAGCTTCTCCACCCTGCCAGAAGTAAAAAGGATAACAGCATCCTGGAACAGCTGGGTGGGACTGGGAAAGGTGGGTGTCGAAAGCGATGGGTTTGGGACACAATATGTAGAAGGAAACATGGAGTTTAGGCATTCAGCCTTTCCACGCTGCAGTGTCAGTGGGTACGGAGGGGAACATACACAAAAGACTTAACTTGATGCACAAAGGATTTGGAGGAGGGAACAGGTTTGAGAGTTCAGAACTTGAGATTCGAAAGATGTTGTTTTTCTGGCTTCCTCTGAGGGTAGACACACACACTTGTTCCGAGCTTTTGTGGAAGGAAAAACAAATTAAAAAACTTGAGAATTGCATTCAGTTTGATTGGCCTTTCCTGATGGCTAAGGCAAGTTTTGCTTCAGGACCAACTGCCTTACCAAAGCTTCAGTGTCCATGTGCGGGAGGAAGGTAAGAAACTGAAGAATGAGATGGGATAAATCTGTGCATGAAAGAGAGACAGTTTCTTTAAGAAACCTCCCAGGATGAAGGAACTAGACATGGAGACCAGTCTAAAGTTTGATGGCTGCTTGAAGTCCCTGCAGTCAGCCTGGGTGAAATGCCAGACTCGACGGTACTGAGTGGGTTCTCTAATAGCAGCCAGAGAGATGTCGACTTGAAAGAAATGCAATCAGATTACCCGTATTGGAGCAGAGGAAGAAACAAGCAGATATTTTCAAGGGGAAATGGCAAATCAGGTCCAGAGAGATGGGCGTACCATAGGTTGATCCGGGTCAGGACGTTGAACAGAATGTGTCATCCAATGAGTCACAGAAAGTCTTTTGCTGAAGTGCATGTCAGGTGCAGAGAGGTACCCACACCCAGTCAACTGGCATGATACAGTTGAAGGTCACCATATATGCGGAAGAGAGAGTTGGGATGAGAGGATAGAAAGTTGTCCATGTTTTCGAGAGAAGTGAGATATAAATGGAGTCATCATGATTGGTGGACAAACACCAACAAATAAACTGAGGTGGGCATGGAGGGGAGCCGTAGCCAGAGTATTCTTGGGGTGTGGAGGAGTAGGTAGTGCATGTGAGTGAGAATTATCTTTGATGAAGGAGCAACTCTGGGCCGCCAGGACGAGGCTCAGTCTGTCATACCAGAGAAGAGAGGTAACCAGGGGAAACATATCGAGGGAGTCAGAGACATTTGAAGGAGGAAAGTTCAAGTTAGCAGATATGTCTGGTTTGTCAGTGACAACCTTACAGAAAGATCTATCAGGTTGAGAAAGGCCCCCGATGCTGAGTCCACACTGTTAAGGAAGAGGGAGGAGAAAAGAGGTTTTGGTGCAGGGGAGGGGGGGGGGTAGGATGAGGGAGGAGTAAAGAGAGTTGTTGAAAGAGTGTGGGGATTGGCAGAAGCTAGGGGAGAAAGGCCGGAGAGGAGGAGAAAAGGCTCAGTGGTGACGGGGGGTTTTTTGAAAAAAGGTAACAGTGGGGGGTTGAGGTTGAGGTCAGTGGGGGTCCATAAGACAGGGGGCAGAGGGAAGTTGAAGATTGGAGGAGGTGGAGTGATGAGATGGATAGAGAGAGGTGAGGGAAGGAAGTTCAGCTTGTGGATGTGAGGGGGGCAAACTTTGGGAAGGCGGAGTTGAGATGGAATATCTGGAGGGAGAAGGGTGAGAGGGGTGTGCTTGGAGAGGGAGGGGAGACGATGAGAGCAAGGCAAGGCCAAGGAGCAGGAGAGCAAAATGGGAGGGTGGGGAGAGGGGAAAGGGGAACTTGGTGGGTGGTATGTTGAGAAGGGAGCGCAGGGGAGGTACAGATTTGAAGGGGTTGGGAAAGAGGAGGAGGTGTGCTGAGGGAAGGAAGGAGCATGTTGGGTGATGAGTAGTTTGTACTGATTGAAGAGAGCGAGATATCCTGTCGGTTAGAATGGAGCCCACAATGTTAGAAAACCACTACACTTTGGTACAAAAGAGGAGGAGCTGATATGAAGCAGTAAGACATGAAGAAGTTCCAAGAGCAGAGGTAGGATGAGGGGCAAGATTGGTAGCGGTAGGAGAGCGGGATAACAGTGAGGGGTTTAGGAGGAGGTAGATTTAAGTCGGTGTGAGTGAAATGACACTGAAGTTGAAAAAAACAACAAAAGGACGATTTATGGAATACGAACACTACGTTGCAAATGGAATTTAAAATTATTTAAAGTCAGAGATGCGATTTAAAAAGACATTACATGGGGATGCAATTAAAGAAGAATTAAGAGAATGGAGAAAAGGAAAACATTGTAAACAGTTTGGACTTTTTCGACAAGGGGATGAGGGAAAGGTCAATAAATGAAACAGCTTTTGACGAAGAAAAAGAGTCGCGTAATTTATGATAATATTGAGAACCACAACGTGTGAAGGGAAGTTGTAACATTCTTAGAGACCTTTTATTTGTGGCAATTTCATGGCAAACTAAATGGAATCAAAGAGAAACTAATCAATTTGTCTTAACAAGATTCTTTACTACACACACGCACACACAGATCACTGTGTTCCTGATGGAGCTGACCAGGCTGACAACACCATAGATGTCATGTTACTTACTCAGAGGCAATAGCTCGAGGCTCGGCACTGCCGTGTCTTTCTCCTCTTCCAGCAGTTGCCATATTTCATTTCACTCCAGCCAGGGCTCTTGCCTGCCTGTCCAACCTGCTGCAGTGCGCCAGCTCTGGTCAAACCAATCACAATGAAGCATTGTTTTCACGGACGAAACAAAAAATATAAAAAAAATCTTAAAAACAATAATCTTATATTCCAGAAAACAAGTGACTACCATTGAAAGATTCCTCCAAATGCATAAAACAGCTCTCTCAAACAGTTCAGTCAGAGACAAACGCCTTGCGAAAATTAAAAATCCATTTAATACATTGTCACACCTTTTGGGGAAATTCTTCTGGATGCGACTAAGAACATTACCGATCATGAGAGTGATGTTCACTTGTTGCGAGCATACGTTTGTGAAAAAACAACATTTTTCCAAACAAATTCAAATCACATTTAGTTTTCATTTCATGCATTGATTATAATTTCCAGTGTTCAGAAAAAATGGAATTTTTAAATGATGCAACACATTAATCTTCTGAACGGACAATGGGTATTAACAGTGGAAGCAAAAATAATTCTGGAATAAATAACAAAAAATTGCGGCAAATAGGACTGTTCAATACTGTATTACTGTACTGCAACATATATAATTAATGTTGTTGAACTACCATTTGCAAAGCGACGGTCAATACTGAGTCGTATGTGAATGAGAGTTCGGACCATTGACATTTTGACCTTCAAACAGGCTGATCTTTCACCCTGATAAACACACATGACTCTTTCGCCTGAAGAAGTGAAATTGCATGAGACATGCACAATTTAGACATTTACACACTCCACAGTTTATATAAAGTTTGCTTAATGTGCCTATGCTTTTTGTTTAAAACTCAGATGCACTGCTATTTTCCAGACAAACTTTTACATGTACGCTTGCTCAACACTGATATTCAAAAGTATTATGCTGCTTATTATTATTGAATCCAAATGAACAGTATATGATTCTGTTTATGATAAATATACTCTTATGTTACTTAGGAAAATATAAAAATGAATTTGGAAGACAAATAAACACTCCTTCGAATTCTGGCATTAAAACTTGTATTGAATGTATATGTTAGCCCTTGTAAGCAACCATCTGTTTTCCATTAGAAGTAAGCTGGACAGAGAGCTTGTATGCTTTCCAGCAAAAAGCTTATCTTTGTTTGTATGTGACCCTCGTTCCATTCAGTTATTTCTTGCTTTTCTCTCCTGCTTTCTAATGCAATGCATCCCTTCTAACCCTTTCCTCCCTCCTTTCCTACCAAAACTTGGATAAGAAATACAACGTACCCTTTTTCCTCCCTCCTCTTCTATTCAACCTGTATAAGAATCCTGCTTTGAGGACAAATGAATCAGAAGGGTTGTGCCCTTTTCCATGTTTCATGTATTAAAGATTGAGCTTCTTGGTGCATCGATCCTGAGTTGGAGATTGGTGCTTCGACTTGGAGATTGGGGTTTCTTCGACCATCCATCCATCGATTGGGACCATACTCTGTGCAGAGCGTTGGTGCTGCTTCAGCATCTCCTTGGCTATTGGGCACATCCTGGACGGGTCGCCATCCGACACAGGATACCAGCATGCTGGCACTCATTTTGCCGACTCAAGAAGGATGAAGGCAAGTTAACCCACCTGGTATTAATTCAACAGCTGAGAGGGATTTGAACTCAGGATGCTAGGATCCCAAGCCCACCACTCCAACCATGAAGCCAACACCAGGCATGATGATGAGGCAATTGCATAAAAGAAACAAAACGTAGATATATGATATTTTATTTCGAATGAGAGATTATTATTCTGAAAATTTGAGAAAATCTCTGGGTTTAGGTATTAGCATCATATAATTACTTTATCTGCATCAATACTCACTTCATATCATTGTTCCATCCATCAAAATCATCCCATTCAACCCTCTATCACACCACATATACAGTTCTGATGAGATCAGTATTCACACAAATTTTAATAACAAATTCAACCTTACCCCTTATTTTTGGCATGATGCTGGATTTTGAATGTTGATCAATTTTCAACAAGATCTATGTAAGAAGGCTCAAGTAAGATATGTATTGCTTTTTCTCATGTTCATGAAATTATATCATTCAGTCATATTGTGCGATTTATGCAATCATCAATGCCACTGTCCTCTGAACCATCAGTTTCAGCGAATGTTTTAAGATTCAGTGCTTACTCACATTTGCCCCTCTTCCTTCACACTTGCAAGTCACACAACATGGCACTTGATATTTCTGGCAAGAGCATTCACAAGTGCAATTACTTGTCACACATTTTGCAGCTTGGGAGGGATTGTGTAGGTCTGGAAATGCGGCAATATCATAGTTACTGGCAGCAAATATCTTCCCATCTTCCAACTGAATGACCGAGCTGGAGGCAAGATTGGAACGACACGTGTGCCGTTTATTTGAACCAGCGTAGCAGAGACATCTCAACAGATGCTGCTTGAATGCATCCTCTGCATGGGGCGCAACATCTAAATCCTTCGAGTTTCCACAAGCGATGAAGATTGGCAGGAAGTGTGAATAAAGAGAACTTTTTTTTCCACATATAATGCCAGCAACAGCTTCCTAGCGCTCTTATTATTCATCTGCACCTCTAAGTTATCGCTTCTCCATATCTCTTGCAAGAACTTCACCAATCTATTTGGTGACGAAACTTCAGGATTCTTTTGTCTTGCCAATGCATAGATGAAGTTTGTGTTATCGTTTCCAGAGAAGGCATAAAGGAAAGGCTGAAGGTTGCAGTCACTCAGACCCAGAAAGCTTTGCAGCTCATGAACAGGCACCCACTGAGTGTCTTGAACAATAGCAGTGTCGTTGAACAATACACCAGCATCACCACAATGTCAGTGTCATTGCCAAAGACCACAACATGTTCAGTGCCCAAATTGCTGTGCACTGAATATGGCATGTAGCACGATCCGTGTATCACATTCTTCCTGGCTTGATGCTTGACCGGGAGATTATGATGCCAGCTGATGTGACACATATGCTTTTCTTCTCATCCACAAATCACCAGAGAGGTACAAATCTGTTGTGATGACTTTTGGCTCTCTGCTTCTCCCAAGTAAGCGCAGGAAATCTTGGAGCTTTTTCTTGTTGCTTTTGGATGTCATGAACTCCTTGAAGGGTGCCATCTTGATTGTCCCACTGATCTCATACTCTTTTTGAGGTTTGTGGCACTCCGTCATTGTCGCTCTCATGCTTTTGTCGATTCCACATGGTCATACCCTATCCCCAGGGAAAGTGACACTTGATGCAGATGGCTGGCAAGTACACATGAGCTTGCACAGAAGTATGGCTTGGTACTGATTCAATGTTTCACCTTCAAGAACTGATGTGGATGAAGCACACTACGTCCACAATCAAGAAAGTACTCTGTCAGATTCTAGCAAAGTATCCAATACTTCCATTCGAGATTCTTTTCAACAAGACTGCAAGCCATGTTGATTTATTCTGTGATGCATCCGCCCTCTGACTCAAATGCGATGGTGGAACTTTCGAGCATTCATATTTGCTATTGTCTTCTCCAAGTTTTCATCCATCCCGACAGCTTCAGAATTTCACCTCATTGATCATCTGCTCTTCTGATTTTGAGGTCAGCTCTTGCTGCTTTTGTTTTGATTTATTTCTTCAAATGTGTGAAGCTTTACTTTTATCACTTTCTTTAAATTTTGCTTCAAAACATGTGCCTACTCATTCTTCCCAATTTGCTGAATGTTTGTTACGTGTTCTTAATGACTTCAGTTACAATTGGGACAGTTTTTCAAAGGAGTAGAGCAGGCCTTGGTCGTGTGATACACAATGCACAACTATTACCATCAATGGCGACTCTGTCTTAATGTGAAGAAGACCACCTGCTCGATAAGGACGCCAATAGACAACTCCAGTTAGATTGAATGGTACTCTAATTCGTTTTACCAACACACTGACCTAGCCTTGGTATTAAGTTGGACAGGGCCTTAGTTTCCGCAACCATGCTGAGGATGTACTGGAAAAAACGGCAGCAAGCATCAACTGCTAAGGAAACTCGCAGGCCATGACTGGGTAGCAGATTTCATAACCTTATGCTCAACCACATTGGCATTGGTGCATGCCCCAGCAGAGTACTGTGTGCTGCTTGGGGTAGAAAATATGCATACAGGAAAGTGGATGTCCAGCTCAATTCTGCCCTGAATCACCAATGGCTGCCCTCAGACCGACACCCACCCACCACCTACCTCTCTTGCTGGCATCCGCCTCACCACCTTAGGCGAAACGCAGCAACCAAGACATACTGCACTAAAAGCTTTTGACTCTGAAGTTCATACCCTCGTAACAATATGCACAAACCACTGCAAACTCAATGACCCAAGAGTCAGAAACTTTTCAGTAGCGCAGCCCAGTCTTACAGAGGCTGACAGCTCAAGAGAGCAGACAACAGTGGCTACTCTCAGAGTAGAAAAGGAGGCAATTTGAAGGCAGACTGCAGCACTGCCACCAATTCCACCTCTTCAGCTTGGCTGCAGACTTCCAAGAAAGGAGTGGTGCCGCTTGAACAGACTGCATACAGGCATTGGGCGCTTTAAGGCTTGCATGTACACCTGTAACCTGGCTGACACAGCAAGCTAAGATAGTAGAGAGCCCCAACTGCAAGAATACTTCGTGAAAGAGTGTCCCATCCACCAGTTGGTATGCGGTTGGAATGCTCTTGCACAGCTTGATCATCAGTCCCAAGAATGGAGAACAAGAACAAGAACAAGAAACAAGAAAGAACGACTTTAATTGCTGCCTGCCCTGTTGCTATGTGAGCATGTCATTCGAGTTGACGTGAAAAGGTCATCAAGTTCTTTGTGATGCACTCATTATGTCATTCAACAGCTTTGGGTTTCATTCCTCATGGTGGGATGTGCACTCTTGCTCATTGGAATGTTCATAATTTCTTTGAATCTGATGAAACTTCAGGAGACACCAGTTTTGTGCACACCCACTTGGTTATTGTTTTGGCATCCAGAGTTATGCAGTGAAACAACTGAAGTGCGGCAGAAGGTCCCACGCAGCCGGATTGATGTCCGCAGGTCCTGAACGCATGGGTTGCTCTGACTTGTATAAATACTAACGGAACAAAATTAATAAGTGGAAAACAAGTCTATTCTCACTTATTACATGAATACACAATGCCATATACCTTGTAAATAGAGTAAAAAAAAATAAAAAATAAAGTACTGATAAAAGCCTTCTGACATGAACCTTGAAATAAATTGATCAACATTCTACATTCTGGCATTGCGCCCAAATAAGGGGTAAGGTGTTGTTTTATTAAAATTTTGTGTGAATATTGGATCTCATCGGAAATCTGTAAATGTGGTGTGATAGAGGGTTCAATAAGATGATTTTGATGTATGAACAATGATAGCAAGTGGAGTTCGATGTAGATAAAGGTCATTTTATATGATGCCAATGGCTAAACCCAGAGATATGTCAAAAAAATTCATTATGGTGTCTCTTATTCAATAAAAATATAAACCTGATGTTGGCTGAGTGGTTAGGGTGGCTGGCTTGGATCTAAGGTCCTGAGTTCAAGCACTGTTGGCCGCTTAAATAAACACCAGGTGGGGTTGACTCAGCTGTCATCCTTCTAAAGGTTGGATGAAATGACTACCAGTGTACTGGTATAGGGCACAGCTCAGCGGTATAGTTGTACCCCAACAAAATGACAGCAACTGGCAGCAAAGCTGCCTATGCAAGAAGAAGAAGAAGAAATAAAATATCATATATCTACCATTTTGTTTCTTTTATGCAATGTGCCTCATCGTTTTGAATCATTTTGATACCAAATTTGATTGGTAGCATTATTTTTGTTGATATATGGGGAAATCGCATATGCATCGAATCGGCTCTCGGAAACCAGTGGTATAAATGTAAGGGCAAGTCCAAGAATTTGCGCATGTACGTATGGGACATTCGAAAGTTTAACCCTCTGAAAAGCAATTAAGATAGTCACTGGATTTTATTCTAATGTTGGGCATCTGCAAAGATAGAATACCCACATAAATTTATGTCGTTAGCCCTTGGGATGATTATGTAATTAAAGAAAACATGGTGCGTTATGTATGGGACCACAAGAAACACGATTTTTCAAATAAGTATGTTCAAGTTCTCAAAGTTCACCGAAAGTATTTTATCATTCACCAGAATTTTCAGTATGGAGAAGTGAAACATTACGCAACTTGTCACAAATTCTCTTACAGAAAAAACTACCAGTAGTCAAGAGAGACTATTCGTGTTAACCGAAGGATGCGTGACGTATGGGACAAATTCTCTTTCAGCTTTACATGAGAACTACATACATTGTTGGTGTATTACCATGCTTTCATACCACAATCAACAGGCTTGAGTACATTTTGACACAAAGATCCAACATTTAGCGATTAGAACTCAGCAATTCATGTGGTAGGACATGAAACAAAGTGATCATCTGATTATAGTATAAAAAATGCAAGTTCAGAGTGCAAAAAAGGTGAATTGTGTATGCAGTGATCAAATTTATAATTGAATGAAAATAAAGAATTTTTAAAGCTATAAAAAACACAAAACAAACATTATTCAGAGGTTTACTGCTGTTGAGGCACCCTTTTCTACACTACTTAATTGAGTTATTTGTACGGTTGTTTGTGTCATTTTATGGCATCCATAAAAAACAGTAAGTTTCCTGTTTGGAATGATTTCAATTTTGATTGACTGCAAGACTGACAAGAGAGAAGCAATTGCAATACCGCAACTGCACACGCGCACTCAGAGAGAGATTCTGTACAATTTCCCAAATTCAAAGTAATGCGAAACTTCATTTCCGATTTGTATTCTCGTGTTCAAAATATAAAATTAAATCAAAATTAAGCTGTTCCTCGATCATAGAAATCGACCGATAGACAGACACACAGATAGGACCAATTGCTTAACCCCACTTTGTGCTAATGCACACGTTGTAATATGTTACGAATCTGGAAGCTTACTGCACACAACAGCCGGGTCCTATAGATCAGTTATATCGGTAAGTATGTGTTTCTAGTTAGAATCCATCCCCTGTGTCTATAGGAATTAGTGTACGTGCGCTGTGGTTATTTTATAGATAGGATTTTTAAATCACTTACAACAATGACACAACGCCCATCTTCGCCCATTCTTCACTTTCACAACAACAACTCTCTGCTTTCGGCATTGTCGCGCGCTCTTTGCCCGCCGGCGAGCGAGCGTGTGCGTGGGCGGAGTCTAACATGGGCATGGCGTCCTCTTTGGCCAATCGGCAAGGAGCGGGCGTCTCACCCGCCCCGTCCCCCACTCAAGACCATCGCCATTACGCACCGTGGCCGGAGGTGAGGAGGTAGGCGGAGACAAACGCCTCCGATTGGGATTCCACCCAGAAGGGTGGGAGTTGCCCGCCTACCGTGGGCCCTGTCCAATGGAAGACGGCCAGGGAATCGCGCGATGGGTCCGACCGAATCAGGAGGCGAGTGGCCAGCAGAAGAAGCCCCTCCCTCCTGAAGAGGAGGAGTGTTGTTGTCGGGGTGAGCGTAAAGAGTTTGCGTCCCGGGTGTCTCAAAGCGCGTCTGTCTGGGTCTGCGGCGGACTGCACCCGCGCATCGGGGAGTCAGTGCGGGTGTCTCGTCTGGCACGTTGCAGCGAGCAGTCGACCGTTTCATCGGGGGAGATCACCTCGTCCTCGCCTCCTCTGGGTTCGGCTCCCCTGGTCCGTGCTTTTGGCACCGAGTCCGGGAAGGGGTGGACGACCAGCCGCGCGCTCGCGGCCAGGTAGCCAGCCGTACTGACTCCCAGCCGAACTATCCTCCTCGGCTGGAGAGCCGAATAAAGACCCGGCGGGTCCATTTTCTTTTTGGGTGTGCGTGTCTGTGTGCGGGCCTGTCTTGTCTAAGTAGAACTGTTAAGTGCTTTTTGTTGTACATTATTTGCCTTGCTTAGTCGTGATAACTCTGCTCTTTGTGTGTTCCTTCCCCCTATTCTAATAATTCCCCTCTTGTTGAATGTCCCAGCTCGTCCTTGTCCTGTCCTTTCTATCATTGGTTTGCCGCGCTGCGAACGGGAATTTAGTAAGGCCATTGCCATAGTTGTACATTTGGACCGACGGCCTCGGTAACCCTCCGCTCGGGTTACGCACGGTAACGGCTCATTCCGCTCGAGGCCTGCCGAGGGTGTGGTTCCCCAGTAGCTTTGCCGCGTGGATACTTAGGTATATTGAAGTTGGCAATAACCCGACTCCACGCGGTCTAATTATTGGCGATTCATGGGCCTGTAAGGGACCCGTAATTCGGATTTATCTGAAAGGTACGACGAAATTCCGGGTGTTCGGTGGAGCCGACTCTACTGCTCCATCTAGCGGTCGTGCTCGCCATCGAGACCAGCCCACAACAATATAATTGCTGATTTGAAGAAGTAATGAGAGATTCCAATCATTTGAGAGCTTTAGATTCCACAGAATTCCAGGAGTGACGCGTGTGTGATGCTGAGGCACCAGCCCATCAGCCAAGACAGCAGCAAGGAAACTCCAATGAGTTACGAACAAAGACCTTGTAGCACCAAGAGTAGCTCATATTTTCCAAAGAAAGACTTGGATCGACAGAGGATACAGAGTCTGCGGCTGATTTTGGAAAGCCAGCTTTGCTCTGGGGTCGGCCCAGGAAAGGTCATGGCTGATGTAAGGCCTAGGGAAGTTCAACTATACGTGAACATACATGGCGTCTAAGAACATAATCTAACTAATGCCCTCTCCATATATGCAACAGTATAATGCGATGGTGGCTAACCTAAGCTAGATCTGGTCCTCAAACAACGAAGGTTCACAAGATCCTCTTCACCGCAATTATAAAGCAAAGTGTGCATTATAAATAAAATAAAAATTGTACTCGTTGTGGCTCGTGAAGAAGCTAGTACACTGATAGAATCAGGACATAACAGGACAAAAAGGAACAGTAGAGAGAGAGCTATATTTATTACAATTTAACAAGAGCTTTCTATTACATTATCAGACTCAGTGATGTAACGGTTATAACACCTGCTCTGAGTCTGGAAGGTCGGTGGTTCAAACCCAGACCGAGTAATACCAAAGTCTATAAAATGGTACATGCTGTTTCCTGCTTACGCTCAGCTTTTGAGGAAGAGTAAAGACAAACAACGCAAAGAAGATATGGCAACCATCTGCATCCAGTGTAAATAAGCCTCCAAGAAAATGCTTCTGTAGCACTTGTGCTCTGTAAAGAATAGGGTACATCAAATGAAAAAATATATTACATTCAAGTATGCAATAGAGGATTGAACACATAATTCCAAAATTAAAAAATTAAAAAAGTAGAATGGCACTTGGTAGAGCACATACCTCTGCCAGGCTGACAGTTTACGTTTTATATCCCACTGATGGGCTGGATCAGATCTTCACCAAAATCAAATCAATTCTTCCTTGTCACACAGCCAATTTGTCTACCAAGAAGTTTTGTCTGAATCCAATCATAAAGCTTTGAATTATCATGCAACATATAGTTTTTGGGCCTATCTCTCAATAGTGACAATCTTTTTTTTTTAATTCGGGTCCGGATCCGGATCTTTGACCAAATCTAATCAATTTGTCATCGTCACACAACCCACCTGTCCACAAAGTTTCATCCGAATCCATGCATATCCTTTTTAGTTATCCTGCTGACAAGCGACAGACAGACAGACGACAGACAGACAGACAGACAGACGAAGACAAACAGACAAACAGGGGTGAAAACATAACCTCCATCCACTTGGTGGCAGAGTAAATAAAACATTGAAAGTCATTAACTAAACAGAATTAATGCAAGTTCTGAGTGAACCATATTTTGTGGATAGCATTTCAAAAAGTGACCATAACAGTGAAAAGTGCAAACCATGTGGATGGGGGTGAAGGTAGATGTGTTGCAGGTCGCAAGCAGCCACCGACATCACTACTCTCGTGTATTGACAAGCATACACAACATGTGCTCAAATCATGTGAGCCGCCATGGTAAGCATGGGGGAGAAACCAATGGTTGCACTTCTCCATAAAATTTCATCAACGGTGACCAAATTATGCGGGAGGTTATCTTTTGTTGTTCACCAAAGCACTTGCAATTCACCAGAACATATTATGATCGGGTATTGCTGGTTAAGGGCGTGCAAAATTTGAATTACTACTTCCACCCACTGGAAGGTGGAAAGAGGTTGTTTTCACACCTGTCTGTCTCTTTTGTTGTGTGGGATATCTCAAAAAGTTGTTGACAGATTTGGATGAAACTTGAATGGGCAGGTTGGGTGTGGTGACAACGATGGATTGAATCGATTTTGGTGAAGATTGATTAGATTTGGTTTTGTGCTCTACTGAGTGCCAATTCTAGTAATTCACTGTTACGTCTCACTAATGATGACAAAGGCTATAACACCACTGTTTACATTTGTATTGATGTAAGGGTAAACTTTTACACATCCATATCCCATTGCATTTTCACGTCCATCCATCCATCCATTGGGACCATACTCCTGTGCAGAGCGTTGGTGCTGCCTAAGCAGTTTCCTTGGTTTTGGGCACAATCCTGGACGGGTCGCACTCTGACACAGTATACCAGCATGCTGGCATCATTTTGCTGACCTGGGAAAGGATGACAGGCCGAGTTAACCCACATGGTATTAATTCAACAGCTGAGCGGGATTTGAACTCAGGACCCTAGCATCCAACCCAACCAACCTTAAAACCTTAGCCAACGCAAGGCATTTGCACGTGTTTGAGTTGTTTATCTGTAGTAAGCCTTGTGGGAGATTTTGCCACCTTAATGAAGTTGTTAAAAATTGCACACAAATACCATGTGATACGTTGTTTGAAATTACAAAGAACATGAATTCGCTTTGTTGGTCACATTACAAACTCTATTTTTGCCTCTTTTTGTTTAGGTGTCTGGCCCTCTCCCCATAAAGCCTGGGATTTGTGAAGTTCCGCAGAGACTGTTGTCCTCCGACAGGTTCTCCATCTCAGCCAAGGAACTCGGTCGTTCTGTCAGAGTGGTCATTGGGTTCTTCGTCACCTCCCTGACCAAGGTCCTTATTGCCTGGTTGCTCAGTTAGGTCAGCTGGCCAGCTCCAGGAAGAGTCTGGGTAGTTCCATATTCTTGACATTTCCTAATGATGAGGCTCACTGTGCTCTTGGGAACTTTCACCACTCTGGAAATGTGTTCATATCCTTCCCAGATGTATCCATCACAATTCTATCTTGGAGTTCTACGGACAGTTCTTGACTTCATAGTATAGTTTCTGTCTGACATGCACTGTCAACTGTGGGACCTCAATATAAAGGTGGTGTTCTTTGTGTCATGTCCAGTACAAGGAAACACAAGAAATTAGACACAGGTGAGGCCATTCAGCCATCATGCCTGCGTGACATCAACAACACAACTAATTTATCAACACAGATCCAAAGAAGAAAATGCTAAATGAATTTAATTAATTTAATTTTTTTTAGTGTTTTTTTATTTATCTATTTTTTTTAAAGTTTTTGTATTGTTTTTTTTGTAAATGTTTTTTTTCTTCTCCTCAGGGGAGGGGGCATGGGCTTGGTTGAAAACACACATCAACCACACAACACCCTTGACGAGACCCCGCCAACGGCAACTCCATACACATGCACCACAATCACCCATCAATGCTCAAACTACCCAAAAGTCCTCCAAATCCTTTATCCTCGTCCATCTCATAACTAAGTACCTATCTAATTGAATTTAAACTTGTCACTGTTTCTTCTGCACTACCTTTCCAAGGAGACCATTCCTTGCATTAACGACTCTGAGTAAAAGACCCCGCTTAATACCATCTTAACAATCCTCTTCTTACTCTCAAGGCTATGGTCCCTGGTCCTATCACTGTCTACTCTGTTGAATATTAATTTATCTGTACCTTTCAATATCTTAAACATCTCCATAAATCTCCTCGTAACCGCCTCCTTTCTAATGTATAAAGCCCTGTCTCCTTCAGCTGCTCCTCATAGCTGAGTCCAGCTAGGCCCAGAATAATCTAGTAGCCCGCGCTGCAACCTCTCTATGGCATATATGTCCTTCCTGAGTTGTGGTGACCAAACTGCACACAAAATTCTAGATGTGGCCCTCACTAAATTCCTGTACAAGGTTAACACCACCTCTTTTGATTTATAATTGATCCCCCTCCAAATACAACCTAAAACGATTTACTTTAACCTATAGCTGACTGGCACTGTGCTGCCTGCTTACCTCCGTATCTATTACCTCCCCCAGATCCTTCCTGTGTGACACGCTTCCAAAATTTATCCATTACATCATGTAATCTCTTATTTTCAATTGTTCTTTCCATCCAACACTTACACTTGCTCAGGTTAAATTCCATCTGCCAATCTTTTGCCCACTATGCCAGTATCAATACTTTCCTGTATCTGACACCACCCCTCTTGCATGCACCTTACCTCAAAAGCTTTGTCATCCACAAATTTGGAAAGCTTACTCTTTACCCCATTATTCAAATCGTTGATGTAAATATTAGAATAGTAATGGTCTGAGTACTGATCCCAGAGGTACCCCACTACTTACATCCCTCCCAGCCAGACATCCTCCACTCACAGCACTCTTTGCTTCCTACCATAAGCCAGTTTGCAATCCATTAGCTACCTGCAAGCCAAACACAAGCCCTCACTTTGGCTAACAACCTCCGAAGTGGTACCTTATCAAATGCCTTCTTAAGTCTAGATATGCTATGTCCTTCCTCATCCACCCAATCAGACACTGCTTCATCGAACTCTAAAGATTTGTTAGACAGGAACCTACTTTGGTAAACCCATGCTGACTACCTTTAATTTTTTGTATATATTTAAAATGGTTCTTCATCCGGTGCCTAATTAATGTCTCCAACACTTTCCCCCACATGAAGTCAAACTAACAGGTCTATAGTTTCCCAATTCTCTCTGGATCCTTTTTTAAATAATGGTGTTACATTTGCTCTCTCCAATCCTCCGTACCTGTCCTGACTCCAGTGAGAAATTGAAAATATCGTTAACATCTCGCTTACCTGCTCAGCCACTTCCATCAATACTCTCGGGTGCATATTATCTGGACCCGGAGCCATATGTACTCTTAGATTACCTAGCTGTTCCTTTACTTCCTCACTCCAACCTGGATTTTTCTGTAAAAGCCCTTCATCACCTCCTCCATAGATACTCTCAGCTATGTCAATTCTCCTGACTGTTCTTGTGTAAAAGTTGAAGAAAAATAACCTGTTTAATAAGCCTGCCATCTCACTTTCATCACTAACCACTTCTCCAGTGCTATTCCTAAATGGACCCACACTGGTCCTAACCTGTTCTTTTTCTCCTGATATACTTAAAGAAGCCTTGCTGTTACTTTAATATCCTTAGCCATGTCCTTCTCATACTCCTCTTTGGCTTGCCAAGTTATTTATTCACTT
>CM068956.1:60130170-60147485 GCA_035128595.1 Eptatretus atami
AGGGAAGAGTTTTGCTTATGGGGATTTTAACTTGCAAGGGATTAAGATTGGATCCAGACCGATGTCTTATCTTCATTTTGGGATCGACTTAAAAGGTCTAAACACGCACTCCCCCTCGTGGGCTTATCTACCAAACTGGGTAAAAAGCATCCTGGACTAAAAGAGGAGAAATCTCATCTGCTCTGCCCTTTCCTGTTTGGACCAATCTACACCTGTCAAAGTTAAAATCCCCCCATAATCAATAAGCTTCACCCGACCTAGAATCCTGCATTCTTAACACCAGTCCTTTGTCACAACCCTACACGCACTCCCTACACCTTACGGTCCATATCTTCCCCCTCCCCACGCAGCGGGAGTCATGCTGTCCATTTTTTTTTTTTTTATCGTATTCTTTTAAAATTTTTATACAAGTTTTTAATCTTAGTTTCTATCTCAAATAGATATAGGTGCTGTCGATCTTGGATGCAAGCTGTCATTAACCAGATTCTTCTCCTCCTACATTCACACGATACACTTGTACCTTCTAACGCTCTGTCGATAGTACGGTTCACGGCGATCAAGACATTATCGCTGCGAGACTAACACGTAAGAAACACTAATACACCCCGATGTTACAATGGTTCTACAAAGCCTTGCCAATCTTTATCTGAAGCTTGAGGGTAGAAGTTCAGAAGGTAGGGTAAGGACCACTGTTGTCCGATCCTTGAAAATCAACGAATGGCAAACTTCCCCTTCTAGGCCTATGCCTAACATACGAGAACATAGGTATCGAGATCATCCGTAGATCTTCGGTATCCAGATAGACATAATAACAACCGAGGCAAACAACACTCTCAACCCAAGCAGGAACCTAAAAAAATAACAAGGGCCTTCATACCTTAAGCCCTCAAGTTTCCCTACCATCTACAATTACATAAGGAGCGAACAACGCCGAGAAAACCCCACTAAACCTGCTCCTGGGAACCTCTCGAAAAGGAATCCCCACAGGGTAAAATCAAGTTAACAGTCTAACGCTCACACTGAAAAGAGTGGCGTCGCTCCAAGGAATAACCACAAAGAAGACTGATTAACAGACTCAATTTGAGAAGCGTATCGAAAACCAAGAGAGAAAACCACAGGGTGGGTTGAATGCAAAAAACATTCATGCAGAGATCAT
The DNA here is from genome assembly GCA_035128595.1 of Eptatretus atami. NCBI lineage: Eukaryota > Metazoa > Chordata > Myxini > Myxiniformes > Myxinidae > Eptatretus > Eptatretus atami. The sequence continues at coordinate 60,131,327 of CM068956.1, forward strand.
TAGTGACACATACTATTATTTGATGAATTAACAGTTAAGGCAATAAATATTAGGTTTATTATATAAACAGAAGAAGCTAGAAGTATTGAATTTCCAAACACTGTCACAATTTATAGGAAGTAAACAGAGGCTAAGTGAATAAAGATAACATCTGTGGCACAAAAAACACAACAATACAGAGTTAATAACTATGTTTATGAAGAAATCAAAGCGAAACACAGAGCACAAATATGTTGCAAATAAATGTCAGAGGAGTAGCGAAACTTCGTGGAAGGCACTGTAACAAGTAAATTAATACCGCATTCAAGCATAGGGCTTTCCACTATTAGAAGTTAATAATTCAAGAAAAGAGTAAAAAACACAGAGTTCATCGACTTAATCCTCAGTAGTAATGGGACAATTATCGAAAATGCACGTGGAGAGCTGGTTGACTACTTGTTCCATAATCTAGATATAGACATGACGATAGCTGAAATTGTCATTGTCCTAAATGCTCGAACCACTATAAATCCACAGTAATATAACAGCTGTTCTATCATATATTTTTAATTAGATCACTGCAAGATTCAAGCTCTCAATACGGCACAAATGGAACAGACACAGTGAGAAGCAATTGCCATATTAGCTGAAGAGTAATTCCTATGGAGGTACCGATGCAACGAACGCGCGATTTTATATGAGCAGCAAGAAGATTCAAAAGTTTCGACGCCTGACGGTACTGAGTAACATGTTTGATGTGGACAGCCTAGGGTTGAATCTTTAAAAGAGTCACATAAGCTGCACGAGGGGAATCTCGCGAGATAATAATATGGTCACCGCGCAGGAGTATGTTGTGGAATGCTGAGAGTGTGCATGCTAGCCAGGTCAAGGCGCCTAGGATGTTAACGTATTTATTTTTTTCACATTTCTCTACCCTTACCACATGCCCTTTTGAATTCTTCATGTACTCCTCCTTCCTCCTCTTCCTTCACACCCAGAGCCCCGTAAAAGCATCCTACCAGTATCTTACTGTTTTTACAATCTCTAATCTCTACCCATACAGAATCCTCCACATTTATTCCTTCCTTAATGTCACCCCTTTCTCTTGATGCAATGCTGTCATTTACTCAGATTGCTTCTCCTCCTCATATCACACCGATACACCTTGTAGCCTTCTAATCCTGTCCTCTAGTTACTCTCCTCCTCAAACTATGTCTCACTCACTGCAACTATATCCTACTCCTCGTTATCTACTTTGGCTTCAAGCTCTTCCATCTTATTATTTAAACTTCTGGCATTGGTATAGAATATGTTTCACTTTTCCCTTCCTGAAATTCTATTTTCTTGCCTGGCCTTATTCATCACAATTACATCATCCGTTCCTTCCTTAATACCGTTCAAACCCTCCACTGACCTAAAAAAAAGCCTGAATTCCTTCCTTAATTCCCACTGCAAACCTTGCTGCCCCCTTTCTATTTAACATACGAGCATCATTCCGGAAACACTCTCTTTGTCCCTGAAATGATTCCCACTGCTTCTTTAATCAATCAATTGAATTGGCCACAGGTGGACTCCAAGCAAGTTGTAGAGACATCTCAAGGATGATCAAAGGAAATTGGATGCACATGATCTCAATTTGGAGTGTCATAGCAAAGGGGTTGAATACTTGTTGATGCAAGACATTTCAGCTTTTCATTTTTTATTAATTTGTGAAAAATTTCTAAAAAAAAGAAAAATTCCACTGACATTATGGGGGTATTTTGTGAAGATCGGTGACAAAACAAAATCTGAATTTAATACATTTTAAATTCAGGCTGAAACACAACAAAATGTGAAAATGTCAAGGGGTGCGAATACTTTCTGAAGGCGCTGTAAATATATAGCAATAAGGGCATAGTGCAATGGTAATAAAAAGTACCATCTCTGAACCTTAGTTTAGGATACATCGGTAAGCTACTTTCCATAATCATTTTCACAACATGCTGATTCATTTCCTAATCTCTGAAGATAAACCACAGTAATTGCTTTCACATTTTAATAGAAAGCAGATTTGCAAACTGGCATGTTTAACATCGTTCTAGTTACCTCCACCACCGAAGGTGAAAGTGGTTATGTTTTCACCCCTCTCTGTCTGTTTGATTGTCTGTTTGTTAATTGCCGGAATCCTTTGGATTTCGGAAATTATGTTGGTCGGTTGTGTGTGTCATTCTGTGTATCTGTCTGTCTGTCTGTTTGTTTGTGTGTGTAATTTACCCTGTAGCAGCCACACCGTTTCAGCGATCATGACCAAACTGGGTACAGACGTCGGCCATGGTCAAACTTACACTTGTCGTTTTTGGTAATCTAGGTCAAGGTCAAGGTCAAGGTCACCGAAAATCGAAAATTCTTATTTTCGCAATAACGTCCGCTAAATGTTCGTATCGACTTCAAACCAAATCCAAAATGTGCATCTTCCAATACTGCATCCAACCATATGTCTCATTGGGTGTCACACCAACACCCTTCTTAGTGGTCGGGGTCGAATGTCAGGGGGGTCGGCTGTCAAAAATTTCAAATTGCGATAAAAACGCCATTTCAAGTCCGATTGACTTCCAAGTTATGGTCATGACCAAACCAAGTGCGATAACTCATTAAACAGCAGCACTTATCGACTTATAAGAACCAAATTAATTTCCAGGTTTTTGTTTTTTCAGAGATCATGGAGATATGACAGTTATTCCCGCAATTCCTTGCTCAACGAGCAATTTCATTTGATTGTCTGTTTGTTTGTTAATTGCTGTAATCCTTCGGATTACCCCCGAAGCATGAACCACAGGATTCAATGCAAAAAAAAATCATTACATATTCCATGAGTCCCACCAATGTTGATTGCATCAACAAAATTTCATGAAACCATGTTTTAAAATGTGCCTGTATTTGCATTTTACGATATTTTTGACCCCGCCAAGGGACCCAGGGGGTTGGGGCCAAAAATGATACTGCACTCGCACATTTAGCCATGCAGTGATGATAACAACCAAGTTTGGTGGATTTCTACACAACTGTTTAGGAGGATATCGCAAGACGGGTGGACAGACACCGATTATAATATCCCCCCTTTTTTTTTTTCAAAAAGCATGGGGTAAAAAGCTTGAAAACCCCTTCATTTCAGGTAGGGGTGGTGAGAGCCAGCAGGGGTCCAGGGAAAACAACTTCACTCCCCCCACCCCATCCTTTTCACTTTATTTTTAGTTTTTTTATCTATCTAGTAATAGATAAAAATCTAGTATCTAGTTTTTTTAATCTATTTTAGTAAGACCGATCTAAAAACTAGATCATAAATTTATAATTATTTTTTTTGAAGACAGCAGTAATTACATGTTTAGACAATATTAATGACAGTAAAGGACTATCTATTTCAATAATGTTGTTTGCGCAACTTGAAAAATTGGTCAGTGCATGTCCGAAATGTGCCTGGAAGCTCGTCACATGCAAGTCCAGAATTCCATTACAATAGTATATGACTATTTAATATAAAGCAACTAGTCAATTTCAACGACAGCAAAAAGATACAAAATATGGCCACAGTACTACTAGACATTTCATGATATTCAACTGAATGAAAGTATACACAATTTAATAACTTCAGACAGTAAATGATTTCATGCAATTAAGGAGGAAGCAAATTCAGACCCTCATGCTGCTGACTGCAAAACATGCAGCAAGGTAATGCACATTCAGAGGTGGATTAAGATTTTTTGGAGCCCGGGGCACAAAAAAATATTTCACCCAAAAAAAACATAAGAAGAAAAAGAGGACGCGGTGTTTTTTCACCCAAAAACACCCCAAGAGGAGGACTCCATGTTATTTACACCCAAAAAGGAGGACTCCGTGTTATTTACACCCAAAAAGGAGGACTCCGTGTTATTTACACCCAAAAGGAGGACTCCGTGTATTTACACCCAAAAAGGAGGACTCCGTGTTATTTACACCCAAAAAGGAGGACTCCGTGTATAGCAAAAAGGAGGACTGTTTTAACCCAAAAGGAGACTCCTGTTATTACGCCAAGGAGGACTCCGTGTTTATAAACGCGCCAAAAGGAGGACTCCGTGTTATAACGGCCCAAAAGGAGGACTCCGTGTTATAAACGGCCAAAAGGAGGACTCCGTTTATACCCAAAAGGAGGACTCCGTGTTATAACGGCCCAAAAGGAGGACTCCGTTTATAACGCCCAAAAGGAGGACTCCGTGTTATAACGGCCCAAAAGGAGGACTCCGTGTTATTAGCCCAAAAAGGAGGACTCTGTGTTTATTTATGCCAAAAAGGAGGACTCCGTGTGTAAAGGCCAAAAGAGGACTCCGTGTGTAAAGGCCCAAAAGGAGGACTCCGTGTGATAAAGGCCCAAAAGGAGGACTCCGTGTGATAAAGGCCCAAAAGGGGACTCCGTGTGATAAAGGCCCAAAAGGAGGACTCCGTGTGATAAAGGCCCAAAAGGAGGACTCCGTGTGATAAAGGCCAAAAGGAGGACTCCGTGTGATAAAGGCCAAAGGAGGACTCCGTGTGATAAAGGCCCAAAAGGAGACTCCGTGTGATAAAGGCCCAAAGAGGACTCCGTGTGATAAAGGCCCAAAAGGAGACTCCGTGTGATAAAGCCCAAAAGGAGGACTCGTGTTGATAAAGCCCAAAAGAGGACTCCGTGTGATAAAGGCCCAAAAGGAGGACTCCGTGGATAAAGCCCAAAAAGGAGGACTCCGTGGATAAAGGCCCAAAAGGAGGACTCCGTTGTGATAAAGGCCCAAAAGGAGGACTCCGTGTGATAAAGGCCCAAAAGGAGGACTCCGTGTGATAAAGGCCCAAAAGGAGGGACTCCGTGTGATAAAGGCCCAAAAGGAGGACTCCGTGTGATAAAGGCCCAAAAGAGGACTCGTGTGATAAAGGCCCAAAAGGAGGACTCCGTGTGATAAAGGCCCAAAAGGAGGACTCCGTGTGATAAAGGCCCAAAAGGAGGACTCCGTGTTGATTAAAGGCCCAAAAGGAGACTCCGTGTTGATTAAAGGCCCAAAAGGAGGACTCCGTGTTATAACGGCCCAAAAAGGAGGACTCCGTGTTATAACGGCCCAAAAGGAGGACTCCGTGTTATAACGGCCCAAAAGGAGGACTCCGTGTCATTTTACAGTCGCTTAGCCTATGTCGCTCTCGACTCAACTGCAAAAAAATCCAGAGAATTCCCATGTTTGTTGCCTTTTTCCCGCCTTGGGGGGAAAAAAAATGCCATATTAAGGTGTTCCATTACGTCACAATGCTTTCGCGAAGCCCACGTTGAGCTCGGGGCTGTGGGCGTGGACCTGTGTTAATCAGCCACTCGCATGCTCATTAATTCCTGCCTGGAGAGCAAGTACAAACTTCATACAGCATCGAGATAATTCCCCATCTTGTGCAACCGAAAAGAGAGTTGCATCAGCAAGCATCCTCCCCCTCCCCCCCCTCCCCATCAAAAAGAACAAACAGCAGCTACACCACCTCGTCCTTCAACTCCATCTACCTCCAAAATAACGCACAGAAATCAAGGAGGAGACCATCAGCATCAATCAATTGCTTCATCCCATCAACTACGACGCGTCAATTGGCAGAAGTGAAGATCGAAGCCGGAATCTTACAAGTCTGAGCGATGGGTTCTTATGCATATTTACCTTCATGGTGTCGTGATCTGTCCCACAGCCTTGGATGGGACCAACATTTTTCACAGTACTGTAAACCCACTGTAAACCACTGTACCATGCTTGAGGTATTTTACACGGTTGTGTAAATCTCAACTTGTTTTCCCCAAATAAAAGAGTTATTTATTGAAGTGAATAAATAAATAAATAAATAAAATAATATCAATGCTGTTGTAATTGCGACGTGAGCTCAGTCTCCGCTCCATCAAGCTCACCGACAACACCATGACGTACAGTGTTCATTCACGTCATGGAAGCCGATGGTAAACAGCATTGAAAGTAGATTAACACACGATTTGCCAAGGCACAGACAGAACTGCTTTGTAGTAAATCGTGCATGAACGAGAAAAGAAAGACTCCATGAAGAAAAAATATATATATACTGTAATAATATACTAACGTAATATATACTTGTATATATATATGGCACAACTCGTCGAAAGCACAAATAAAAAATTCATCAGGCGAAAAATTTTTGTTGTTGCACATACAGCCCGGCCCGAAAAGACGGGAACGCCAAAAAACGATCCCGTGCAAATGTGCTCGGAATAGAACGATAAAACTACGAAACGCAACTTAAATAAACCAACAATAAATTAAGGAAGGTTTGTTTTTTTTTTTCGGCACAAAACAAGTACGAATTCCTCAAGAAATAGCAGGATGGTGCAAAAGCGCCGAGTTCCGAGGTGCCACGCGTTACAAGCACAACATGCGACTCACTGATGAGAAAGAGGGGCAGCGAGCGTGGTACATGTCGGCCTGAGCTTAGCCGTGCGCGAATGTGAGAGGAGGAGGAACACCCGAACTTTTCGTCGTCAAAAGGGGCTCTGTATGTGATCAATTCGAACTTTCATTCATCGGCTCAAGTTACGTTCTCGAGTCACGACGATTGGAACCCGTTGTCAGGAAGCATTGCACTGTAAACGAAGCACAGAAAAGAAAAAAAAGATCGTTTCGGCCCATCTTACCGGTGCTGTCACTTTCAGCACATCTTTATAAGTTGGCATGAAGTGTGGTGCTCTCGAACCTGGTGGAGTAGTTATTTGTGGAAATTGGAGTGAAAAGGGTGAGGATGATCGAGGGGGGGGGGGGGGGGGGATTTAGGGTGAGAGGTTTAACGAGACAACAAGACAACGACCTTCGCAACTGAAGTGGGACAGTTGTATGGGGGGGGGGTGGTGGCACAATTGGTTGGGTTGAATTTTCCTGATGAACGTGTTCACACTTGGACCGGCGTAGTGGCGTGCGCCTGTAATCCAGCTACTCGGAGGTTTGGGTTGGAGACCGCTTGAGGACGGGCACTATGAGAGGTGTGTAGGGCACCCGGAATCATGGCGAAACCGAAAAAAAAACAATCTTATCCCTGTGTCGTAAGAGGTGGACAGGGTTGCGTCAGGAAGGGTTCCGCGTAAAACCTGTGCCAAATCAGGTATGGCGGATCAGTGACGATGATCCGCTGTGGCGACCCCTAACGGAAGCAGCGAAAGAAGGAAACAACAACAAATGTTCACCACTTGGCAAAGTATTCACTTCGAATAGTGTAAGAGGATTCTTGAAACATCTCGATTCTAATCAATCAACGTGCACATACCAAACAAGTGCTTAAACCCACTATTTCTGCCCTGCACTCGTCATTGCATTCTTTAGAAGACAATGAACTGAACATGCTAATCTGATCCACTGTTTCTGCATGTCTACCACACTTGCCAAAGCCGACTGTCCCATAACATTAACGATTCACGTGACAAATAATCCTGCCCAGCCTTTTTCATTTCAAACTGAGTGAGTGATGTGTGTGATGTGTTGCTGGTGTGTGTGTGTATGTGTTGTGTTGTGTGTGTGTGGTGTGTGTCTGTTGTGTGTTGTGTGTGTGTGTGTGTGTGGGGTGTCACTAACTTAAGAAAAATTAACCAGCATTACATAAGGTTATAACGACACCGATAAGCAGTGACACGGTCCGATACAGGGTCCACCAAAGTCGTGAATTATATTTCAAACAGCAGTGAGTATGTTGTTGCTGATGTACAGTGCTTTATGGAATAGAGTCGACACCCTTTTCAAAATTTTTCACCTTTTGTTGCCTTATATCCTGGAATGAAATCAGACTTTTCCCCCCTTCATTTACACATCCTAACCCCAACTTACGATGGAAAACAATTCTACAAATTCCAGAAATTAATTTAAGAATACAAACGAGAATATACTTGGTTAGATAATGCCCCCCCTCCCCTCCCACCCAGTTAAATACTTGGTCACAAGCACCTTGACAGCAATTGCAGCTGTGAATCTGTTGGGATAGGTGTCTACCCTTGCACACCTTGATTGGGCAATATTTGCGCTTTTCATTCTCTGCACAAAACTGTTAAAGCTTAGTTAAGTTGCATGAGGAGTGTTTGTAATGGACAAGCAATCTTCAAGTCATTTCCACGCAGATTTTCATTGGACTTCAGTCGGGGCTCTGAACTGGGTACTCAAGGATCATTTATCTTTTTGTTCTTAGCAACTCCACATGTCGCTTTGGCTGTGTGCTTCGGGTCGTTTGTTCATCGCTGGAAGGTAACTCCCGTCCCAATTTTCAGCTTTCTGGAAGGGCACAGAGTTTCCTCTCGATTTTTCCTGTATTTTGCTCCTCCTTTTCCTTCTATCCTTCACACGTGCCCTGACACGTTGCTGATGAAGAAACATCCCCATAACATGGATGCGCCCTCATCATGCTTCACGTAGGGATGGTGTTCTTTGGTGATGTGCTGTGTTGAGTTGCACAAACTATAAAGTTTTGGATTTGGGGCAAAGAGTTCCATCTGATTTCGTTCCACCACCAAAAACTTTTTGGCACATGCTTCGAATCTCAAGTGGTTTTTGTTGCATTCCTCAAACCAGACTCAAGGTGGCTTTGTTGAAGTAAATGGCTTCCGTCTTTGCCGCCATATCATACAGGCCAGACTTTTGGAGTGCTTAGATAATGTTGTCACATGCACATCAATGACTTCTTGCATAAAGGCATGTAGATCTTCCAAAGTTGCCATTTTGTCTCTTGGCGTGGCCTTCTTGATCCAGTTCTCCTCCTAACTGGTCATTCCAGTTTGAAGGACAGCTTTGATCGTAGCAGGGTCTTGGTGTGTACCCGATAAAAGCCTATCCACTTCTTAATGATTGTCTTGACTGTGCTCCAAGGGATATTCAACGCCTTTGGAAAATATTTTTATACCCATCCTCTATTGTGCCTTTCCAACAACTTTACCTGGGGTCTTTTGAAAGCTCTTGGTTCTCATGGTTGAAATTTTTCCTGTGAATGCACTAGCCTGCAAGGATACCTACAGGAACAACTGATGTTATCTGGAAATAATCAGAACACTACAAATTTAAACACAGGTGCGAGGCCAATATACTTTGTGTGTGATTTTGAAGGTGATGGTTACCTGGAAGCTAATTTACAATTGCTTTGGATTATAAGCGGGTGGACACTTATCCAACCAAATGTTTCTATTTTGTATTTTTAAATTATTTTCTGAAATTTGAGAGATTTGTTTTTTCACTTGAATTTGTGGTGTTTTACCAATTGGTAAACAAGAAAAAGAGCAATCAGAGAATTGCAAACCCTCACCAGGACTTCTTTTTGAGTGGTGTATTTTTTATAGGTTTGAGGGTAAAATCCAATATGGCTCGCAAACAATGTAACCAATGACATCATATGTGTGAACTTTTGTTCCTATGGACACACATTTTATAGTTTCTTGCCCTCGTCATCTGTTCAGCCACTTATAGAAGAAGATTTTTTGAAGGGTTTTGTCTTTATAACAATATTGGCTGCCGAATCACGTAATGAATGAAATCATGAATTTTTTTTTCCTGTGGCCACATTTTAACCTCCGACGACCCTCAAAATTTTTCATACTGATTATGATGTGGCGTTTCTATTCGTATTTACAATGATGGCGTCATAACGAGGCACCTATGATGTCAAAAAAATCACACTCCATTCCCCATGAGGACGTATTCTTGCGATCTGTCAAAAATAATATACAATTTATTCCCTTGGTGCGTGATTCAGAGATAGAGGTCCAAATTTTTCTGTTTTTTCCAATATTGGCTGCAGACCGACGCGACCGATGACGTCATAATTATTATTACAACATTCTACATGAGTAGTTGTACCAATGGTGAAAATGTCATCTCAATCCGACAGACAGACAGACAATCAAACAATCAACCTGGGTAATGTGGAGGAAAAGAAGTCTTCCAAATGGTCGAAATCAGCCAGCTGGGGAAACAGCAGGGAAAGTTTATCGTCTGAGGTAAGCCATTGATCCCTTGCAGTTGTTGGCAGGTTAGCAACCATATTGTTTGGAAACTAAAGTTTCTTTTGGTTGCATCCATGGTCATGGCTCCACTCCGGTTGCCAGGAATGTTGGTGATTTATTCCCCCCTTGCATAACGTCCCTTGACAGTAACTGTTGCGCCAGTTTCGTATCGAAAAAGTAGGGGACCAACGTGAGACGAGCATTGTGCATTGGTGGGTTATACAGTTTCTGCATAACTTGCACTCGTATGGTTGGTTTCCATTGTCATTTTCATAACCGACACAGTGAAGTCCGGGAACCACAGTTCATGAGGATCGACCAATTACATCGATATTCTTCGGGAGAGGATGACATCACTTCCCGCGACAGCTGCAATATTTGCTGCAGTTCTCACTGACCTCGGATGACCTAATATTTTTGCATCTGGTGCTGAACCAGTCTGTCGAATGCTTGTCACCCATAATCTCCTTCTGGCTTTTGTCTGTGTGCTCTATCGAAATTTTTACACTGTACACACACAACCACGTAACCATTTCAGAAGTACAGTCCACAATCAGTGGCCCTCTAACTGAAGTGTCACTTACCATTGATAATTATACAAGTCATGATTTTGCAGACCAGATCCAGGTTTTAGTATACATATTGTTATGGATTTCAGAATGGAATCTGTTAATGCACCCAAACTCCAGGTCCCCAGACAGTTATTTCCAGAAATGCATGTTTTCAGAATAGACCCAACCCCTTGTATGGTGGTATTCTAACTCTTTGACGCTATTGGAGAAGGGTATAGAATTGATCCCTTTCTATCAGAAGGGATTTCATTGGCATGGAAATACACGATTATACCCATTTTATTTTTGTTTACCGTTTCGCATTTCATTCATTCTGATGTCTAACATGGCTGTGGATCATTTACCTCACCCACCTTTCTTTCATTGACGTTCGACATGCATCTCTCTTTTCACCGACGTTTGATACTCCACCCTTTTTCCATTGATGCCCGATGCCCCATTCGCAGCCCAATGGACGCTCTAGGGGGCTGGGTTTCCTGCTCATGTTGCACCAAACGGGAGGCGATGGCTGCCAATAACGTTTTGTAAACGCCCCATGTTTTTCGCTCGGCAATTCCGACAAATGGCCACTTCTGGTGCCCGTACAGAGCCCGAACATGACGTCGTAAACCAGGCCTGTGTTAATTTGGTAGTTGCGTCTTGTTCAATGGGTGGGAAGGAATGATCACAAGAATAAACGGTTGAAGGTCACATGCAGCTGATCCGCTAATAGGCAGCCTGGATTTGGGCCGAAGTCTGCTTGAGGCTCCGGCCGACTGCTCGCCTCTAAAAAGGATGGGAGGACCGTCTTACTGACGCGGTTGGTGATACTCTGATGGTTGCTGAACCTGCTACGGTTCCTTACAGCATTTCCATTGTGACGGTTCCTTACAGCTTCTGCCCATTGCGTGACGGTTCCTTACAGCTGCTGCCCATTGGTGATGGTTCTTACAGCTCCTAAACTGTTGTGATGGTCCGTGATACTTCCTGGATGGTTGCTGACAAGCGGTAACAGTTCCTTACAGCAACGTGCCCATTGGTGGACTAGTGCCTTACAGCTCTTGCCATGCGTGATGGTTTTTCTACAGCTCTGCCCATTGGTGATGGTTTCTACAGCCACCTAACTGTGGTGACGGTGGTGATTAGCTCCTGATGGTTGCTGACAGACTGTGATGGTTCCTTACAGGTCCTTAATGTGGTGAAGGTTCCTTTACAGATACCGGGAACGTTGGTGAAGTTTCTTACAGCTCAGACTGTTGTAACAATTTCTGCAGCTCCTGACCGCTGGTGAAGGTTCCTTACAGGTCTCCTCCCATTAGTTACAGCTTTCCTGATAGCTCCTGACGCGTTGGTGCCGCATGGGACCATCTCTGTTCTGGCTCGGTACCTGCTCTTTGCGTCCCTGGTTCATGGGGTGAAGATGTGACATCGATTGCGTGTTTCGAGCCTGTTCTGCGGGTGGTGCGATGGCAAAGGCAGGTGCTTGGCAGCAGACAAAGGCATGCTCACCACATTTTGGCACATTTTATTTTATTTGATGCACAACGACTTCTGCCTTGTTAAGCAAGACAGGATTTCTTTTAACCCGAATGATCTGCTGATACCCATGTCTCGTGTTTATTGTTATGTAAGGCAAAGTGAAACGCAATCTGCTCTTTGTCTATTTTTCTATCATGCCTGTTGAATTTTCTTTGAGTTATTTTGTTTGATTTGAATCCTACATTTACACCACAAGAAATAAACAAGTTGTTCAGTTTATTACTTTTTTAATATATAATTCCTTTGTTGACATTCAACCTGTCCGTGCGCTTGTCCTTTTCCTTCCATTGTTTCCAGCATTTCCCAAACCTAGATACGACTGGGAGGTAAATGAACCTGTCAAAGTCGCGTGCACAGGGGTTAAACACTCGCCACCTACTTAAGATCTAATCAAGATAAGATTGTGCATCGCAAGGGCGCCTTCCCCCGGTCAGGAGGCCATGTGGACCTCGAGTTAAATGACAAATTAGATGTGGAACACTGGAACTCGTGTTAACATGATTGGCGTTCGTGGTTGTTAAGCCCCACCATACCCACAAGTTAATTGTGAACGGTGCCCCAGGCCGGCTTCTCCGAGGAGAAACGAGGATTAACCCCCTCATAGTACACTCGCGTATTCACGTGGCCCATTAAACAATATTATATTGTTGCAGGCCGGGGGTCAGGGAAAAGACCACTAGGTGGGAAGCTATCTCGGCTCCCACCAGACTCCCGGAATTGTCCGGCCCGTCACACACGGATACCATGACGCGGCGGGTCCTTAACCGATCCGTGACCCATAACTGTCAACCGTTGACCTAGGGTCCTCCCGTCATGGGTTAAATTGGTTTACCTAATTAATCACGTGATTTAATTACCGGGGAACACGCCCTCGGTACGCCTTGTCCGAACCGGATCACTTTACCGGATCGGATCACTTTTCGACTCGGATCTAGCCGAGCGACCACTGCCAAGGACTAACCGGCTAAAAGGAACGGATCAATTGCGGAATAAAGTCACTCGGCTAAACTAGATTCGGAACCATGTGGATCAATGAAAGAAAGAACAAAAACAAGCAGGAAAAACATTCCTAATAATGATTATTACATTGGTGAAATAGTATGTGGGCACATCAGGGATTTTTGGGGTGATGTGTGCAGAGATAGGGAGAGAGGTGTGGTGCAGGCAATTTTTTTTTTCTCTCTCACACCAACACTGACGCTCTACTAACTACGTCCCCCTAACTAACTCGGCTCCCCGTCCATCCCTTACTTAAATGCACGTTCCATTAAACTCTATTGCAAACTACGTCCCCACTACACGTTTCCATGTCTGCCCTTGTTCTCAATCCATTTCTAATGTTGACTCTAAATTCCCTTTAACTGAATGTTTACCAACCCCATAGGAGCGACTGCTCATGCCCCATGAGACGTCTATGCTAGTGTATGGTTGTCAGCTAAACCCTTCCCAACTAATGCTCTTTGCCTCCCAGCGGGGATGTTCGCGGCAACCTGGCCAGGATCGTGTACTCTATGCGCCAGTTCCTGGCTAGCCTTCGCGCCTCCAGGGCGGTGGTCGACAGCACACTCGTCCCTCCGTTTGCCGATACATGAGGCGTAATCGTCACCCTCCGTTAATCACATTAAATCTCGCTTTCGGCTATGCCTATGCGAACCACCGTAGCTTTACACACCTGCCCCTTCGTTGCTGCTGAGATTCCCCGCTGACAGTCACCTCGCACATGGCCTGCTCCGTGAGTTTGCCACGCACACGGGCCCGGCGTGGTCGTGTCGCCAGACTCGTTCACGAACACCACTCCGGGCGCGCAGCATGTCGGGCCAACGTACACGTGCTCCATGGGGATATATGTTTTCCAAATTCATCAATCCCTCATTCGCTTCCTTAAGCCGTCACTCTCTGGTATTGTACCAGGCACACGACCTCGTTTCAACGCTTGGTCCCCATCATGCAATCGTCCGCGCGTTGGGCCGGGTTTGCAAACACGGGACCGGATCTCGCACGCAGAGGTCCCGCGCAGCCGGCAACGGTTTCCGAAATAAACTCCGTCCGGCTCAGAAGGCTCGCCACTCCCATCCGTACACTACGCCACGACCTCCCGCAGGGTCGGTCTGTGTCCCATTTTCTCATCGACGGCACGTCATTCCATGACATGTCATTTGCACTACTCACAGATTCTTAACACATTACTCCGGCACAATCACACTGGGGGCTTGGGTATGCCCAAGAGATCCCGGGGCTTTATCCCCCAAAGACAGTGTGTGCCTTGCGCACATGCAACCACTCACCTCGCACAGCCTTATCGGACTTACCTCGTCACGGTCTGCCTCGAGGGAGCATATGTCTCCTTGTTCCTGCAGGAGGTTAATCGACCCTTGCATTGTGTCTCAAAAACATTCCACAAGCTCAATCTCATTCTCTCTCCCTCGATGTCTCCTTTTTACAATTATGTAATTCGGCCTTCACCTTCTGCCATCTCTGTCACCTCTTTAATTCCTCCTTTACGGTGCCAATTTCCTGGTTCTTTGTCTCCACCTGTCCGAGTTTCAACATGTTCTCTCCCAACCACCGCCGTTTTGCTCGTCACCTCGACCTTATAGCGCCTGTGTCGACACCTTGACGATTAGCCTCATGTATGCGACGTATGAAAAATTTGTCTAAACGCTGGCACACGCGAATACGTTCATGGGTAAGTTTGTATACGGTTAAGAGCAGCTGAAGCACGCGTGGCATGCAACGTCGTGTACGCCGACTTCGTCGACATAATTTTAAAGCATGCTCAAAATTTTCCCGATGTGCCCGCGTATGACTCACGACATTCCACATTACGCTGGCCAAAGTTTGTAGTGCACGTTAATGCGATCGTTGACAACACGTACTTGTAGGTTACCTAGTCCAAAAACACGCGAGCGTATGTTTAGCGTACCCGAAACTTATTTCTAACCTATGAGTAACGTGCTCTTGAACCTATGTGCCAACGTAAACTCAAACGCATATTGACGTATGTAGACGTATTTGAGGTCTTCCGGAGACCCACAAACTTACTTGAACGTGTTCTATATTACAGCTGCTCGTATAATGAGTATTGGCAGCGTTTGGGGAATTGGATATATAAAAATGGGGTGCTCACACATGGAGGAACCGCGTCAGTGTTTCAGACTCAATGGTGAGTAGATGTCCATGTCAGTGTAATCAGTACGTAGTAGTTAGTAGGTGAGCGTTCAGTAGTAGTCAAGTAGTAGTAAGTATAGTAGGTAGAGTAGTAGGTCGATGTCATGTAGTATAGTGAAGCGCTGATGGGTGGTGTGGGTGATGAATGGATCCTCCTTGCGTCGCGTCCACGAGACTTCTTTGCGCAGCACGTTCTTCGAAGTTTTCTTCGGCTGACGATGATGTTGAACACTTCGATGTCTAGTCTGGTTATGATTACAAATCGTCGAGCGTCGCGTCCATTAAAATAGTCAGCGGCAGCGATTTAAAACGTTGAGCGGCAGCCTTATTAATAGGCTACGCACATGATCGTCGGCGATAACGCTGCCCGCACGTATGCATAAGTTAACTATTCGCTTTGGGCATTGGTTGTGAACGCCGACAACACGCTAAGCATTCCGTTGGTATAAGTTATCTATAAAGTTATACGAAACGTTCTGTGACTACTAATACGTTATGCATACGTCCAACTCGTTATGATACGCCCAAAACTAATAAAAAACATCAATAGTTCAGCGTACGCCAGCGTTTTACACTACATTTTATACGTTGCCATAACGCTGGCTAAATAGCGTCAAGGTGTGACAGGGCCCTAAACGTCGTCATCAGCGGTCCGAACACCTTCCACACTCCCCCTCAGTACTCGTCATATTCCCCACTACAGTCCTGATCCCATTTGTAAAATTCCTTCTCCTGTTTTTTCATTTTCGCCCTTCACCTCTGCCAGCCCGACGTTTCAAGCTTGCACGCCCGATCCTTATTTCCTTCTGAACACTCTCAGTGTTTGCATCCAACCATTTTTTTTCATATTAACTCTCTGTTGGTTTTGCCCAGTTCCAATGCGCTCATCATTTGTATTCAAATCTCCAACATGAGTCCGTGTCCG
>CM068956.1:60204960-60216207 GCA_035128595.1 Eptatretus atami
ATTTGTTTACGCACGAAAAATTAAGGTTGGATACTTTTTGAACACACCTCGTATATATATATATATATCTTCTTCTTATTCTTTCGGCTGCTCCCGTTAGGGGTTGCCACAGCGGATCATTCGTTATGATCCGCATAATGATTTGGCACAGGTTTTACGCCTGATGCCCTTCCTGACGCAACCCTGGTCGCCTCTTACGACACAGGGCCGGATATTGTCGATTCGGTGCTAAAAATAATACAGACCCTGATAGCTCATACCTGACATAACGTGGAGTTCTCCCCCCAGCAATGGGATATAATGAACTTAGATTTTGTTCATAGAAGGGTAAAAAAAATAAAGTTCAGGTATAAGGTATAAAGTGCACTGCACACCTGGTTTGCAAATGGTGGTACTCTAAGAGTGGCAGTGCAACGTGTTTAAAGTATAAAAAAGAAACCTGAAGTTAGCACCACTGAAAGCAGTTATGTATACATCACCTTATACACTGAATAAGAGACTGATCGCATTAGGAGAAGACGACAATATGATCACATAAATGTACAAAGCCATGTGGCAGATTCTCTTCACGGCCCCGATATCTGTACTGAACTCAGCATGCCATGCCTCTATGCTGATATATCGATGTGCTGCATGGCATTGCCTCTTTGGAAGTTATTATAAGCGAATTTGTGTTCTAAAGTGTTCAAATATATAATCATTTAAATAAAAGTTTAAAAAGGCGTTTAAAGGCGTATAAATTTGCTGTTTGATCCTGACTTAACTTAACACAATTTGTTTCTAACCACCATTTTCGTCCAGCGCTATGAAATCACTTCTCCTTCTCCTCCTCTTTTCCCTTATAAATGGTGATGTCCAATGGCACCGTTCTGCCCTGCCTTGCCATCAAACACAATCGAACACATCACCACCCAATCTAATACAATACATTGTTATCGTGCCGTTGTATGTGCCCATTAGCAATTCCTAAAAACAGCAAAGTTTCCTGTTTGGGAATGATTCATTTTTGTTTGAATTGCCAGGCAGCAGACAGTGTAAAAACATTATTCACTCCTCTCTGCGGATGTCGACCGGTCAAATTCAGAAAAAGTGCGTTAGACTTGTCATGCTATTCATGTTTCCGATGTGTTCAAAATATAACAGTTCCAATTTCACGAAGCCATTCCTCGATCATAAACTGATAAGACAGAACAGACAACCGAAGAAATCCAATGTTTAAACCACCATGTTAAGGTAACTGATATAAAGAGCTTAATATGTCCTTCACACGGCATGGCATTCTAACAAAAATAAAAAACATATTAAAACATTGGAAAAAAATAAACCAAAAAAAAAGCCCCCAATATATGAATTGATGCTAATAATATTTACAGCAATAATAATAATTAGTATTATGCATAATAAGTCATAACGAACGTATGAATCCCCCGTGCTGGCCCAGACGACATCTGGGTTGGTGAAAGGCAAGCTAATGCTCAAGTAAGATCAAGCAGTCGGGTATGCAAGAAAAGCTGTAAACCAATCGAAAATTTGCTCAAGCGGCACCAACGGGCCCATATGTTACATAAATAAGTGTGGCAAAGGCCTCTCTTCGTATTCAACCCGAATAGCTTATGCGCCCAGCCTCTGTGCCTTCAGCACCACATCCACTCTCATTTGCTCTTAGCACACTGGGCATGAGTTTTTTCAATAGTCTGTTAACAAGAAAATCTGTTTAACAGTGAAAAATATAACCAGATGGAAGGGAACGACGAGGTTCTACGGAAATGGAAGGGGAACAGAAAGGTCCTACAAAATGGAGGCAAGACGAGGGTTCTATGAATGGAGGGAAAGACAAGGGTTTTACAAAATGGAGGGAAAGACAAGGGTTCTATGAAACTAATCTTCGGCAAGCCAAATGCAGGTCTGCAATGCACTATTCCTAAGCATGAAAAAATTACAATATAACTAATGTAACCCTAACGTTATACGTTAATTTTTATTGCAATATCTGTACATTTAACAACAGTCTCATATCCTGCCTCTATTACCAAGCTTGCTGCCTGTTGGCACGTAACCCATTCATACTGGTTTGACTACCTTCACTCATAGCAGTCTACTACAAGTTGCTATCAATGGAACCTTTCTCTCCTCTTGCAGTGGAGAAGGAGTGCCAAAGATTTGTCAATGGCCGCAGTTTTGTTCCTGATATGTACATACGAACAAGTCTCCCCATGCATGGAAAACCTCTACTTCTCCTTTACTGATTACTCATATTATGCCTTTATATCACAACTGACAGCTATCAGTAAGCTGCGTCGTTCTCACGTCGATACAGCTAATTGTTTCATGGTGTCTGGAAGTCCTTTTTCCCGTAGCGCTCATTGAGTACTGCTCCCCTTCAGGCTGGCACTGCTGCTCAAATCTATTTCCTGGATTCTGTACGATCTAACATCAAGACAATGGTATGTCCCATGATGAAGGCTTGACAAAGGCTTGTGCTCTCAATCGAAGTTACAATTCTGAAATCACGATTTTAGATCATCTCTACCGAGATGACCAATAAAGCCGACCAAATGTCCGTCGCAACGATTTTTCTTTCGATCTTGAATGAAAAACTTAGTAATGTG
Organism: Eptatretus atami; assembly: GCA_035128595.1. Classification (NCBI taxonomy): domain Eukaryota; kingdom Metazoa; phylum Chordata; class Myxini; order Myxiniformes; family Myxinidae; genus Eptatretus; species Eptatretus atami. The sequence continues at coordinate 60,207,570 of CM068956.1, forward strand.
GGTAGAGTCAATGAGTGGTTCACAACGATATAACTTTTGTCCGGGTTCAAGGTCAGGCGTCAAGGTCACGAGGTCACAGTAAGTTTATAAAAATCGCCATTTTCAAACCTATCTAGTCTGCCATTCTACAAGATATTCGCAACTGTTATTGATTGATGATAGTAAAAAATATTATCCTTTGTATCTAACCGGCAGATTTTTGATTTCCTTCCCGTTTGGGCCGCCCACGTAACCTGGAAGATGGTCAAAAACACTCCCGGTACATAAGAAAACTTTTTACTTCCGCTGATGAAATTTGTAATTGGGTAGAGTCAGATTGAGTGATACCCAAACGACATATTTTTTGATACCCAATCGACATATGTCACGAAAGTTGTGAAAGTCGCCCATTTCAAAAACCTATCTAGTCTGTCATTTATGGAGATATCTGGCAACGGTTCATCCGATTTATGATAGTAAAAACATTATAGAGATGACCGTCACCACCCCCACACGGGGTAATTTTTCACAAAGGCTTCACAAATTTGTCGTTTCAATTACTAGCTAGGATTTGTAAATCGCATAACTGGTAATGGACGTAAACAGGGAGATTTGGTGGAAGCAGCCCATGTTGATCAGGACCATTGCAGCAAAGTTCTGGTGTATGGCACAGGGATTCATGACTCGTAGTCCGATTCCAGTTAAAAAGTTGTGACTTGTCACTACCTTCCGCAGAAATCGGTCCTGCTAGCCTTCTCCTGGGGGAAATCCACTTACTGTAATGCCAGTTGGGTTCCCAAGCACTAGTGTATGACGCATGGCATTTTGGTCTCGTCCTTGGTGAATCTTAATTTGTGGGTTTCAGAAGGTGGAATGTAATCACCAAAGACTCAAAGTATCCACCTCCATTTGGGTAAAGCTATATCAAGGATCAAGTGTGAATTTTATTGTTCTTCAGATCTTTGTTCTCGAGGTTCTTTTTCAAGGATCGACACTAAACCAACGACAGCCTCCAACTGTAGTTCATATAAATGCTAATTCCCGTGGATGTTTTAAGATCTCACTGGTTTTTTTAGTTTTTTTCATCACTCCCGTTTGGCTCAACTATCACTGGCACATAATGCGGCTTTCTTCAGCTTCCCAGGTTCTCTTGACTTCATTTTTCCAGATTCATGATATTTCGTCTTTTTTTTCGAATTTTCCACATTATTCAGACCAAAGTCGCTGGGTACTGACACCTCGATTAGCAATGCTGGCCTTCCTTTTGTTCTGAGTAACGATATACTATGTACTGAATGTGTATGTCCTGGTGTTGGCTTAATGGTTTTGGTGGCTGGCTTGGATCCAGGGTCCTGAGTTCAAATCCCCGCCTCATTGATTAATACCAGGTGGGGTTTCACTCGCCGTCATCTTCCGAGGTTGGCAAAATGAGTAACCAGCTTGCTGGATGATTGAGCATTTGAAGTATTCTGCGTGGAGTGGTGACCCATCCAGATTATGCCCAATAGCCCAAAGCGCAGACGCTCCAGCACGCACTTGTACAGAGTATGTTCCCAATGGTTCTGGTGGTGATATGTCCATTCACAATCCTTTGTTTTCTAAGTTCGCTTTGATGGGAGGGATCAGGCATGTACTGACATGAGTATTACGTCCTCATTTTCAACACGATAGCTTTTGCGTTCGTGCTTCCATGAGTTTTCTGAAAATAGGTTATTTAAGTTTTTCTGCAGATTTCCATCAGTTTATTACTTTGCATATTTTGTGTGCTTTTGTGTGTCAGCTGGTTTTGACACGAGTTTTATTATTATTATATTATTATTATTATTTTACATCAGTTTCTAGCTTGCCGAACTTTCACTCCATCCGATGACTCAATCCCGCCATCCTTCTTAAAGCATTGTAAGTGTCCTTTGTTTTGGGCATTTATTATGCCTTGTCTCCATCCCAAGTTAGCTGACCTTCTTCTTAGCCATTGTAAATGAGCTTTTTTGTCTATCCCCAAAGCGTCCAACTGCTTTTTGACCTTCCGTTCTTTAGTCGTCTCCAAATTGCAGTGCATATTGTTGACAGTTGTTTCATATTTTCCTTTGCACTTGGCAGTCATTGGGGCTGTATCACTGCTGTTTTCGATTTAATGTTAGCATCTTATATTCCGTACCTATTCTTGGAAAATTTTTGAAAGAAAGAGTTAAGAGATCCCTTTTCTGCTTCTATTTTTTTTATTTCAGTAGAAAGAAGCTTAACTCATACATTACGTTGATGTTCACCTTCTATTCCTCTTGACATCTCTTTTTTCAAAGCGATAATGACTGAAGGTTTATCGGACTGACTCAACTCACCTACGGACAAGCTGCTCAATCGCATAACGCTCAACTGACTAAAGTCCGGTGAGATAGCAACTTAAACGAACAATGCTAAGTGAGGGAATACTGGATCTGCTTTTGGTTTACCATGAGATTTTGCTTCAGACAAATCAATGTGTATTTGTTTGAGGTTGCCATTGTTTGACCTGTGTATTTTGATTTCGAGGATCGAAGTACACCATCCCTTAACTTTATTCATATTTGATTTGTTGGTTTTTTAAAAACCTTTTTTGTATACTAAAAGGCCTCTCAACAACGGTAATGGCCAGTGTGCCAACATAAACATTTATGAAATGACCATGATATTTTCTTGTGGGCATGATGTAGTGTTTTGTTTTGGTGTGATGATGATTTAGTCTCCGGTGAATGGCTGCATGTACTTAGTTTACAAGATTTGACCATCTATTTGGGGCTGACGTGGCATGTACTTAAGCTTTCGTACCGTGGGTTTTCAAACTTTTCTTTTGAACAACAATGGGCGTTCTCAACAGAACAGAAAATGTTGATTGCGATTATGAATGACGATGCATTTGGCTACGGCAGGCTGAGATATTCTTTTTAATGACCATGTGGCTTTGGACTTATGCCAAGGCGTACAACAGTGCCATTTGTTTTGATTGTGTACTTTTGTCTGGGAGAAAAAGTACACATTCTTAGCTTTGCCTAAGGAGCTAGAAATATGGTCAATGGATTGATTCCTTTACTTAGTCGGGTGGTGAGCTGGCGACATTGCCAATAAAAGGCTCTAAAGCCTGTGTAGTCCACTAAGCTCGTTTGCCAGTGACACGATAACAGGGGAAGACTTTTTTACAGACTGCAAACTAAGCCTGAAATGCTGCTTAATATATACGTATGATAGTAAGAAAAAAAGCATCATTAACCTTTATGGCATATTTGTGAGCATCCTCGATTGCAGAACCTTCTGATTGGCCGACACATATCCGGAGAACATCTTCATCTTGATAATATGCTCTTTGGGAAAATATCCTCACAATTTTATAACATAATATTTAGAACTAGATTTTTTTTTTGAACATCAACACATACATTGGAATGCGGGGAAACACTCCATCCTCCATGCAAGAGGAGAGGAAAACTTATGTAAGTTTGGTCCATTGCAAAAAATTGGCATTTTGCATTTGGGATGCTGTTTTGATCTAAAGTCATTATCACAAATCAAAGTGAAAGAGGTTATGTTAGAAGGATACAAATTCACTATCTCTGGCCTTTCAGGAAAATTTTTTTTTTAAAAAGCAAAATCATGGTGACAAAAACCCACACACAATTTTACATCAATGTTTTGAATGAACATGTTGATGTAAAGACTGTGTTGTTCCTTTGAAATGCCCAATTAAATGATTGCAATCTATGCCTAAGCGCTGTCTATCTGGTAACAGTTATAACCAGATGGTTGCTGGAAGGATTAAACTTGTCTTTTACACCACTGCGTCCAAGCAGTTGCATTTGTCGCAGCACTTGTGGCATTTTGGAACCTGAAAGCTTTTAATACCATTTTTTGGAAAAATTGCACTTCCGCCAGCCCAATTCCACATCCCCTAATTTGAATGACAAGTTTGAAGTTGTTCATACCAGATCACAGTAATTATAAATATATCATATAATATATTATATATTAATATATATTATATCTTATAAATAATATAATATATATATATATATAGCACACACACACACACACACACACACACACAACACAAACACACACACACACAACACACAACACCACAACACTTGGTACAGATACATACCTGTTCGTGCGCCAAAAATATTGGCAACCCCTTGCACTGTTCTAAATAACTGCACCATTTTCTTCCAGAAAATTGTTGAAATTTAAAAATCTTGTGGTATGCCACAAATGTATTTCTTTGGTTGCAGTGGAACAAAACAAAAAAAGCTGAATAAATACTAAATCTTAGCTTATTCCATCACAGAAATCCTAAAATGGCCCGGACAATATTATTGGCACCTTTCGAAGTTTGTTAGAAACAATGAGAATTTCAAGGAGGTGATTCTCCTTTTACTTTGGAATGAATAACCTGTGGGCGAGTTGCCCAGCCGCAATATAAAAAATCACTCATTCAACCGAGTTGAAAGAGAAAAGGAGTCATTCTGCTGTTTGGTCATTGTGTGTACGCACTGAGCAGGGAGAAAAAGAAAAGAAAACCCAGAGAAATTGTCTGAGGAGGTCAGACATCAATATTGTAGCCCCAAAAGCATGGACAATCTCAGGGTTAACAAAGTCCATCTCAAAGAAGAAACCTGATGTTCCTGTGACACCGTACACAACTTATCAGAAGTTTAAGGCCCATAGCACTGGCGCTGACAGTCCCTCGACCTGGCCACAAGCGAAAACTTGATCAAAGATGCAGTGAAGGATTGTTCGAATGGTGGACAGAGCACCTCGATCAATTGACAAATTCAAGCTGACCTTCAGACACAAGTGAACAGTTTAAAAACTCGCACCATCATCGCCAACGTTCATTGAAAGGGGGTTCTAGAAGGAGACCCGGAGGACCCCCCACTGCTGAGAGAGAGACAAGAACCTGACTAGAAGTTGCCAAAACACAGACCTGAACAAGCAAAATCTTCGGGAGAATGTCCTGTGGACAGATGAGACCCAATTAAGAGCTTTTGGTAAAGCACATCAATCTCTAATTTTATAGAAAACAAAACGAAGCCTTCAAAAAAAGAACTCCTTCCCTAGCAGTCAAACATGGAGGAGGTTCAGTGATGTTTTGGTGCTGTGCTCGCCTCCTTGCAAATGGTGCCTTGAATGTTGTGCATGGGCATCAGAAACTCAGGAGATACCAAGCGCATTTTTGAGCGCACTGTTCACACCAGTGTAGAAAGCTCCGTCGAACGGTCAGGGTCTTGGCAGCAGGACATTAACCCCAAACAACTTAAAAAGAGCCAGTAATGGCTCAGACAAAACGCTGGATGTTCTGAAGTGGCCAGCAATGAGTCCAGATCTGAATCCCATTGAACACCTGTGGGGAATCATGAAAACAGCAGTTGGGAGAAGCACCCTCAAATCTGGGAGAACTGGGAGCCGTTTGCACAAGAAGAGGGGCCAAACTGCCATTAGAAGAGGTTGTCGGAAGCCTCATCATGGCCCCAAGGGAGTGCTGACTGCAGTCTATTTTGTCGCAAAGGCGTGCTACCAATACAGTATCAAGTTTAAGGTGTTCAATGTTTTGTCACTGCCATTTCTTTTCTATTTCTGATTTAATAGGATAATATTTAGTTCTGAATCAAAACAAAGGTTTCTGTAATATTAACAGGGAAATTAAAGATTGTGGAGACCAAATACTTTATCAATTTAACTTATTTTTTAGATCTCTCGTGAGGATGCCTCTAAGTCTTACTCACGTGTTTGTTCTTCATACTTCTTCTGTGGACTTTTTTTGTTTCACACAGCCTAACAGTTTTCATCGAAACTCCCTGCAACCTTTGGCATATATATGTAAAAATAACCCTGCACAGACAGTAACCATCTCCGATTTTGGAAAATTCCTCTCCTAGAAAAAAAGTTCATGACGTGTCTTTGTCTTGGGCATTTATTATGCCTTGTTAAATATCTCCCGCTATAATATAAAATATCTCCGCTTGGAAATCGCCTTAAAAATTATCTCCTGAAACTTAGGCAATCGCTTTTTGAATCTGTTTGCGGGAATCGAACAGGGCATTACAGAGAAAATTACCGCACATTGATACTCACTATGTCGTCATAATCAATTTTTATAATGACATCATTCCTATTGTTTGACATTTTTTGTTTCACAACCAGAGTTTTCATCGGATCTTTCGTGAACTTGCCATTATAATGCAAGAACGAGCCCACGTGCAGGCAGTAACCATCCGATTTTGGAATTCTTCCGAGAAAAAAGTTGACATCAATAATATCGGCCGTTAATGGAAAATCGCCTATACCATATCTCCGCAACTAGGCAATGCTGTTTGAAGTTTGTTTGCGGGATCAAGGCCGGGCAGTTAGCACCAGATAATTTATCGCACCTGATACATCACAATGAGTCATATTCGTTTTAATGACGTCATCATTAAGATGGACAAGGATGCTTAGCTCATTTGAGCTTGTTAGAGAAATTGTGAAAGTTACTTGAAAAAAGTGCAAGGGTGCCAATATTTTGGCCAATAACAGTAATACTAAAACTTTTTTCCTAACCACTGACTGAACTCATCCTCATTGAACTCCCGACTGATATTAGAAGATTGGTACCCTCCGGTTGACGTAGAAAGCTGAAATTTTTGCATGCCCAATCTGGACATCGAAGCCGGTGCCACTGGAAAAAAAAAGACAGAATGTCCGACAACAATCCAGAATAAAAAATATATAACTAAGTGAAAAATGACTCCCACCCTCTACCCTGTGCCAAATCATCTGTCATCCTAAGATCGGCTAAGCAGTCAGCCTCTTCACTCTGTTGTAGACCCTGGATAAAATCCCAAGGCTGGTCCAACACGTGAAATCATGTCTTTCAACCCTGACAAATCTCACACTTCAGATGTTTCCAAAAGGACCGTTTGGAAAACACCCCCCCCCCCCCCCCACCATCTTACTTTCTCCAATTCCTTTGAAGTCTTTCAATTCAAGCTTCTGGTCTCACTATCTGCCATGATCTTCCTGGGAAGCTAAACATTTCCAGGCGGCCTCCAATCCTGGGAAAGCCACATTTCCAGGCTGGCCTTCAGACTGGGGCTGAGATGTGTCTTGGACGATTGCGAACGCTGTGTGAGTGGAAACGACCGACTGCGTGAATCGAGACTGAAGACTGCAGAAAAAAAGAAAAAAAGAAAAAAAAAATGGGTGTGCTAATGAGAATGCTTGACACTGAACGCCGTGTCCGCGCTGCGAGCTGCCGACTGGGCACAGAGCTGGTCGTAAGTCCGGGCGGTTCGTATAAACAGGTAGGTCGTTAAGTGAGAGTGCCTGTATATATATGAAAAATCAAATGCAGGTGAGCGACCCGAGACAATGTGGAAACATGGTTCGTCATGCTTACCACAATTGCAGCCATACGAGCCTACACTACACACCCTGCTAATTATATATATAAATATATTATATATACTGATATACGACGGTGTGTTTTTAAAAATTATCAACGCTTAATTTTATGTGTGTAAAACAAATGAAGCTAGGGAGGCGTGGTTTGGTGCAACGTATCGTCAGGCGATCCTAATCCGACATCGTGAATATTCTTCCCGCCTGCAGAAGCTGTCGTCCGCGCCGACAGACCGCCCGATGAGTGAGGAATGCAAGTGAGCGCCGTCGGATTTTCGTTTTTGACAAAATGACGGATCACTGTGGTCTCATCGCCAGTGATCACTGTGTGAAGAAGTTGGACGCTGTTCACAGTCTCCAGCATTTCCCTGTGCGATCTCCAACGGAGTTGCTTCGCTCGATCGTAGCAGCTGGCAACGAACTTGTCGCTGAGATTACCTCCTTGAGCCCAAATCCTCAGTCGCGAATGGTAATGAACGGATCGAATGCTGACGCCCGCCTCGTCTGCAAGTTCCTGATCGTGATTCGACGATCCTGCATCAGCAGCGGTCTCACTTGTCAATGATTGACCTCATTCAGGATGTTAGGGCCTACCAGAACGTGGCTTCATTCCACTGATGTCGACCATCTTTGAAGCGTTGACCACTCTTTATCTGTGTGGTGCCCCATTGCTTCGTCGCGAAGGCCTTGTTTGAATCTTGCGGATGTTTTCCAACTTGGGAACGCCTAAAGCTTTACACAATAATTTGATGCAGCTGCGTTGTTCAGTTTTTCCATCATTTTGTCAAAAACGAAAATCCGACGGCGGCTCACTTACACTTCCTCACATTCATCGGCGGTTGTCGGCGACTGACAGCTATCTGCAGGCGGGAAAAATATTCACGCAGCACGGATTAGGATGCGCCTACAATACGTGGCACGCAAACCACGCCTCCCTCGCGTCATTTGTTTACCGCACAAAAAAAATTAAGGTTGGATACTTTTTGAACACACTCGTATATATATAATATATCTTCTTCTTATTCTTTCGGCTGCTCCCGTTAGGGGTTGCCACAGCGGAAGTCATTCGTTAATGATCCGATAAATGATTGGCACAGGTTTTACGCCTGATGCCCTTCCTGACGCAACCCTGGTCGCCTCTTAGCGACACAGGGATAATATATATATATGTAATATATATAATATAATATATATATATATATATATATATATATACCAGTCATGCGCGCATTACTATGATTTGGCCAACGAC
>CM068956.1:60216446-60228343 GCA_035128595.1 Eptatretus atami
CGCGAAAAAAGCGGGGTCGCGCTAAATCGGGATTCAAGAATATCAGCGTTCAAACTGACCCAATGTTGACCTAGCATCCTAAAACACCCCTATTTTCACCCTATTTGACACGTTTTTTCACGTTTACCTTCCAGCAAGTAAATTACCTTTGAATTAAAGAATTCCACGAATAAATTGTTGTTGTTACAGTCGAAATTAAAACACAAATTAGTTTTTAGTAAAGCTTTTTATGTTGTTAAAACATTCCCGGATATTGTCGATTCGGTGCTAAAAATAATACAGACCCTGATAGCTCATACCTGACATAACGTGGAGTTCTCCCCCCAGCAATGGGATATAATGAACTTAGATTTTGTTCATAGAAGGGTAAAAAAAATAAAGTTCAGGTATAAGGTATAAAGTGCACTGCACACCTGGTTTGCAAATGGTGGTACTCTAAGAGTGGCAGTGCAACGTGTTTAAAGTATAAAAAAGAAACCTGAAGTTAGCACCACTGAAAGCAGTTATGTATACATCACCTTATACACTGAATAAGAGACTGATCGCATTAGGAGAAGACGACAATATGATCACATAAATGTACAAAGCCATGTGGCAGATTCTCTTCACGGCCCCGATATCTGTACTGAACTCAGCATGCCATGCCTCTATGCTGATATATCGATGTGCTGCATGGCATTGCCTCTTTGGAAGTTATTATAAGCGAATTTGTGTTCTAAAGTGTTCAAATATATAATCATTTAAATAAAAGTTTAAAAAGGCGTTTAAAGGCGTATAAATTTGCTGTTTGATCCTGACTTAACTTAACACAATTTGTTTCTAACCACCATTTTCGTCCAGCGCTATGAAATCACTTCTCCTTCTCCTCCTCTTTTCCCTTATAAATGGTGATGTCCAATGGCACCGTTCTGCCCTGCCTTGCCATCAAACACAATCGAACACATCACCACCCAATCTAATACAATACATTGTTATCGTGCCGTTGTATGTGCCCATTAGCAATTCCTAAAAACAGCAAAGTTTCCTGTTTGGGAATGATTCATTTTTGTTTGAATTGCCAGGCAGCAGACAGTGTAAAAACATTATTCACTCCTCTCTGCGGATGTCGACCGGTCAAATTCAGAAAAAGTGCGTTAGACTTGTCATGCTATTCATGTTTCCGATGTGTTCAAAATATAACAGTTCCAATTTCACGAAGCCATTCCTCGATCATAAACTGATAAGACAGAACAGACAACCGAAGAAATCCAATGTTTAAACCACCATGTTAAGGTAACTGATATAAAGAGCTTAATATGTCCTTCACACGGCATGGCATTCTAACAAAAATAAAAAACATATTAAAACATTGGAAAAAAATAAACCAAAAAAAAAGCCCCCAATATATGAATTGATGCTAATAATATTTACAGCAATAATAATAATTAGTATTATGCATAATAAGTCATAACGAACGTATGAATCCCCCGTGCTGGCCCAGACGACATCTGGGTTGGTGAAAGGCAAGCTAATGCTCAAGTAAGATCAAGCAGTCGGGTATGCAAGAAAAGCTGTAAACCAATCGAAAATTTGCTCAAGCGGCACCAACGGGCCCATATGTTACATAAATAAGTGTGGCAAAGGCCTCTCTTCGTATTCAACCCGAATAGCTTATGCGCCCAGCCTCTGTGCCTTCAGCACCACATCCACTCTCATTTGCTCTTAGCACACTGGGCATGAGTTTTTTCAATAGTCTGTTAACAAGAAAATCTGTTTAACAGTGAAAAATATAACCAGATGGAAGGGAACGACGAGGTTCTACGGAAATGGAAGGGGAACAGAAAGGTCCTACAAAATGGAGGCAAGACGAGGGTTCTATGAATGGAGGGAAAGACAAGGGTTTTACAAAATGGAGGGAAAGACAAGGGTTCTATGAAACTAATCTTCGGCAAGCCAAATGCAGGTCTGCAATGCACTATTCCTAAGCATGAAAAAATTACAATATAACTAATGTAACCCTAACGTTATACGTTAATTTTTATTGCAATATCTGTACATTTAACAACAGTCTCATATCCTGCCTCTATTACCAAGCTTGCTGCCTGTTGGCACGTAACCCATTCATACTGGTTTGACTACCTTCACTCATAGCAGTCTACTACAAGTTGCTATCAATGGAACCTTTCTCTCCTCTTGCAGTGGAGAAGGAGTGCCAAAGATTTGTCAATGGCCGCAGTTTTGTTCCTGATATGTACATACGAACAAGTCTCCCCATGCATGGAAAACCTCTACTTCTCCTTTACTGATTACTCATATTATGCCTTTATATCACAACTGACAGCTATCAGTAAGCTGCGTCGTTCTCACGTCGATACAGCTAATTGTTTCATGGTGTCTGGAAGTCCTTTTTCCCGTAGCGCTCATTGAGTACTGCTCCCCTTCAGGCTGGCACTGCTGCTCAAATCTATTTCCTGGATTCTGTACGATCTAACATCAAGACAATGGTATGTCCCATGATGAAGGCTTGACAAAGGCTTGTGCTCTCAATCGAAGTTACAATTCTGAAATCACGATTTTAGATCATCTCTACCGAGATGACCAATAAAGCCGACCAAATGTCCGTCGCAACGATTTTTCTTTCGATCTTGAATGAAAAACTTAGTAATGTGGGTAGAGTCAATGAGTGGTTCACAACGATATAACTTTTGTCCGGGTTCAAGGTCAGGCGTCAAGGTCACGAGGTCACAGTAAGTTTATAAAAATCGCCATTTTCAAACCTATCTAGTCTGCCATTCTACAAGATATTCGCAACTGTTATTGATTGATGATAGTAAAAAATATTATCCTTTGTATCTAACCGGCAGATTTTTGATTTCCTTCCCGTTTGGGCCGCCCACGTAACCTGGAAGATGGTCAAAAACACTCCCGGTACATAAGAAAACTTTTTACTTCCGCTGATGAAATTTGTAATTGGGTAGAGTCAGATTGAGTGATACCCAAACGACATATTTTTTGATACCCAATCGACATATGTCACGAAAGTTGTGAAAGTCGCCCATTTCAAAAACCTATCTAGTCTGTCATTTATGGAGATATCTGGCAACGGTTCATCCGATTTATGATAGTAAAAACATTATAGAGATGACCGTCACCACCCCCACACGGGGTAATTTTTCACAAAGGCTTCACAAATTTGTCGTTTCAATTACTAGCTAGGATTTGTAAATCGCATAACTGGTAATGGACGTAAACAGGGAGATTTGGTGGAAGCAGCCCATGTTGATCAGGACCATTGCAGCAAAGTTCTGGTGTATGGCACAGGGATTCATGACTCGTAGTCCGATTCCAGTTAAAAAGTTGTGACTTGTCACTACCTTCCGCAGAAATCGGTCCTGCTAGCCTTCTCCTGGGGGAAATCCACTTACTGTAATGCCAGTTGGGTTCCCAAGCACTAGTGTATGACGCATGGCATTTTGGTCTCGTCCTTGGTGAATCTTAATTTGTGGGTTTCAGAAGGTGGAATGTAATCACCAAAGACTCAAAGTATCCACCTCCATTTGGGTAAAGCTATATCAAGGATCAAGTGTGAATTTTATTGTTCTTCAGATCTTTGTTCTCGAGGTTCTTTTTCAAGGATCGACACTAAACCAACGACAGCCTCCAACTGTAGTTCATATAAATGCTAATTCCCGTGGATGTTTTAAGATCTCACTGGTTTTTTTAGTTTTTTTCATCACTCCCGTTTGGCTCAACTATCACTGGCACATAATGCGGCTTTCTTCAGCTTCCCAGGTTCTCTTGACTTCATTTTTCCAGATTCATGATATTTCGTCTTTTTTTTCGAATTTTCCACATTATTCAGACCAAAGTCGCTGGGTACTGACACCTCGATTAGCAATGCTGGCCTTCCTTTTGTTCTGAGTAACGATATACTATGTACTGAATGTGTATGTCCTGGTGTTGGCTTAATGGTTTTGGTGGCTGGCTTGGATCCAGGGTCCTGAGTTCAAATCCCCGCCTCATTGATTAATACCAGGTGGGGTTTCACTCGCCGTCATCTTCCGAGGTTGGCAAAATGAGTAACCAGCTTGCTGGATGATTGAGCATTTGAAGTATTCTGCGTGGAGTGGTGACCCATCCAGATTATGCCCAATAGCCCAAAGCGCAGACGCTCCAGCACGCACTTGTACAGAGTATGTTCCCAATGGTTCTGGTGGTGATATGTCCATTCACAATCCTTTGTTTTCTAAGTTCGCTTTGATGGGAGGGATCAGGCATGTACTGACATGAGTATTACGTCCTCATTTTCAACACGATAGCTTTTGCGTTCGTGCTTCCATGAGTTTTCTGAAAATAGGTTATTTAAGTTTTTCTGCAGATTTCCATCAGTTTATTACTTTGCATATTTTGTGTGCTTTTGTGTGTCAGCTGGTTTTGACACGAGTTTTATTATTATTATATTATTATTATTATTTTACATCAGTTTCTAGCTTGCCGAACTTTCACTCCATCCGATGACTCAATCCCGCCATCCTTCTTAAAGCATTGTAAGTGTCCTTTGTTTTGGGCATTTATTATGCCTTGTCTCCATCCCAAGTTAGCTGACCTTCTTCTTAGCCATTGTAAATGAGCTTTTTTGTCTATCCCCAAAGCGTCCAACTGCTTTTTGACCTTCCGTTCTTTAGTCGTCTCCAAATTGCAGTGCATATTGTTGACAGTTGTTTCATATTTTCCTTTGCACTTGGCAGTCATTGGGGCTGTATCACTGCTGTTTTCGATTTAATGTTAGCATCTTATATTCCGTACCTATTCTTGGAAAATTTTTGAAAGAAAGAGTTAAGAGATCCCTTTTCTGCTTCTATTTTTTTTATTTCAGTAGAAAGAAGCTTAACTCATACATTACGTTGATGTTCACCTTCTATTCCTCTTGACATCTCTTTTTTCAAAGCGATAATGACTGAAGGTTTATCGGACTGACTCAACTCACCTACGGACAAGCTGCTCAATCGCATAACGCTCAACTGACTAAAGTCCGGTGAGATAGCAACTTAAACGAACAATGCTAAGTGAGGGAATACTGGATCTGCTTTTGGTTTACCATGAGATTTTGCTTCAGACAAATCAATGTGTATTTGTTTGAGGTTGCCATTGTTTGACCTGTGTATTTTGATTTCGAGGATCGAAGTACACCATCCCTTAACTTTATTCATATTTGATTTGTTGGTTTTTTAAAAACCTTTTTTGTATACTAAAAGGCCTCTCAACAACGGTAATGGCCAGTGTGCCAACATAAACATTTATGAAATGACCATGATATTTTCTTGTGGGCATGATGTAGTGTTTTGTTTTGGTGTGATGATGATTTAGTCTCCGGTGAATGGCTGCATGTACTTAGTTTACAAGATTTGACCATCTATTTGGGGCTGACGTGGCATGTACTTAAGCTTTCGTACCGTGGGTTTTCAAACTTTTCTTTTGAACAACAATGGGCGTTCTCAACAGAACAGAAAATGTTGATTGCGATTATGAATGACGATGCATTTGGCTACGGCAGGCTGAGATATTCTTTTTAATGACCATGTGGCTTTGGACTTATGCCAAGGCGTACAACAGTGCCATTTGTTTTGATTGTGTACTTTTGTCTGGGAGAAAAAGTACACATTCTTAGCTTTGCCTAAGGAGCTAGAAATATGGTCAATGGATTGATTCCTTTACTTAGTCGGGTGGTGAGCTGGCGACATTGCCAATAAAAGGCTCTAAAGCCTGTGTAGTCCACTAAGCTCGTTTGCCAGTGACACGATAACAGGGGAAGACTTTTTTACAGACTGCAAACTAAGCCTGAAATGCTGCTTAATATATACGTATGATAGTAAGAAAAAAAGCATCATTAACCTTTATGGCATATTTGTGAGCATCCTCGATTGCAGAACCTTCTGATTGGCCGACACATATCCGGAGAACATCTTCATCTTGATAATATGCTCTTTGGGAAAATATCCTCACAATTTTATAACATAATATTTAGAACTAGATTTTTTTTTTGAACATCAACACATACATTGGAATGCGGGGAAACACTCCATCCTCCATGCAAGAGGAGAGGAAAACTTATGTAAGTTTGGTCCATTGCAAAAAATTGGCATTTTGCATTTGGGATGCTGTTTTGATCTAAAGTCATTATCACAAATCAAAGTGAAAGAGGTTATGTTAGAAGGATACAAATTCACTATCTCTGGCCTTTCAGGAAAATTTTTTTTTTAAAAAGCAAAATCATGGTGACAAAAACCCACACACAATTTTACATCAATGTTTTGAATGAACATGTTGATGTAAAGACTGTGTTGTTCCTTTGAAATGCCCAATTAAATGATTGCAATCTATGCCTAAGCGCTGTCTATCTGGTAACAGTTATAACCAGATGGTTGCTGGAAGGATTAAACTTGTCTTTTACACCACTGCGTCCAAGCAGTTGCATTTGTCGCAGCACTTGTGGCATTTTGGAACCTGAAAGCTTTTAATACCATTTTTTGGAAAAATTGCACTTCCGCCAGCCCAATTCCACATCCCCTAATTTGAATGACAAGTTTGAAGTTGTTCATACCAGATCACAGTAATTATAAATATATCATATAATATATTATATATTAATATATATTATATCTTATAAATAATATAATATATATATATATATAGCACACACACACACACACACACACACACACAACACAAACACACACACACACAACACACAACACCACAACACTTGGTACAGATACATACCTGTTCGTGCGCCAAAAATATTGGCAACCCCTTGCACTGTTCTAAATAACTGCACCATTTTCTTCCAGAAAATTGTTGAAATTTAAAAATCTTGTGGTATGCCACAAATGTATTTCTTTGGTTGCAGTGGAACAAAACAAAAAAAGCTGAATAAATACTAAATCTTAGCTTATTCCATCACAGAAATCCTAAAATGGCCCGGACAATATTATTGGCACCTTTCGAAGTTTGTTAGAAACAATGAGAATTTCAAGGAGGTGATTCTCCTTTTACTTTGGAATGAATAACCTGTGGGCGAGTTGCCCAGCCGCAATATAAAAAATCACTCATTCAACCGAGTTGAAAGAGAAAAGGAGTCATTCTGCTGTTTGGTCATTGTGTGTACGCACTGAGCAGGGAGAAAAAGAAAAGAAAACCCAGAGAAATTGTCTGAGGAGGTCAGACATCAATATTGTAGCCCCAAAAGCATGGACAATCTCAGGGTTAACAAAGTCCATCTCAAAGAAGAAACCTGATGTTCCTGTGACACCGTACACAACTTATCAGAAGTTTAAGGCCCATAGCACTGGCGCTGACAGTCCCTCGACCTGGCCACAAGCGAAAACTTGATCAAAGATGCAGTGAAGGATTGTTCGAATGGTGGACAGAGCACCTCGATCAATTGACAAATTCAAGCTGACCTTCAGACACAAGTGAACAGTTTAAAAACTCGCACCATCATCGCCAACGTTCATTGAAAGGGGGTTCTAGAAGGAGACCCGGAGGACCCCCCACTGCTGAGAGAGAGACAAGAACCTGACTAGAAGTTGCCAAAACACAGACCTGAACAAGCAAAATCTTCGGGAGAATGTCCTGTGGACAGATGAGACCCAATTAAGAGCTTTTGGTAAAGCACATCAATCTCTAATTTTATAGAAAACAAAACGAAGCCTTCAAAAAAAGAACTCCTTCCCTAGCAGTCAAACATGGAGGAGGTTCAGTGATGTTTTGGTGCTGTGCTCGCCTCCTTGCAAATGGTGCCTTGAATGTTGTGCATGGGCATCAGAAACTCAGGAGATACCAAGCGCATTTTTGAGCGCACTGTTCACACCAGTGTAGAAAGCTCCGTCGAACGGTCAGGGTCTTGGCAGCAGGACATTAACCCCAAACAACTTAAAAAGAGCCAGTAATGGCTCAGACAAAACGCTGGATGTTCTGAAGTGGCCAGCAATGAGTCCAGATCTGAATCCCATTGAACACCTGTGGGGAATCATGAAAACAGCAGTTGGGAGAAGCACCCTCAAATCTGGGAGAACTGGGAGCCGTTTGCACAAGAAGAGGGGCCAAACTGCCATTAGAAGAGGTTGTCGGAAGCCTCATCATGGCCCCAAGGGAGTGCTGACTGCAGTCTATTTTGTCGCAAAGGCGTGCTACCAATACAGTATCAAGTTTAAGGTGTTCAATGTTTTGTCACTGCCATTTCTTTTCTATTTCTGATTTAATAGGATAATATTTAGTTCTGAATCAAAACAAAGGTTTCTGTAATATTAACAGGGAAATTAAAGATTGTGGAGACCAAATACTTTATCAATTTAACTTATTTTTTAGATCTCTCGTGAGGATGCCTCTAAGTCTTACTCACGTGTTTGTTCTTCATACTTCTTCTGTGGACTTTTTTTGTTTCACACAGCCTAACAGTTTTCATCGAAACTCCCTGCAACCTTTGGCATATATATGTAAAAATAACCCTGCACAGACAGTAACCATCTCCGATTTTGGAAAATTCCTCTCCTAGAAAAAAAGTTCATGACGTGTCTTTGTCTTGGGCATTTATTATGCCTTGTTAAATATCTCCCGCTATAATATAAAATATCTCCGCTTGGAAATCGCCTTAAAAATTATCTCCTGAAACTTAGGCAATCGCTTTTTGAATCTGTTTGCGGGAATCGAACAGGGCATTACAGAGAAAATTACCGCACATTGATACTCACTATGTCGTCATAATCAATTTTTATAATGACATCATTCCTATTGTTTGACATTTTTTGTTTCACAACCAGAGTTTTCATCGGATCTTTCGTGAACTTGCCATTATAATGCAAGAACGAGCCCACGTGCAGGCAGTAACCATCCGATTTTGGAATTCTTCCGAGAAAAAAGTTGACATCAATAATATCGGCCGTTAATGGAAAATCGCCTATACCATATCTCCGCAACTAGGCAATGCTGTTTGAAGTTTGTTTGCGGGATCAAGGCCGGGCAGTTAGCACCAGATAATTTATCGCACCTGATACATCACAATGAGTCATATTCGTTTTAATGACGTCATCATTAAGATGGACAAGGATGCTTAGCTCATTTGAGCTTGTTAGAGAAATTGTGAAAGTTACTTGAAAAAAGTGCAAGGGTGCCAATATTTTGGCCAATAACAGTAATACTAAAACTTTTTTCCTAACCACTGACTGAACTCATCCTCATTGAACTCCCGACTGATATTAGAAGATTGGTACCCTCCGGTTGACGTAGAAAGCTGAAATTTTTGCATGCCCAATCTGGACATCGAAGCCGGTGCCACTGGAAAAAAAAAGACAGAATGTCCGACAACAATCCAGAATAAAAAATATATAACTAAGTGAAAAATGACTCCCACCCTCTACCCTGTGCCAAATCATCTGTCATCCTAAGATCGGCTAAGCAGTCAGCCTCTTCACTCTGTTGTAGACCCTGGATAAAATCCCAAGGCTGGTCCAACACGTGAAATCATGTCTTTCAACCCTGACAAATCTCACACTTCAGATGTTTCCAAAAGGACCGTTTGGAAAACACCCCCCCCCCCCCCCCACCATCTTACTTTCTCCAATTCCTTTGAAGTCTTTCAATTCAAGCTTCTGGTCTCACTATCTGCCATGATCTTCCTGGGAAGCTAAACATTTCCAGGCGGCCTCCAATCCTGGGAAAGCCACATTTCCAGGCTGGCCTTCAGACTGGGGCTGAGATGTGTCTTGGACGATTGCGAACGCTGTGTGAGTGGAAACGACCGACTGCGTGAATCGAGACTGAAGACTGCAGAAAAAAAGAAAAAAAGAAAAAAAAAATGGGTGTGCTAATGAGAATGCTTGACACTGAACGCCGTGTCCGCGCTGCGAGCTGCCGACTGGGCACAGAGCTGGTCGTAAGTCCGGGCGGTTCGTATAAACAGGTAGGTCGTTAAGTGAGAGTGCCTGTATATATATGAAAAATCAAATGCAGGTGAGCGACCCGAGACAATGTGGAAACATGGTTCGTCATGCTTACCACAATTGCAGCCATACGAGCCTACACTACACACCCTGCTAATTATATATATAAATATATTATATATACTGATATACGACGGTGTGTTTTTAAAAATTATCAACGCTTAATTTTATGTGTGTAAAACAAATGAAGCTAGGGAGGCGTGGTTTGGTGCAACGTATCGTCAGGCGATCCTAATCCGACATCGTGAATATTCTTCCCGCCTGCAGAAGCTGTCGTCCGCGCCGACAGACCGCCCGATGAGTGAGGAATGCAAGTGAGCGCCGTCGGATTTTCGTTTTTGACAAAATGACGGATCACTGTGGTCTCATCGCCAGTGATCACTGTGTGAAGAAGTTGGACGCTGTTCACAGTCTCCAGCATTTCCCTGTGCGATCTCCAACGGAGTTGCTTCGCTCGATCGTAGCAGCTGGCAACGAACTTGTCGCTGAGATTACCTCCTTGAGCCCAAATCCTCAGTCGCGAATGGTAATGAACGGATCGAATGCTGACGCCCGCCTCGTCTGCAAGTTCCTGATCGTGATTCGACGATCCTGCATCAGCAGCGGTCTCACTTGTCAATGATTGACCTCATTCAGGATGTTAGGGCCTACCAGAACGTGGCTTCATTCCACTGATGTCGACCATCTTTGAAGCGTTGACCACTCTTTATCTGTGTGGTGCCCCATTGCTTCGTCGCGAAGGCCTTGTTTGAATCTTGCGGATGTTTTCCAACTTGGGAACGCCTAAAGCTTTACACAATAATTTGATGCAGCTGCGTTGTTCAGTTTTTCCATCATTTTGTCAAAAACGAAAATCCGACGGCGGCTCACTTACACTTCCTCACATTCATCGGCGGTTGTCGGCGACTGACAGCTATCTGCAGGCGGGAAAAATATTCACGCAGCACGGATTAGGATGCGCCTACAATACGTGGCACGCAAACCACGCCTCCCTCGCGTCATTTGTTTACCGCACAAAAAAAATTAAGGTTGGATACTTTTTGAACACACTCGTATATATATAATATATCTTCTTCTTATTCTTTCGGCTGCTCCCGTTAGGGGTTGCCACAGCGGAAGTCATTCGTTAATGATCCGATAAATGATTGGCACAGGTTTTACGCCTGATGCCCTTCCTGACGCAACCCTGGTCGCCTCTTAGCGACACAGGGATAATATATATATATGTAATATATATAATATAATATATATATATATATATATATATATATACCAGTCATGCGCGCATTACTATGATTTGGCCAACGACGGACCGCATATAGGACGGTGGGTCCCATAAGATTATTAATGGAGCTGAAAAATTCCTATCGCCTCGTGATGTGGTCGCCGTGTAAGCGCTGCGAGTCGTATAAAATAAGCAGCTAATAGCACACACAATTATGTACACGTACAAATACTTGATAATGATAATAATTCAACCGACAGTGTGGCCCCGGTAAACGCGATTGTTGAGGTCCATAAAAATGTCTCCGCGAAAAAGCGGGTCGCGCTAGATAATCGGATAAGAATTCAGCGTTCAACTGACCCAAGTTGTACCTAGCATCCTAAAACACCCCTATATTTTTTCACCCCTATGTGACACGTTTTTTCACGTTTCACCTTCCACAAGTAAATTACCCTTGAATAAAGAATTCCAAAGAATAAATTGGTTTGTGTTTACAGTCGAATTTTCTAATAAAACACAATAGTTTTTAGTAAAGCTTTTTATGGTCGTTTAAGACATTTTCCGCACTGTCATTCCGAAAATATATACACACAACTGAACCAGGTGCTCGTCTTCCTTCATTGTAAATTTTATATACATCGATGCAGATGATTTTAATGAAAATCCACAACGCTATTTATTCACCTTTCTATAAA
>CM068956.1:60304461-60319910 GCA_035128595.1 Eptatretus atami
AGTTGAGAAAAGCAAGCCTCGCTTCGGGTGAACAGGATTCCCAGGCAAGTTGTGGAAGACCCCGTTGTTTGGGGGCACAGGAAGTACTAGTTAGGAGGATGGGTTAGAGTTAGTGAGACCGGCTTCATGGGGAACATGGGTTTGTATAACTCATGGTAGCCTGGATATTGGATTAGTATCAGAGGATTTTAGTCTTAGAATTTAGGAGCAAAGGTGGAATTTGGGATATTTCTTTGGAGAACACGGAGCATGACCTGGAATTATCGCTCTGTGGAGAGGAGAAAGTACTTCACGCTATCCTGTCACGGAGAGTTGGTCTGTTTATGTATTAAGTAAATGGAACGGTTGCATTTATATAGAGTTTTATAAGGAGGTATCAGACAGTAGAGGCAGGATCGAGTTAGTATACTAGACTGGTATGGAGATTTTAGAATTAGGATATAGGATGGCAGTTGTGGAAGATGTTGGGGTGAGTTGCGAAAATGGAAATTGTCTGTTGAGGAATGAGGTATTGGTGCTGTATAACAATGATTGAGGGTCACCAAAGTGTGCGAGTGGAGCGAATCGTGTGTATGAGTCATGGTTGATGAGTCGAATGTAGGCTTGTGTTGGGGGATGATGAGTGATTCCTGACATACCAATGGTTGATCACTGTAAGTAGCGCGGATAAGTATTGTATATTTTAATGTATGTTAGCTAAATGTGGAGTTTATTATACAAATTATAATCTTAAAAGCCTGGGGTAGATAGTGTATAAGTTACTAGTCAGTTTTTAAGTGTATTATGTATGGTGTCATGTGAGCATGAGTCAAGGTAATGCATGCTTACGTATTGGAGGGGTTGACAAAGAGTTATCATCGGAGTAATGGTATGTTACCTGAGCTTAAGTGAGCGAGCTGTAGAGTATAAGTTAGATAGTATTTTGTTTAGTGGGCACCTACTGTATTATGTATATCTATATTCTGTATAGAAGGTGGTATATGTTATACGAAGACCACAAGGGAAAAACCCAGGGAGATGTCAGGATCAGTCATTTTGAAGAAAACTGAAAAACAAAGTTTCAAGACTTTAGTGGACTGGTTTAATAACTGGTCTATAGATTTATTTTCCAGTAAAAGGAAGAGTGATCATGCCAGTGTGAGCCGCGACTGAGTCGGACCAGAGTATGTCCAGGAGTGAGCCCATAATGGTAACATGTTGGCCAAGGGCTTGCGCGCGGATGTTAATTGTTAGTATGGGTAACACGGGGAGGACACCACGTGGAAACAACGAGGGACATGCCAACTGTGATGTCGTGCACGATGCCACGGGGGCAGGTAGTGGTGCGGTTCCACACTGGGTTAGGGCCGCATCTGTTTCAATCTAGAGTAAATGCGACAGGCGATAACTATCTAGCCGACAGGTGGAGCAGTTGTAGGCAACGAGGGGTCTACATTGCACGATTGAGGGCTATACTCCCCGCGTCTGAGTTAGTTGTATAAGATGTAGCAAGCTAAGCACTTGGATGGCGGCGCTCCTGGAGGTCGCGGAGGATGCCTAGTGTGTGTGTCATGTCAATCTATATAGAGTTGCGATGCCACATGAGGGGGAGTGGTTCCTGCTTTATGTTTGTATCTCTATCTGCATTTGCGCCTGTAGTCAACACAGTAGTAACTCTGATGGACGTTATGCTGGTGAGCAAGCTAGAGCAAAAGGTTGAAGGGCACGATGTCCTCTTCAATCTCTGTACTTATAAATGGACTTCACACCAACACTGACAAGGCGGACACAGAGGACCTGAGGAGGAGATACTCTATATAGAGATAACACGAATAGTCACTTAACAGGGAGTAGTCGGATTTTTGAGATATAGGTCGCACTGGCGCGTATCGTATTCAGGATATTAATTGAAAGTAGGTTGAGGTGTTAGGAATTGGGCGGATGATGGGATACTACACCTTCGCATACGATCGATGAGGATGGACTACATCCCCTCTCACGAC
Organism: Eptatretus atami; assembly: GCA_035128595.1. Lineage (NCBI taxonomy): Eukaryota > Metazoa > Chordata > Myxini > Myxiniformes > Myxinidae > Eptatretus > Eptatretus atami. The sequence goes on from CM068956.1 coordinate 60,306,444, forward strand.
CGCGCTAACTCGCTATGTATAAGGCACGGCGTGGGTCCGCCCATTAGAGAAAGTCCTCACACTTGGTTAGATATAGGTTTGATCCGCTAGGAGACTTCTGAGGGGAACGCACGCCGACCGTGACATTATTCGGAAGCGCATTACAAACTGTGGCCTCCATAGAAGTATCAAGACAGCATAAAGTTATCTCCTTCTATGGTTCACCCTCGTGCGCAGTAGAGCAGAGGGAACATATGTGGGATATCTCGGTGAGGGTTGTAACTAAGTTGAACAGAGGTATAGGTTTAGCTTGGAAACTCGCACATGAATACCACAATTCAGTGTGGGTTTTGTGTTAGGTATTACAACTTCTGAATCATGGAAAGGTGTAAGATAGATAAATAGAGTAAAAATAAAGAGAGGTTAGGCACTAAATTATTGTGAGTTGTAGATAGTTTGAGTAGTGCAATTAAGCGAGGAGGCGAGGTGTAGTAAGAGTACTGGACAGAAAGCACACACGGGCATATAGTCTGAGCTTGTGTATTTGAGCTTTGAATAACACTTGTTTGTGGTGTGGCGAGTGTGGCACAAACAGTCGGACGTGACTGCTATGGATACTGCAACTGCCTTCCAAATAGCGGTGCAGGCACACCCCGCACTCCCTCCACACAAGCTTTAATGTGAGAGCTTACACACCAGAGTAGGATCATTGCAGCTGACGAGACCTGGTCGGCCATGATTGATCGCTTTGTCGAGCTGCCTGTTCACGTAATGGACTTGGTGCCGTTGGGCCAGTGTGCCTGCGTTTTGGCCCTATAGCTACTCTGCCAATGACCCCTGAGCACCTATTGCATCTGAAACTAGACAGTCACCTCTAGATTCTGCCGTGTGTGGCCCTCCTGTGCTCGCTCATTGGGTGGTCCCTATCATACGCAATTAGTGCGCCAGGAACGGAGTTAAATCCTAGTATTTGTTCGAATGGACTGCCTATGCTGCAGGCAGCCTACGTTGCATGGTATAATGTAATACATCTAATAGTCATCTGGGGTATATTTGTTATTGCGTACACCTGATCTCGCATCCCATTCGCTACACTGGCAAATCGCATAATGACTTATGCAAACGACTTGTTGACCTCTTCCCTTTCCCTTTCACAGATTGGAGTAAGTGCTCATTGTAGGGTCATGTGATTTATAGTGTATAATTTATAAGTATTATATGGTGTTAAGTCTTAAGTGATTATTGAGTAAATACGTGATTGAACGCCGCGCTACTGCTCATGATTTGTTTTAGAGTTGGCCGGAAGTATTATTTTAAGTTTAGATTAGTTGTCCCGAGTGATGGTCTGTGAGAGTTTGTTTAGTTAGTTACGCAGCGATTAGGTTATTTATTTTTGACTACAGCGTTTAAGAAATGTCGCATTCAGGGAATCCTGATAGGTAGAAAGTATCACTAGGGTGCGCTGAAAATATAGGTAATCTTTACACTAATGGTGCATGAGATCACTAGTACTGGGATCGAATAAATAGTATTTGACGACTCGGGACGAGTGCTGTAAAAAGGGGACGGGTATTAATCGGTGACTAAATTTGGAATTCAAATATTGACACAACCATACAGTATCCTGTTATAGTCAGTCTATGTCGTATATACTAGTATTGCATAGTGTTACCTGTATATAGTATAGCTCATCGCTTTCATTTGATTTGTAAATGTTCAGGAGTAATTACGCGATTATATGACGTGGCACTCTGGTCAGGAATCGATTTTAAAATAGTTAGGTGGCATAGAATCGAAACTAATGTGCGTAGCCGTCCCTGTATGACCACTCATATCACCTCTACCTGCAGAATAGAGTAGAAGAATGGCACTATACCCTGCCATCTGTCTCCGGTGACGTCAACCAACTCCCTCCCACCCGTGGGGTATGAGCCAGGGGGCTAGTATTCGACTGAGGAGGCTAATTGAGTCAACCGTGGTATATTGGTACTGCAGGGATGTACTCGGGGGAGGTAGTGAGGTGGTATGCACATGTAAATGTGTATGATAAAGGAGATTTCCTCTTTTTTGTTATAGTTGTCTATGCTAATGTACTGTGGAGTACCTCTATAGTGAGTACAGAGGTTTCTGTGAAGGTGTTACTACGCGTTCATGAGTTCCCTGTTGTGATGCTCAGTAGTTCGTATGTATAGTGTACGTAGAGTCACCTAGGTGGTGGATTAAGTAATAGTTCGTTATATTTTTTGCTTCTGAGAGAGTAGCGAGTGTATCATCTGATTATTCATGACAGGTATTATATATATACTACTCGGTCCTGACTTGGCCTTGCTTGGCTTGAGGCCTTCGGTAATAAAATGCTTTTGGCTCTTCGGCCTTGTATCTGGCTGACGACTGCAGATATGGATCTGGGCTTACTTGGGCTCTTGCGTCAATTTTTTTTGATATTTTCGCGATGTGCCATACTGGGTGTGAATTCATGCCCAGCGAATGGATTACATGAAGATATATATGTATACTGCTGCACGAGCTGCGAAGTTCGAACGAGGCTTCTTCCTCTTCTTCTCTCACAATTTCGTTCTGGTTCGTGGAGCTTTATTCGTATAGTCGGGTCAATAAATATTATGCGTGTGACACGGGCTTGATCCGCTGACTCGCACAGCTGCTAATTCATTCTTGGAAGTAGGTTTGCTAACGGGCGAATATAGCGGAGGTCGACAATTCTGTATCTCAGGAAGGAAGGTCAGGACAGCCAGTACATACGCTCTGGCAAATGATTTGAAACAGTCCTCGCGAAGTGGAGTTGTTACGCTGATATTGAGAGGAAGTTCTCCGGCAGTGGAGGAATCTCACGGTAGGGAAGGTACTTGACGCAGAAGTTCATCTGGGGATGGTTCAGCGGGAAGGATCTGCGGCGATTGGATCCAGCTCGCTCTCTGATGGAGCCCCGGGTCCGGACAATTGAAGACGACACGAGGTAGAAGGAAGCGCTTCGAGTTAGCGTCTCTCACAGTCCAGAGTTCAGCTCACCTGGCAGAGGAAGCTCGGATTAACTTGGCCGGCTGATACCTCTGGAGAAACCACAGAAGCTAGAGGAGCTCGTGTTAAAGGCCTCAGCCACCCATTTCCGCATTTGTGGTGTATTGTGTGCTGTTAACCGTGTGTACGTGTTGTGTGACGGCCGTACTAATAAGTAGGAAAGGTTTCTGTGTGAGAGAGTAGTATATAGTAGGAGTTCGACTAATAACAGATAGAGCACACACTCGGCTTGTAGTTCTTCCTCTCGGTGCGGTTACACTGTATCTTAGTGCTTCGTAATAAAGTGCCATTGCATATCGGAGTATGATTTGTCGGCCTTATTTATTGCTACATATGATGTGTTTATTAATTATAATAATGTCCTTGTGTGTAAAAAACCTGCTCGTTGCGTCCATTCCCTCATTGACTGAACATTTCGTGTGTTGGGAGTTAGAAAGCTGTTGGTTGCCGTTAATAGGGGACATTTGGACCGACGGTTTCTCGGCGATAAGACATCACAATAGCGAGCGCGAACTAATAGAAAAAGAATATCAATATTAAGTGTCAATAAAGTAACGGAAAGGGCCTGGACAGCTCGCCTTCGGCGGTGTTGGTTCGAATACGAGTTCCGTCGACGGGTGGAATACCCGGTAGTTGGAATCAAAAGTGGGTAATTTTAGTGTAGCATTGAAGATTGGCAATCGACTCCCGCTATTGGGGGACCTAAGTGTCCAGGTACACCACGTGATCTGGCCGATTAGGAACTGTTTGTATTGGTGCGTGTTGGATAATTAATCTTGTACAGAAGGACTCTCGATAGCCTGGACATTGGTGCTGGAATGGAGGTATCACCGCGGGGACGGCTCAAGATTGGCTATTTTCGCGTGCGCGGAGTTGACCGAACTGGGTCATATTCAATCGGCTGGGTGTGCTTTTTACCATTGCCCAGCAGGCCCGGCAGACTCGTAACTCCGATGGAAGCTCCTGTTCAGAGCGGCGCCCTCTGGCAACTTGGCGCCGGTACTCTGAGCGCTTATTTAACTTCATCCGGCCCGTAACAATATACATATAGAGTGTTTCAGAGATATCATTCCATATTACCAGTACTATTACTAAAATATATGGAGGTCCCATTCTGTATGTATTATATTACACAGAGCAGGAGCGATTGAGCATCATAACATGTACGAATTTAAAATACTGCGTATAACGTTGCCATGCCAGATCACTTAGTATATGGATGTTAAAAATAACTCATCAACTGGTATGGAGAGAAGCGTTGTAATGGCACAGCTTTCACACAGGTTGTAGCGGTTTCAAACGCAGCTTATAACACGTGCAGAGCATTCCTCAGCCAAAGAACCTGCATGTCTGACCTATCTTGGCTCTGAACCGACGGAGCGCAGAGAATCTGAGTGAAGTGGCTGCAAACGTCACCAATGCGACCAAGGGGGTCTGAGATCCCTATGACTTTTTTTGGCTTATAATTCCAGAAGAGAGGTAGGGGATCACCTACATGCGCCTTGGGCAAAGAAAACGGGTGCCCCACAGGGAATGAGCCTAACAGCGTGCAGCCGAAATCTCTGAGATTGTGAGAGTTTTTATTTTGTCGTGATTATATTGACAATAGATCCATTACAAACTAAATATAGGATATAAATGTCACTCTTGTTTGTTTCTCAACTATGACTATAAGTATAGCTTTTATTAATGTTCTGTGATAAAAAGATTCCACACCTCAACATTTCGTTCTTCTTGAGTTTGGATTCTGGATGCGCAGCTCGTACACTTCGTAGTTGTGTGTTACTGTCTGGAAGGAAGTGTTATTCTGGTCGTTGAGGGAACTCTAATGAAACAAAGGTTATATGTATGATATTACTCCTAACAAGATATCATAATGAAATGCTAATGAATTAGTATAATAATATACTTATAATTAATATATTCCAACTATTTTCCATATTATTATTATATATTATCAGTGGGTATATATGAGTAAATGCTTACATATAATAAGCTATAGTTCTCATGACTAATAATAGTCATAATAAATATATATATATGGCCTAGTTACACAGTTTATTCGATTGTCTAAAAAACATCTTGCGGCGCTGTATGTGAAGTGGCATCGCTGTGCAATGCGACAATGATCCAAGTTACGTCCTCAGCACTATCGTATAACTTTCGCTTAAATGCATGTTCAGGATTTAATGCGCGCACCATCACCTAGTACGAATACACTATATACTATGTGCATCTTTGGTATAAACTGTATGTAAGTGCGTTGAGAAGCTGGGGTTAAGAAAAGATCAGAGGCACTCCCCTCTCTTATGGGAAGCTTTTTTATTTACTCGTACAGTACACACGGTATCAACTGAAGTGTGCAATGAGAGTAGCTTCTTAAGGGTTCTAAAGCCAAGGATTTATATGGTGTTGATGGTGTGGTGATTGATACAAAATGAAAAAACATTTGATGAATACACATTTCACTGAGGATAATACAAGGCAACGGTGGATGCACGTATGCTATACAAGTATTCACACACGATGGCTCTGAAGCGCAGCGCCGCCATATAACTTCCTGTCAGAAGGGACAATATTTATGTGAGCTCACAGACGGCTCTCATTATAGACCCTTTTTAGAGTAGTCGGCTCTATGTGGGTCGTTTGCTATCTGTGAGGAAAGGCCACATGTGTCATTTTTTCCCCGTAGCGATGGTGAGCTTTTAAGGGTGGACGGCGGCCCTCCAAGGAGGAGCCCGGGTACGCGGCACAGACGGCCCGGGGATAATATGAAATAACGAGGGAGCGAAGGGATCAAGGGGCGATTCCTGGGAATAGATAAATGAATGAGGAGAGGAAAAGTGAAAGGAGGGAGAGACAAAGAATGTGCAAAGGTAGTAGTAGAGATAAGTTGACAGGGATGGAGGGGAAAAAATGATTACTGCAGAGAACACCAGCGTGAGGTAGAACCAAGCATCGATGCGAAGGAAGTAACCGAGATGGATAACAGGAGCCATGGCGTCCCTGAGAGAAGCGCAGCACTGAAGGGCCGTGCAACCGAGATAGTTGACTAAAGAACGCAAAAACATGGGGTACATCACGAGAACGAATTCGCTGTCACCTTATTGGGGCCCAGTGCTTCGGTAAAGGCACCTTTCTGGTACACCTCTGATCCCATCCATTCCAAAATTGGAGCTTTTTGCACAAGATCTAGCTCGCTCACGATATCGCCTCTGTATCTCGATATGTACCCAGTGTAGGCCTTAGGTACGACTTTGGCACAACTGCATCAGATGAAAATCATCGTCATATGGGAGTAAGTTCGTATATCAAATTAATGGAGCAGAAGCGTATGGCATATTACCAAAGCAGGGTCAACGTGACGGTAGTAGGCTGAGATTTTTCAGGTACAAGTACGCTTCGATAGGCTTTTTCATCGTAGTACTCGCTATGGCAGATGCGTAGGTTTGTTATTCCCGCTGGCATACGTCGTTAGATACGCGCGGGAAGGTGATTTAGACAAAATTTTCCATGCCTTGAATAAGTTTTTTCAACGTAATGACCAGCGTATGACTGCACAACACGATCACTCTGCATAATGCTTGGACCATACAAGATTAGTAGGCACGTTACGATGTACACAAAATTTTGTTGTCTCTCTGTGAGGTTAGATTTCTATCGTTTGAGACACACCATCCGACACACGTTACTTGTTACCGTTACTCATGGACAAGTCGCACGTTGGAACAATGCATGAAGTGACAGTATTTCTAGAGTACAAGTATATAGGGATTCCACACGCACTCCACTTGGATTTGTTTAAGGTTTTTTTCCTCTCACGTTCGTTGTATGGTTAATCGGTTAACTGGTAACTAGACTGGTCGATTTACTAGTGCGTGTTCATCATAATGAGATCATAATTAATAGAGACTGCGCGATCAAGATTTAAATTCATAACCGCACTAGAAATCTGGAGAGTGGTTACAACGATGACCGTCATACCGAGAGGAACACAAAAAAAATAAATAAACGCACCAGGCATTCTGGAACACTGAACCGCTACACCATTAACCCTCGACTGTTTTCGACTTATGAGTAAACGTAGCAGTAAAGTGTGGGTCGACGTGTGTCACGATCGCCGTAACGTGCCTACAACTTTATGGCAGCCGTATGCGGAACGTTGTCATACGCCGATAACGTCGAGAAATTTTCAACACAATAGCTAGAAAAATTCTCGACGTATCGCATATGACCAATGTATGCAAGGTACTAAAAGATAATCCGCGACGTACATAAGCCAACTAGTACTTCACTATTGATTGCTCTACCAGCGTGCACTACTTCAATCGTATATATACATGACGTCAACCACCATATACGGTATTTTACGACACAGATATCGATGCCAAGATTTGGTAGGTCGATGAAACCTGAGAAATATATTCATATTGTCGGTCGATGTATTCTCAGCGGCTAAGATCACACGGTATTTCAGTGGCTGTGGACAGCGCATCACACTTGGTTGATGTCTAAGTGCGGTGGTATGATTTTGAATTCGGTGAGACAAATTTCCAGCAGCCGATTTAATGAGGCCTATGTCCGAAACAAGGAAACATCGTGATCGCTATCAACGGACTGATAACGAATCTGTCTTCTGGTGGCGTGAACAATTCATATGTTGCAATTTAATTTACCTTCCTTCCACTCTTCAGCGCATATGCATAAAAGTTAAACTATCGTATTGGATTGCTAACTGCAATGGGATTAGGTTTGAACTTAGCCTTGACAACTATGACTCAGTAACTAATTATCGATTAGGCTAATAAAATAATAAACTAGTTCTATCACTAGACATTATGTGATTGAGGAGCGAGGCTGTTACGTATACTAAAATCGTTATGATCATATGTCCAACACAGTTAATAATACACTGCGCCAAGTTGAGTTAAACGTTTTTCTTATATAAAACATCATAGTTCAGCACGTAAAAAAGCGACACACGCCGATTAATATAACATAACATTCAACTCTGAAACCAGCAGAAATGGGTTGACCATACCGCAATGGCTAAAACTTTAGCAAGGTGTGACACGGGCCCTAAGCGAGCGTTGAAAAGCCCTTAGTGGTACGTTCGGGGCGTGGGTGTGAGCAGTGCCCAGCCAACAAGGTGAGGTCACGGCATGGTCGAAATTATTTGTTCTACCCAACCAACACCAAAACACCAATAACCCACCATTCACAGGGGCGTCATAATAACCTATCACGATGACGATCTCGGTGCCCTCCCATACTAGATCAAATGGCTAATATACGATGTGGCTATATCTTGAATGGTCTTCGCCATGTCCTTGCTGACGAGGAGTCTGCACGACACAAGTCTGCGCGTTCAGACCGTCGCGCGGCCAGAGCCAAGACCGTGACACGCACGCCACGCCCATTTCGGACGTTTTCGCTTCACGAGACGACTTTTCTTGGTGAGGCAGAGAGCATGAATTTCCTGCTGCGGAGTACTTTCGGCGATGCACTGAAGAACTGCCCCCTGAAAAGACCCGTAACAACCTGGAGCTGTCACACCGTGTGGTTGACCAGCACACATTCTTGACGTTGGTTAGCCTCGGAGCGTAATGTGCCAATACGGTGCGTATTCAAAATGTGATAGTAATAACGGCTGGCGAATTAGGACTGACGCTGGAGACTAATTAATAATGTTTTTAAAAAGTTTTTTGGCGTATTCATAAAACGAGTTGGACGTATGCAACCCGTATTAGTAATTGTACACAGAACGTTTTCGATAACTTATAGATAACTATACAACGAATGCTTAGTGTGTTTGTTGGCGTTCACAACCTAATGCCCGGAACGAGGAGTCTAACATATGGCAAAGTAGCGGCGCGGGCATAGACAGCAGCGTAATCGCCGACGATCACGTGCCGTAGCCTATTAAAAGGCTGCCGCTCGAACGATTCAAAAATTCCATACACACCGCACTAGGAACATCGAAGTGTCAAGGCCCTGTCCCACACACATTGACGTTTTAGCCAGCTTATGCAACGTATGAAAAAATTTGCCCAATACGCTAGACAACACGTCGAATACGTTATGGGTAAAGGTTTGGGTAATACGTTTTTAGATGAAACGCTGAGAGCATCGTCGTAGTACGCCGCGCACAGATATATACGAGACTAAGTTGGTTAAAGCATGCTGCAAAATTTTTAGACGTATGCCAGCGTAATGACGCACACCGTTCACGCATACGCTGGCCCATAAGTTTGTAGCACGTTATGCGATCGTTGACACACGTTACTTGTAACAACGTTACTCATATAAGTCGAATACACGTCGAGGTAGATAAGGTCATTATGCGTCCCGAAACTTATTTCTAACCTATGAGTAACGTGCTTGACCTATGATGTAACGTTATTTCATCCAAACGCATATTGGACGTATGTAGACGTAATTTGACTCTATCTCGGACACCACAGAACTTACTGAGAACCTGTGCTAATTCTAATCTTACGTAATCGTATAAATGGCGTAATTGGCAGCGTTTAGGAGAATTTTGGTATCTAAAAATTGGGTGTTCACGGGGAGGAACTCAACGTCAGTGGTTCCAGACTCCATGTTTTTTTTTTGTTTTTTTTTTCTTCTAGGCATGACGGTGATTAGATTTTTGACACACCTTCGAATAATTCTAGTGCGGTTATAATATAATATACTCTATAATGTATGACATGAGACAGCACGCTTTCAATTTATGGAACAATGTTGGGCGATAGGGTGGTTGCAGGAAAGACAACTGGCTGGTGTACACTCAAGACGAAGGAATAATAATTTAGTCTTTCTCTAAGTAATTCTTGTTTAGATAGGGTATCATCCCTCCGTATCAAGTGGACAGGAAAATGTGTTGTGCGCGTACACAGGTCGATCACCCTCCATTTGTAATTCTTCCCTCTTAAAAATCTCCATCCTTTCTAATCCCCCTGTCTCCATCCCTCTTTACCTCTTCCTTCCCCAAGCATTCCTCCTAACAGCACAACCAAGCACACAGAGCAAACATGCAGACACACACTTACATTACAAATTCAAAACCAATCCGGGATGTTGGTCTCGGTGCCGTGGCTATCAGCACAGCTACCTGTCCTGCAATGCATTCCAGCGTTACCTGCGCTATCCACACTGCGCCAGTTCAGTGCTAACCATCGCTTGCCACATCAAGCCATCCAGCCCAATGCGCTGCAGTAGGGGAAAAAAGCTACATATGGTCAACACCCTTGCAGGTGAGTGAGGTTGCCATTGCGACCCTGTAAATCAGCTACGGACAAGTAAAGGCGATACGCAACCCAATAAGAAGTGGACAAACAGGTCAAAGGATGGCTTGGTAAACCTTTGCTACAAAGCCACACCCCGCCGAGGAATATACCAGTAAATTTTCCCAGACGTTGGGCTACTTCACGTCTGAGCTTGCTTGCGTCACCAGAATGGAGCTTCCACAAGGTGAATCTCCTCTGGCGAGTCAGCAGTCTGTGCCAGAGGAAAGTGGATGGGCGGCAAGTTCCTGGAGACGCAGCGGGAGGCCAGACTTACTGATTCACTACGATCTTTTCTTGCTAATCCCTACTTTCTCATTTGTTACTTGAGACGTAAATCGACTCGACTTTGCTTTCGTGACCGGCAGGAACACAGAGTATAGCACAGTTCCCCTTGACCCATCTGGGCAGGTTACTGACCGCACCCTCTGAGCTGACGTCGTTCTTGTTGCGCAGAGATGTGAGAGCACACCCGAAGAGCAAAACTGTGCACAAGTTCTTGAACGATACAACCTCAGACGACAAGTCACGAAAGTGCTTGCTCGGGATCCAGGTAAGTTCCGCGAGGAACGCAGTCCATCCGCACCTTGCGGCTGCATTTGATTGGAGAGGCCCCACTCCACGTGGGCCTGCCGGTTCATGTGCGACTTGGTAAAGGGGGTCGAAAATATGCACCGAGTTCGGTGGTTGCGGTACATAGTTCGCTTTAAGACCCCTCCCCTCAATCTATCCACCTTGGTCTAATTTTCCGCAGTTGAATTGAGGTGTGCCAGTGTTGTGGTTAAGTGTTAAAGCTGAATGTTTAAGGGGTTTCTTTTAATGTGCTAGGGTTTAGACCTTTCTTTGTAAATAAAGGTCGCCTCGCTCTTGAAATACCTTACTGTAAATATGTATTTTTTGTTGAAAAAATATAGACTTCCAAAGCTGCTCGTTCAGTGGGCTGTTCCTACTTGGTTGGAGGACATAGTGTGTAATCTTCTATTAAATTTCAGTTGCAGCATCTCTGTGTGTCTGTGTGTCTGTGAGAAGTTGGACCGGCCTGCTGTTCTTCTCGACAACTACTGGTCCGATCTAAATTGAAACTTGCCAAGGTATATTGCTGGGACCTGTATGTTGCCTTTCAAGTTGATATTAATCGGACAAAGGGGTTCCAATTAGGCCATTATTTACCAAACAATGCAGGAACGTTGCTGCATGCGTGCGTGGGGAAAGGGTGCCTTAGTAACCATAACAGGACACGTTTGCATGCGTAGGCGTGCGTGGGAGAGATTCCTCATTACAATGACAGACTTTGCTTGGCGTTTTGGCACCAGCGCCGTTCCCCATTACGGGTTACAACGTACGGACTTCCGGATGTGATGATTAGTGTATCTAATAATTCGATTTCTTTGCGCATTTATAGATAACACAATGCCCCAATCCAGTCGTCGTTTACGAGAGCGAAGGAACGGCCTGTGTGGTTGTTTGTTTTGGCAATAACACGTTTGAAAGTTTTTTTGTTGTTTTTTTTTTTGCACGTACGGCCGCACGCACGTACGGCACGCACGTACGCAGGGCACTATTTTCATAAATGCCAAGTAGCCAATGAAAAACGCCAATAATTCACAAGGGTTTTCGGAAAAGTGATGATAATAGAAACTTACGCAAAGAAAACCCTATAGAAAACCAAGATCCAAGGTGAAACGAATACCAAGATCTTGTGAAAAAGCCAAGGAGTTCACGAAATATTTAGGAAGTTAACTTGACGTGTATGCCCTTGGTGACGTCGCTATAAGGGTGCTGTTGACGTTCAAATTCGAAACAAAATTGGTATCCGTTCAGTTTCGTTTACGCATGTTAACCTTGTATAAAATAGATGGGGTAGGTGTACCCCAGGTTCGCATACAGTCAGTGTCACATCTAATCGATGTCCCAACTTAACGGCTTCGCTCAGCCGTACTAATTAATAGACAAGGTCGGGCATCGAGAACAGTTTAACCCCACCCTGAAATAACTAAATACCAGGAAGGTGATGAGGTGGTAGTAGTTCGAGATGTGGAGGTGGGATCCTTCCCAGATTTAGTTGTTTTCAGATGGCATCCTGTGGGTTGCTTAGCAACCCATCCGGGGGCAGAGTTATTGCGATGTGGTTCAGGGCCAAACGGTTGAGGAGCGGGTGAGTGAGGGGCACTTTTTGGCCCGTCGCTGACTCCGTAACATTTGGAGTCAGGAATGAACAACATCAAAATTTTGAATTTAACAGGAGGAAGTTATTTCTAAGGGTGCAGATTGAAAAGAAACAGGATATGTCTAACCAAGACGGCAGGACCATGTGGGTACAGCAGTTGAAGAGTCTTTTACGCCAGAACAAAGGAAGCAATTCAGTGGAGATAATAACGGATATGAAAACAGGCATACTGATGCGGGACAGGCAAAGAATAAGGCTGTATTAAGCATGACATGCGGGTTGGACAGGCTGAGATGAAGGCTGACATGGGAGGCAAAATTGGGCATTTGGGAGAGCAGGAGGCAAAGGATGGCAGGCAAGATGGTGGTAGCCGAAGCATGCCTTGGCGAGCAGCGGCGAATGACAGAGAACGTGGCATTCGTGTGGGACACACAGCATGTGATGGCGAGTGTGAAGGCCAGGGTAATGTAGAGGGCGCCGCATAAAAAGAGCCATTAAGGGTTAAGGAAGAAAGCAGGACCTGGGAGGTAGTGAAAGCAGAAGATAGAACGCCAGATAGACAGTTGTAATGAAGCCGAGTGCGAGAATTTATATTTTAAATGGGTAGTACAGGAGGGAACTGAGAGTGCAGGAAGGGAAGGGAAATTTTGGAGTACGCGCGCAGCTGGGGGCACGTGCGTGGAAATTTGTGCAGCAAGGTATTCACAGGTTGTGTGCATAATTGTGATGGAGCTGATGGTGTTTCACATCAAATGGGTGCAGCCGGGATTTGCGCCAAATGGAGGTTACGTCAACCAAATGGGTATTGGAACAGGGAGTGTGGGGTTTCTAAAGGGACTCTCACTGTGTGGTGTGTGTGTGTGTGTGTGTGTGTGTGTGTGCGTGCATGTGTGGATGGCGGGTCCTGCATGTCACCGTCCAACTTGCACTCGGTGCAGCGGTGCCAGGTCGATGTGGTGGAACGCCGCGGCCAGGGCACAGCAGGGAACCCATCGG
>CM068956.1:60388818-60402865 GCA_035128595.1 Eptatretus atami
ACCGCAAAACACAGTCTGAGATATCTAAAAATGTATCATATCAATATTTTATGGCCAGGGATTCATTTTTTCCTCAAATCTAATGGTTGCAATCAATTCAGCACCCCCAAAAAAAACCCTAGTTAGACATCCCACAAGTCAATATTGGCAAAAGTTAATTTTCCGATTTTTTGGCGCAGGCCCTCTGAGCACCCGAACTTTGATTGGCTCCCCAGAATTTTCTACAAGGATTTGGTTTGCACTAATTGATAGGTGTTAGTAGACACCTAGATGAATACGTTAGTGAAGAAATTTTTTGGTAAGCAATTTTTCACAGATGGTCAATAAAATTTGCTAAAATTCCCTGAACTGAGAGAGAGAGAGAGACGAGAGACTGAGAGACGACGAGAGATGCGAGAGCAGAGCAGATCTGACCGAGAGAGACGCGAGAAGATGAGAGAGACACACACAGAGAGACACAGAGAGACACAGAGAGACACAGAGAGAGAGACACAGACACAGACACAGAGACAGACACAGAGACAGAGATAATAAGGGTGACATCTGGATTGGCACTTTGTTTTCATTTATTTGTCCCCCATATATCTCGGTCTTCCAAGACCTGGGTGCCACAGTGGACGCCGTCCGAGTTTGGAGGTGAGGACGTGATGGCTTAACATCATGTCACATTTAGTTTCAGTGTTGCTCCTTTCGTTTAATTTATTTTTCCGAATTGCAACCTCACCTGCGAGCAGGTGATCAGCAGGGCAGAGACGATAAGTTTTTGTGGCAGATGCTTGCTATTAACTGGTCGTGCAGCATTTGCTGTTGCGGAACTGGAACTGGACTTGGACTGATGCCTTCCAACCTCATCAGGTTAGGGGGTTTGCGATTAATTATATATATATATATATATATGTAATATATATATATTATATATATTATATATATATATATATATATATATATATCTTCTTATTCTTCTTCTTTCGGCTGCTTCCGTTAGGGGTCGCCAGCAGCGGATCATCCATTCTGATCCGCATAATGATTTGCACAGGTTTTACGCCGGATGCCCTTCCTGACGCAACCGTGGTCGCCTCTTACGACACAGGGATATATACATATATATATTATATATATATATATGTATATATTGTTACGGAAATGGCCCTTATTGGACTACTAAATATAGGATTAGCTCAATCCCCCATTAAATGCATGTTTAGCTAGGTTGGTTGGTAAAATGGACGTTACATGTGTGTCGGGAGGTGTAAGAGGCTGTTTTATTGTTGTGCGGTGGTGGTGTTACGAGAGCTCCCTCTTCTTTCTTTCGGCATCCCGACGAGGCCCGCCCCAGTCGCTGAGAGAGTGTGGCCAAAAAAAGAGGAAGTGAAACTAAGAGGAGGAGTTTGTCGGTTTCGCTGAGAGAGGCATGCTCGGGGTCGAAAGCGAGCGAACGAAAGGAGAAACTGGAGAGAAAAAGGGTTCCGTTGGGGCGAACAGTCGCTCTCGAGGCGTGCTCGTGTTTCGAAGCGAGCAAACGAAAGAGAGGCGGCCTGCACATCGAGTCGGCGATCGACTCTTATGAGGAGGTGATTCTGCAGTGAGAAAAACGGCAGCCGGCTTTGAGAGGCGAGCGTGGAAAAGGAAGAGAAAAGGTGATTCTACTGAGAAAGAAAACTGAGAGACGGAGTTGAGAAGTCGGGCTTCGAGGCGGAAAGGCAAGAGAGGAAACGACGGAGCCTCTGACGGTCCTTGCTCACCACCAACGGCTCAACACGTTGCCGATCCGCTTGCCGGAGCCCGCGGCACCTCGATTTGGGCCTTGTCTGGTGCACAGGCCAGGCCTGATTTATATGCTGGACCTTGAGAGGGATCAGCTGAGGCCCATTGTCGACCTTACGCGGGGTCAGAGCGCGCGGAGACCGCGTGCGGTGCGGAAAAGAAAGAGTACAAGCCGCCATCTGCCACGCGGCATGGTTCGAGCGGGGGCTCGAATCTGTGGACATCCGCTGTTTACGAGCGAACATTCGTGCTTTTTGACACTTTCCTCTCATCCATGAAGGATCACCAAGTACTCTGTCTTGTCTGCATGCATGCTGTCTGTCGTGTCTTGTTTGCACGTGTTTAAGGCATATCTCGGTAGGGACCCCCTCAAAACCTGTAAGTCCGTAGTTCCCTAATTAAGAACGGGTTAAAGATTGTTAATAAAAGCATTGTCGTGAATGTTCTGCTTTGTGTCGTATTCCCCGATGTTCCCCAATAAATCTGGTTGGTTCCTATGAAGTTGCCGCTATGGATTAATTCGTGTGCGCGTCGAGGAATGATCTGTTCGATTGGCATATAAAACCAAAATGGTTACAGACTGGCAAGAAAACGCTCGGAATCTGACACAACCAGTCTGTAACCGGGGTTCTATTTTCCCCAACTGGTAAGGTACAAGGATTACGTTGGTATCGCGATTGAAGACGCGTGGCCCAGAGGCCTGTGCTGAGCGGCAGGCGTTATTAAACCCGGCGACGGAGGTGGTGAGGGTGGCGCCAAGATCGGGTAAGAATCCTGCCACCCCGGATCCGCAACAATATATATATATATAAATATATATTATATATATATATATTGTTACGAATTTGGGAATTCGATTGCACACAACATTCAGGTTCCTTTAGTTCAGTTATGTCGATAAGTGCTTGTTCCCTAGATAGTTACCTTCCATGTTTAATGGGCAGAAATCGCTTAAGTGTGCTGCAGATTCAATTTAATAGTTAGGGAGCGATCATACAAAAAGGAGACGCCCCTCCCCTCTTCTGCCAGGGGAGAAGAGCCTCCCGTCCTGAATCACGGACGTAAACAATCTCGCTCCACCCGTGATTGAGCGGGGGATGATCACGGGGCATGATCATGCCGGAGCGGGGGGGGGACGGAGAAGAATAAAGAAGAGATCCGCTGCTTTGTTTCGAGCTGGCTTTCAGTAGAGCTTCGGCTTCTGCTTGGCTTGGCTTAGGGTTAGGGAGGAGGCTTTTAGGAGGCTTTTTGAAGGCTTTCTGCTTTGGCTTGGCTTTTAGTAAGCTTTTTGGTGGCTTGGCTTTTAGCAGGCCTTTGTGTTCTGCTCGAGATCGGGTTGAGATTTTGTTCAGTGAGCTTTGGTTCTGCTTGGCGAGGGTGGAGGCTTTTTGGAGAGCTTTTTGCTTCGGCTTGGCTTTTCAGCAGACCTTCGGGTCTGTTGGGTGTTCGTTTTTGGTCTCTGGCTTGGTTCGTCGAGAGAGTCGGCTTTGTTCATCGGAAGAGAGTTGAGCTGGTTGCTCGGCTCGGAGTTCTTGTGCTTTTGTGAGAGGCTTTGTTCATCGGAAGAGGTTGAGCTGGTTGCTCGTCTCGGAGTTCTTGGTTCGTGTTGTGAGAGGCTTTGTTCATCGAAGAGAGTTGAGCTGGTTGCTCGGCTGGCTCTCTTGGTTCGTGGAGCTCTTTGTTCTCCGCTTGGTTCCCCGGCTTGGTGCGACTCATCGGCCTCATCTTGGAGGTGGTTCTTCGAGATAGCGACGCATCGACGGAAGGATCGGCGCCTCGTCTACCAGCACAGTGTTCGAGAGCGCGAGAGGATTCGCTGGACTCGGGAGGATCGCGGCTCACGGGCGATTGGATCCAGTCGCTCTCGCTGGAGCCCGGGTCCGAACAGCTTGAAGACCACACGAGGTGGAGAGGTTCGAGATAGGTTCTGGTTTCAGCGCATCATCTGTCCCTCCGAGCTGAGGTCCGTTATTAAAGGCTTCAGCCACCATTTCTATGGGTGTGTGTGTGTGTGTCCGTGGGGCCCGTCTAATAAGTAGGAAACTGTTGTGGTTTGTGTGCTGTAACATTTGCATTGCATTTCGTATAGTCGGTATAGTTCTGCTCTTACGTGCTTCCCTAGTTCCCCATTATTATAATAAATACCCCATTGTTAAATGTTTTCAGCTCGTCGCGTCGATTCTTTCATTGACTGAGCATTTCGTGTGTTTAGAAGAAAGCCGTTGGTTTGCCGTAAAGGGGACATACGGACCGACGGTCTCGTAGCGATTAAGCCGCTCGGAATCTGCGCACGGGACAGTGTCGCTTAGGCGGCTTGTTCCGTACGAGTTCCGTCGAGGTGGAATACCCGGTAGTTGGATCACGTGGGTATTTAGGTAAATTGAGGATTGGCAATCGACCCTACCCCACGTGGTCTGCCCATTGGCGTATTTCGGTTCTTGCACAAGGACCCGTCGGCCTCGGAGTATCCGGGCGGCGATCTATATTCCGGGCGATCGTCAGACCGACTCGACTTGCAGCTCCATCAGAGGTCGGTTCAGCGGCCGCACACCCGGCACCGCAACAATAATATATATATTATATATTATATATATATATATATATATATATATACATTTTATGGAGACAACAAAATTTAAATATGACATATCAATAAATCGACATTATCAAAGCTTTTCGACTTGCACTCGTCAGCATAAAATCACAAGCAGCCGAAGAAGAAGCACAAAACTCTAAAGTTTCAATGTAAGTCATTAACGTTGATTGTTTTGGAGAAAAGAAAGGACAGAATTCCGATTGGTGGAACCATTGAGCATATGAATAATGAGTTGGCCGAAATGAATATTTAATGAATGTTGATTAGGTGAGATGAATCACCCAAAGTACCAGTGGAAACATGATGTTAATTATCTGGGGGGATAGTTGGTGTGGAGTGGCGCTTTCAATGATAAACTCACTGTTGACTGTGGTGGAGTTGTCACAGCCGTAGAAAGAAACGTTTCAGATTCAGGTTGATAGTCTTTCCAAGACCTTTGAAGAAACAGGAACCACCTTCTTTGATGATTTCTCAGAGCTAGTAACTATTGACGGTCGAAACTGTATGCACAAATCAGTCATTGATGTACTACGCAATCTTAAGATATTGGCCAGAAGCATTACCAGGACTAGTCTAAAAATGTGCTAGAAATCATACATATTCTATACATGAACCAATCAACAAAGATTCTCCATCAGTGTTCAAGAATTCCCAAAAGGAAGAAGATCAAAGAGCTCCAAGATAATGTTGAACTCATTGACGAGTTCTATATCCCTATGCAGAAACATGTTGGAGATCTGGAGGAATTTTTTTCCCAGGAGATACAATCATATCCAACTTTTGCTTTCAGCCTTTGGAAAGCTTTATTTACCAAAAACAAAGTCTTAATTACTGTATTGTGTTTGAGCAGAATGGACAACTGGAGGTGCTGTGACATATGACTGCAAAATCATGGATGGGCTGTCATTGTCCATTGCCTTCCCACTGCAGGTGTCAGCCACTTTCAAAGAGTATGCAGACAGGGTATTTATTCCTTACCCAGAGTGGCAGCTGCAAGATACTGCATGCTGTGTGTTTGTGGGATACTATAGACAGACAGTCTGAAGGAATGTACTGGTGAAAAGAGAGGGAAGGGTGTATGCAGAAGGTGTCTTCCCAAACTAAACTGCCAGGCAACTGGATGGACTTCCTCCATGTTGAAGAGAACAAGAAGGAATTCTTTGCCTATCTCACATCAAAAGTTGCAAATTTATCTTCCCCCATCCAAAGATGTCGAAAACTTCAGGAGAATCTGTAGTATCTATGGGTTCCAACATCCAATGCCAAACTGCAATCCACGAGGAAGCTGACACAAGGATTGTTGTCCACATGTTGCGTATTCTGGAGGAGGGAAGAAAGGTAATCCAAGTGCGAATTGTGGACACAGATGTGTCACTATCCTTGTTGGTTCATTCTGTGAACTTGCTGAGACTCAGCCTTTGGCGATATCTGGGTAGTCTTGGAATGGGCAAACATTACATATTTTACAGCATCAATATCATCTGTTCAAGTTTAGGAGAGCAAAAGTCGTGTACTCCACCAGTGTTTCACGCATTCAGTGGCTGTGATATCACATATGCATTTCTTCCAAGTATGGGGGTTTATATGCCATTGAAAAAAGCAAAGATACTGCTTTTGTTATGAATATTTCATCAAATATTGTGAATATGGCAGCCATCTTGGATTTTGATGTCTTCTTGGAATTATGGATAAATTTCAAGAGGGCTCATAGTTAATATTAACTTGTATACCATGAGGAAGCTTTCCGCCAAATTTGGCTTTTGCTTTTATTCGCAAGTAACGATAACCATAAAAAAATATGATGCTAAGCACCATCTACTACAGCTTCTTCCCTCTCTTCAGACCTTGACAAAATCACAAACTGGACAAACACTTGATTATTTCTTTCAATCCTCAACATTCACACACATTCTCTCTCTCTCTCTCTCTCTCTCTCTCTCTGAAAGGACCATTCCGCAAACCCTCCCATCCACTTTCTGAACAATCGTCTCAAAGTGTTTCAGTCACTCAAACTCTTGGGTCTCACTCTCAGTCACGAGCTTTCTTGGGCAGGCCACATTTTAGGGTTGGCCTCCAAAGCCATGAAAATTTTCTTTATTTTTTTATTGGAATTAGCAATTACACAGAACAAATCGGGATACAACGTAACAAAGGACAATATGGATACATCAGCAAATTGTTTTGACCAGTTTGGTGATTTGGCAAGGTCTGGGAAGGGGAAGAGATTGTTGACTGTCTGTGTGAAGGTGAGAGATGTCATGGCAGAGAGTGGAGTTATCACAGAGATAAAGAGGGATTTTCCAGAGAGTCAGTGAGATCATTGATGAAGATTAGGAATAACATGGGGCCAAGAACACTGCCTAAGGGTACTCCAGCCTTGACAGGGAGAGAAGATGAAAGGTTTCGTTGAGAGCCACACGTTGGCTCCAAGAGTGAGGAAGTCAACAATCCAAGAGCGGAGTTGGCCTTGGATTCCATACACAGACAGTTTGGAGACCAAGATAGGCCCCAGACTGTATCAAAAAGCTCGAGATATGTCCAGAGAGATGGCGCTGATCTATTATCTGATATTGAGGGCCTCAACCATTGTTGGGAGGGTAGAAGCAGCATGTCCAAAGTAGAGTGACCAGGTCTGAATCTGAATTGATGATCTGAGATAAGGCTGTTGGAGAAAAGGAATGATTTATGTCACTGTGATGATGGCTTCCATGACAGGCTGATGATTCTACGTAAGCTGATTGGTCTGGAGTTAAAGGATCCATTTTTGCACCTTAAAAAAAAAGTAATTCTGTGATGTTGGCTGATTTACAATTTCTCAGGTGGATGTAGGAGACCAAGACCAGTCCTGAAGTGTAAAAAAGGAAAAAATAAATCCGTGAATGCGCGAATATCGAAGTAGATCACACTTTATGACCTGTGAATACATGGGATCCGCGAAATATCAAATCTGCAATAGCGGGATCCAACAATGCTGTGAAAGTGCAGGTTCTTGGAAGTATTATGACAGACGATTTGGTGTACTACAGTGTTCAAGTATATCATTAAATTTTAAATAAAATAAAGAGTGTAAAATCGTATAAATAAATTAATTCTGGAATTTACTGCCATTTTCCGCAGTGTCTATTTGCTGTGATGAGCATCGGGCTTTCGGGCTGCCGAGGCAGTTTCATTTGGCTAAGCAGTGTCTATAACACCATCTTGTCGAACACACATTACATTAATTTCATGCCAGTTGTTTGTGTCCATAATGACGTCCTTAAAACAGTTAAGTTTCCTGTTTGAAGTGATTTTCAATTTTGTTTGTCTCAGAGTTCATCCTGATCGCACATGTGCAGAGAGGAGTGAGACAATATTTTTTACACTTTCTTGCTTGCCTGGAAATCAAATAGTTAAACGAAACGCTTGTCAATTCCGATTCGTGTTTAAGTATACCATTCAATTGAAATAAGTTGTTCCTCGGTCATAAACTGACGTCATAAACTGATCAGACAGATGGACAGACGGATGGAAGGACATAAACCAATTTGCTTAATCCTGCTTTCACTTTGCGTTCGCAGGATAACAAGGAAGCTGAATGGATTAAACATGAGGAAAGCTAATACAAAGAAATACCAGTTATCTCACATCATGGAAAACGAGGTATTAAAACAATGCTCAAAGCATGCATGCACCTCACGTCACGACAAGAACCTGGCTGAAGCCTCCACTGTGATCACGAAGGAATCAAGAAGGACCATGGAATTTCAAACTGGAATTATGACATACTCTTGGCAAAAATAAACTAAACAAACAAATAAAACATTTGGCCCATCGTACCTGTACTTCATGCCACCGTCCCTTTCAAATCAGTAATTCTCATCCATACATGCTCCCGATCCCTGACCTGCTTTGACTCACACATATCCCATATCAACCGCTACACCCTATCCTGTTTTTCTCTTTTGCTCCGAACGAGGTTTAAACATCTGAAATCTCAGCTTCTTGTTTCCCACGGTGGTTAGTATAACCTCAATCAATGTCCTGTTGATTTAATCCGTTGTTCTACCCGTTCGCCGACGTAGTTCGACACGAGCCTTCACCAGCAAGATGAGTTCTCATTTTATAAACTTGCAAGTTTTGCTACAAATATTCAATCATCAAAATGTTTAAAAAAAACTTCAAACTTGTGATCGAATGAAGTTGTTTGAGACTATCTACACATTACATATGTCAAGGGAGAAAGGGTAAAATGGGAAAAACTAAATAATAATAAGAATATGCTAGGATAGAGAAGAAATTTAAAGTTGGACATGTTGGGGAGGATGAAGGGGAGAAGATAAATAGGATATATGTAACAGGAAGGTGGCGTGGGGGAGGGGTGAGGGAGTGTCAAATATTGCATCCGTTCACCACTATCGCTAAATCTTCACCTGAATGCTAACAGAAAAAAAAAAAAGAAAAGAAGGACAAAAAAGAGGTTTAAAGGGCGAAAAACTAAACAGTCGAGCTATCAGTTTAGTACGTCTTGAGGTTATGCCCATCGCTTGATACTGCTGATTCCACTTACAACTCGACATTTCAAAGCCAAGTTATCAAAGTCCCGTTGCAGCTATGCTTTAGTAAGGTTCTGTTTTGTTGGTGGTGTTTCTTGTTTTTGACAGGGTAATGCAAATCTGGCCAAAAGCTCTAAACAGGCAAGATTTCGAGGACAGCAATTAATGTATCTATCTACAGCCTTTAACAGTGTGATAATATGGTTGCTGGAGAACATGCCTAATGACCCTTTCTTTCCTGCTGTCACGAGTGCTCTCTTTCAGAATCAACTTAACAAGGGCAGTTATAATAGGAAAATGTTGGAAATTAGACGGTTAAATGTAATAACATGCACGAGAAAAAAATAATTCTGCCCCAATCAATACTGGCCACAGGGGCCTTGAATGTTTGCAGAGCCAGCATCAACTCAGAACGGTTCCTCATTCAAGGGAATTGTTCAATCCTTCGCTTACTCATGATTTTAGAATCTGGCCAGAATACCTGTACACAAATGCCTACCTTTTTTTTTGCATTCAGAATTTTAGGCCAAGAAGAGCATGAAGGTGAGGAAGAAAGTAGAAAGGAGCAGAAATGAGGGAAGAAAAGCAATATACAAACACTGGAACAACAGGTGGATGTATGATGCAAGGAAATGAATGATGAAAGAAATGACGAGAGATCATAAGGGAGGAACATTTTCACCTGTTAGTAGATAATGGGGGTAGAAAAGATCACTGGTAGAGACGTAGGATGGCATGATATGGTGCACTGTGAATTTGAAGTTTTTAATGAGTGGGATTCCTCCACCTCAGGAAGGTGGTCAATTCAAAAACAAGCAGGAGGAAAAGCAACAAAGGTGTAGAGATGAACAGCTTAATCTCGATTTAGGAACATCACATTTTAAAGTTTACGGAACAACACATGCATACTTGAGGAAATGGCTAGGGTCAGAGGGAAGATCGTTTTTTCCGACAAAAGAGGAAGACCCTCTGAACCTGTCTCACTTCTTCAAAGACTTGGTGTTACCTTGTGAAGTCTGTTTCTGGAATGTGTTCCTCTTTCATCACCTCCACCACGCGAAGGTGGACGGGGGTATGTTTTCACCACCAGTCTCTTTGTCTGTCTCTATCTGTGAGCAAAGATATCTCAAAAAAATATGGACAGATTCAGACAAAATTTGGTAGACAGGTTGGGTGTGTAACAAGGATGAATTAGTTATATTTGGTCAAGATTCAGATCCAGTACTGATCCCAGAGATTCCTGCCGACCTTGGAAGGATGACAGGCTGAGTCAACTCCGTGTTTCCATAAGCTGGTACTCATTTTTCTGAACCTCGAAAGGATGACAGGCTGAGTCAACCTACCGGGTGTTATGTAACGGCACGACAGGGGGGTCAAACTCAAGACTCTAGGATCTTAAGCCAGCCACCTCAAACCATTGAGCCAACACCAAGTATATGCCTGAGATACTCCACTCCTTAAAACTTCCAGTCTTGGCATACTCACAAGATCATGAGCTAATATGTTTAGATGAGATCACCAAACAGGTTAAAGTTTGTGAAAAGGCTTCGTAGATCCACAGTTGGGCATGACGATTTCACGTCCTCCCTCTAACAGCCTGACTGATATGATATTTTCTGATGGAAAAGGAAACTCTTACCTTAAAGGGAACCAAACGAAAAAATTTTTTTCTGAAAACTATTGAAAGTCAAACAATGACGGTCTCATTTGAAGGAAGACTTTTTTGAATTTTTTGCCAATCACAAAGTGCCAAAAAAAACCCCTAAAATGTCAATTTTCCATTTTCACAACTGACATCACACTCAGAATTTTTTTTAGGAGATATTGGTTGATGTAAAATTTCTGTTTTACTTAGATTGATTTGTAAAGCCAAAGTCGGTCATTGTTGCTGAAATATATTGAGAGTTTGCTGTAATCAGAATCTGAATTGCTTTCAAATGTATCACAGTCACAATAATTTGTCAACAAATTTCTTGAAAATCTTGAGCCAACTGAGAGGACGCAGATTGAAAAGTCCTCCATCAATTTGCACACGAATACAAAAATCGCTTAAAACGTTCTTTGCAAGAGAGTATTCAAAAAAGCGCAGCAAGAATAATGCGAACAGGGTTGGCACTGGCACACCAGCCCTGCTTCCCAATTGCCCAAAAAGGGCCGGCAGCTTATTGTTAATTTTGTGTGCCCATCCATATTATCGTGCAGAACAAATCGGCAAAATTATCTTGTCCGGAGAACCAAATTGACCCAAAATTTTCCACAATAAAAATCGGTTTAGACTATCAAAAACTTTGGTAAAATCAATAAAAGCAGCAAAAGAGGAAGATTTTGCTCTCGACATTTCTCCTGATATGACGCAGAGAGAAGATCGTATCAACAGTCAAATAATTTTTGTGAAACCACACTGACTCACTTAAGATTATTTTGCTGAAATAAATGAAACGACTTCTATAATTTTGGCAAAATATAATGGAAGAGAATCAAGGCCGCTAGCTCCGGTGTTTTTCATTTCCTTGATTGCATCATTCATTTCAGAGGTGAATGGTGTAGTGCCTAGACCTAGACTTTCTAGAACAGGATGTTGAGAGGTTTGAAAAGATTGGAGAAATGCTCATGCCACCGATTCATATTTCAGGCTTGTCTGTTCAAACATCACCATTTCCAGTGAGGAAAGGAAGCTTGGTTTTTTATTTTTTTTAATATTTTTTTTGCTCATGAAAAATTCCAAATGCTCAGCAAAAATGCGATCTTTTGACTAAAAGTATTTTTTATTGCTCGTAAAAAATTGTGGAATTGCCAGAATCGGCTAGTTGTTGGATTTTGAATTTTTTTCTTTTTGACACCACAGATTTTTTTTGCAAAAACGAGTGTAGCGATGAAGATTTTTTTGCGCCACACGGAATGAAATCATTTGTTGTTCTTGTTGCATGAGTAAAAAATATTTGACGCACTGCATTGCGAATTCTAACAAGTTTTGAATTTCCGAAAAATCATCATCAAAACTAGTCCTTATTTTCACCTTTTGCCACAATAAAGGAATGCAGCAAAAGACCCAAATAACCTTTTTCAAAATGTCCCAGTTTGACGAAACGTCAGTATTGTTGGAAATGTTGATTGATCTTAATTGATCAAAGAGTAAATTTTTTTACAAAAATTATAGGAACAATCTTCATTAAAAAAAAAAATCTCTGTACATTAAGTGCAGATAGAGTTTGTTTCAAGCAAATTGACTCTTACAGATCGTCGAAGAAAAAAATGCAATGGAAAGGAGAGTGGTCGATTTGCAGTTGGCACCCCTTATATGACATGTGTATAGCACGGACGGACATCATGCAAGTCGCATTTTCGAGAATGAAATAATTGATCATGTGCCATTGTTTAGACCATGCATGCTGCAAGTACCCTCTACTCGCAATCGGCACTCTAAATCTCAAAAAGTGTCACAAATTGCAAGTTGATTTTCAGAACATTCGAGAAACAAAGGATGACCAACTTTTAAAGTCTCACCCCACATGGGCATTAAAATACGAGTACAATTATTTATCATGCTGAATAAATTTTTGAAATAGATTGTTCAAGAATGTTATAATTGTTCTGAATTGATTTGAAATAGATTGTTCAAGAATGTTATAAAGTTCTGAATTGTTTCATCATTATTTGTCGTTGTTGTGCATAAGCGCAAATAATTGAACAAAAATTCAGGAGAAATTTGCAGACGCAGAGTTATTAGTGGTCATTCACCACCCATGGTACATTTGCCATAATTTTCACAAAGTTATTCGAGATGCAAAACCGATGCCATTTAAACATGAATCCAAGATGTCCTTCCCACTCCAGACAAAGGTATCGTTCGTTTCTTTCAATTCACCCTGGCCACCGAATCGAGTTCACACAAGCCACAAATGTCAATCTTGCATCGCAACAACCCACGATCAATCAATGCAGAATGGGTGGTAATAGATGTGGGAGGTAAACAGGCAGCACAATGCCAGGCAGCTATAGGTAAAACAAATCGGGTTTTAGGCTGTATTCGGGAGGGAGATCATTTATAAATCAAAAGAGGTGGTGTTAACATTGTACAGGAATTTAGTGAGGGCCACACTCTAGAATATCGTGTGCAGTTTTGGTCAACCACAACTCAGGAAGGACATAGATGCCATCGAGATTGTTCAGCGCAGGGTAGCGCAATCAATCCAATCAGATGAAAATTGACAATTTTATAAACAATTAAATAATGTGGCCTATTTTGGTTGACCTTATGGCCTATGTTGACCTATGTTGACCGAAGATAACCGCAAAGTGAAAGGTGTTGAATTTACTGACCTGATATGCAAATCCTGTTCAAATTTCAAGTTCAAAACAAATTGAGGATTTTAGAAAAATTTGGCTCAAATAGCCTGTTGGCCTATGTGGACCTTTTCGGTCGACCGGAATTTACGAAACTTCAATGATGGCCGTCGCAGGGTCGGTGCCATTCATGTCTGAAAATTTCAGGCGATTGGTTGAGCAGTTTGGGCTGCAAGCGAGAGGACAGCAAAGCACAAAACAAACACAACAAACACACAAACAAACAAATGGAGGCAATCACATATTTGTCAAAAGTTTTGTATTTTCAATTGATTTTCTGAAATTTGTAGAATTTGTTTTTCACTTGGATAGTCTGGGTTATGATGTGTAAATAAAGCGTAGAAAAATCTGATTTAATGCAATTTAATTCCAAGCTAAAAGGCAAGAAAAGGTGAAAAATTTGAAAGGGGGTGTAGACATTCTATAGGCACAGCAAAGCCTGAACAGTTTTACATTTTCGTATCCCACTGATAGGTCAGATCTGAATCCGGACCTTAACAAAATCGAATCTGCTTGTTCTTGTCACCAAACCAACCATCCACCGAGTTTTGTCATAACTCGTTCATAACATTTTCGAGATATCAGCTATATGTCGTTTTTGGCCCCATCTCTCAATGACGTAGAATTACTTTGAAAATTAAAAAATTACATACTGGATCCGCATTCAGATCTTCACCAAAATCAAATCATTTTGTTCCCTGTTGCACACCCAACCGGTCCAACAGTTCATCTGATCCGTGCATAAACTTTTTTTGTGATATCGTGCAAAACTGTAGTGTAGTTTTTTTGCCCTATTAAATGAATGGTGAAG
>CM068956.1:60404745-60428993 GCA_035128595.1 Eptatretus atami
AAACCAACGGCTTTTTCTAACTCCCAACACACGAAATGCTCAGTCAATGAAAGATCGACGCGACGAGTTGAAACATTTAACATTGGTATTTATAATAATAATGGGAACTAGGGAAGCACGTAAGGCAGAACTATACCGACATACGAAATGCAATGCAATCATTTACAGCACACAAACCACTAACAGTTCCTACTTATTAGACGGCCCACGGACACACACACACACACCCAGAAATGGTGGCTGAAGCCTTTAATAACGACTCCAGCTCGGAGGGACAGTATGAGCTGAAACCAGAACCTATCTCGAACCTCTCCACCTCGTGTGGTCTTCAAGCTTTCGACCCGGCTCCAGCGAGAGCGAGCTGGATCCAATCGCCGTGAGCCGCGATCCTTCCCGAGTCCAGCGAATCCTCTCGCGCTTCCGAACATGTGCTGGTGAACGAGGCGCCGATCCTTCCGTCGATGCGTCGCTATCTCGAGAACCACCTCCAAGATGAGGCCGATGAGTCGCACCAAGCCGGAACCAAGCGGAGAACAAAGAGCTCCACGAACAAGAAGAGCCAGCCGAGCAACCAGCTCAACTCTCTTCCGATGAACAAAGCCTCTCACAACACGAACCAAGAACTCCGAGACGAGCAACCACTCAACTCTCTTCCGATGAACAAAGCCTCTCCACAAACGACCAAGAACTCCGAGCCGAGCAACCAGCTCAACTCTCTTCCGATGAACAAAGCCGACTCTCTCGACGAACCAAGCCAGAGCCAAAAAGCGAACCGAGCCAAGCAGACCCGAAGGTCTGCTGAAAAGCCAAGCCGAAGCAAAAAGCTCTCCAAAAAGCCCCACCCTCGCCAAGCAGAACCAAAGCTCACTGAACAAAATCTCAACCATCGCTGAGCAGAAACACAAGGCCTGCTAAAAGCCAAGCCGAAGCAAAAAGCTTACTAAAAGCCAAGCCAAAGCAGAAAGCCTTCAAAAAGCCTCCTAAAAGCCTCCTCCCTAAACCCAAGCCAAGCCAAAGCAGAAGCCGAAGCTCTACTGAAAGCCAGCTCGAAACAAAGCAGCGGATCTCTTCTTTATTCTTCTCCGTCCCTCCCCCGCTCCGGCATGACTATGCCCCGTGATCATCCCCCGCTGCAAATCACGGGTGGAGCGGAGTTGTTTACGTCCGTGATTCCGGACGGGAGGCTTCTTTCCTCTCCTCGCAGAAGAGGGGAGGGGCGTCTCCTTTTTGTATGATCGCTCCCTAACTATTAAATTGAATCTCGCAGCACACTTAATCGATTTCTGCCCATTAAACAATGGAAGGTGACTATCTAGGGAACAAGCACTTATCGACATAACTGAACTAAAGGAACCTGAATGTTGTGTGCAATCGAATTCCCAAATTCGTAAATATATATATATATAATATATATATATATATATATATATATATATTGTTGCGCGATCCGGGGTGGCGGGATTCTTACCCGATCTTGGCGCCACCCTCACCACCTCCGTCGCCGGGTTTAATAACGCCGGCCGCTCAGCAGCAAGGCCTCGGGCCAACGCGTCTTCAACTCGCGATCCAAACGTAATCCTTGTACCTTACCAGTTGGGGAAAATAGAACCCCGGTTACAGACTGGTTGTGTCAGATTCCGAGCGTTTTTCTGCCAGTCTGTAACCATTTTGGTTTTATATGCCAATCGAACAGATCATTCCTCGACGGCGCACGAATTAATCCATAGCGGCAACTTCATAGGAACCAAAGATTATTTTGGGGAATATCGGGGAATACGAAAAAAGCAGAAACATTCACGAAATGCTTTTATTAACAATCTTTAAACCGTTCTTAATTAGGGAACTACGGATAACAGGTTTTGAGGGGGTCCCTACCGAGATATGCCTTAAACACGTGCAAACAGACACAGACAGACAGCATGCATGCAGACAAGACAGAGTACTTGGTGATCCTTCATGGATGAGAGGAAAGTGTCAAAAAGCAAGAAATGTTCGCTCGTAAACAGCGGATGTCCACAGATTCGAGCCCCCAGCTCGAACACATGCCGCGTGGCAAGATGGCGGCGTTGTACTCTTTCTTCTTTCCGCACCCGACGCGGTCTCCGCGCGCTCTGACCCCGCGTAAGGTCGACAATGGGCCTCAGCTGATCCTCTCAAGGTCCAGCATATAAATCACGGCCTGGCCTGTGCACCAGACAAGGCCCAAATCGAGGTGCCGGGGCTCCGGCAAGCGGATCGGCAACGTGTTGAGCGCCGTTGGTGGTGAGCAAGGACCGTCAGAGGCCCGTCGTTTCCTCTCTTGCCTTTCCGCCTCGAAGCCCGACTTCTCAACTCCGTCTCTCAGTTTTCTTTCTCAGTAGAATCACCTTTTTCTTTCCTTTTCCACGCTCCGCCTCTCAAAGCCGGCTGCCGTTTTTCTCACTGCAGAATCACCTCCTCATAAGAGTCGATCGCGACTCGATGTGCAGGCCGCCTCTCTTTCGTTTGCTCGCTTCGAAACACGAGCACGCCTCGAGAGCGACTGTTCGCCCAACGGAACCCTTTTTCTCTCCAGTTTCTCATTTCGTTCGCTCGCTTCGACCCCGAGCATGCCTCTCTCAGCGACCGACAACTCCTCCTCTTAGTTTCACTTCCTCTTTTTTTGGCCACACTCTCTCAGCCGACTGGGGCGGGCCTCGTCCGGGATGCCGAAAGGAAGAAGAGGGAGCTCTGTAACACCACCACCGCACAAACATAAAACAGCCTCTTACACCTCCCGACACACATGTAACGTCCATTTTACCAACCAACCTAGCTAAACATGCATTTAATGGGGGATCTGAGCTAATCCTATATTTAGTAGTCCAATAAGGGCCATTTCCGTAACATATATAATATATATATATATTATATATATATATGTATATATCCCTGTGTCGTAAGAGGCCGACCAGGGTTGCGTCAGGAAGGGCATCCGGCGTAAAACCTGTGAAATCATTATGCGGGATCAGAATGGATGATCCGCTGTGGCGACCCCTAACGGAAGCAGCCGAAAGAAGAAGAATAAGAGAGAGAAATTTAATTATAATTATATATATATTATATTATATATATATATACATATAAATATATATATATAATTAATCGCAAAACCCCCTAACCTGATGAGGTTGGAAGGCATCAGTCCAAGTCAGTTCCAGTTCCGCAACAGCAAATGCTGCACGACCAGTTAATAGGCAAGCATCTGCCACAAAAACTTATCGTCTCTGCCCTGCTGATCACTGCTCGCAGGTGAGGTTGCAATTCCGGAAAATAATTAACGAAAGGAGCAACACTGAAACTAAATGTGACATGATGTTAAAGCCATCACGTCCTCACTTCAAACTTCGGACGGCGTCCACTGTGTGCACCCAGGTCTTGGAAGACGCGAGATATATGGGGGACAAATAAATGAAAACAAGTTGCCAACCAGATGTCACCCTTATTATCTCTGTCTCTGTGTCTGTCTCTGTGTCTGTGTCTGTGGTCTCTCTCTCTGTGTCTCTCTGTGTCTCTCTGTGTCTCTCTGTGTGTCTCTTGTTGTTGTCTCTCTCTTCTCTCTCCTCTCTCTCCTCTCTCTCTTCTCTCTCTCTCTCAGTTAGGGAATTTTAGCAAATTTTATTGACCATCTGTGAAAAATTGGCTTACCAAAAAATTTCTTCCTTAACGTATTCATCTAGGTGTCTACTAACACCTATCAATTAGTGCAACCCAAATCCTTGTAGAAAATTCTGGGAGCCAATCAAAGTTCGGGTGCTCAGAGGGCCTGCGCCAAAAATCGGCAATTAACTTTTTGCCAATATTGGACTGTGGGATGTGCTAACTAGGGTTTTTTTGGGGGTGCTGATTGATTGCAACATTAGATTTGAGGAAAAAATGAATCCTGGCCATAAATATTGATTGATACATTTTTAGATATTCAGACTGTGTTTTGTGCGGTAATTTGGCTCAATTGCATTCCAGATTGTTCAATTGTTGCTAGCAAACAGCATACCAAGCATTTTTTGGAAACCATGCTAATTGTTGGTTATACTTGTGCTCATGCTCAGTAGAATTCTCCTGTTGTTAGCTGACGTTAGCTAAGAGCTTTTAGCTATAAAAATTATTGTGTACCGGACTCAATAGATAGTTGAATATATTTCCAAACGTAGAGTGGAATATTAATGTTAAAACATCACTGATGTGGTGGTTCCGTCTCTGTTTTGTGGTCAAAATTTCATGTCTGCTGTTTGTTTACAAAAAAATGTCTTATTTTTAGGACATCATGGACAAGGATGTAACCACACCATGCGTGAGGCATAAATCCTCCGGTGGTCTAAACAGAGGCCGGCTTTCGAGAATGAAGTCTTCTCATAAGTCTGGGTTCCAGAACTCGTGAACCTTCTCGTTCATCTCACCAAGGCTAGAAAGAAGGCATGGTCAAACTGTGGGGTACCTGTCACACCCGACGTTAAAGAGCCCCCAAATGAAGAGAGATAACGATGCTGTCAACGACCATATGTTGGGTGTTGGAGGAAGTCAATCCTTGTCGATCCGACATCGGGGACAAAGAGACCTGGTGTCTTCCTCACTGGGTTCTCAGCAGCACTCCGAAGACCAAGTCAACGCTGATCAAGCAGAAGAAGTTGGAGAGCCATACAGGCTAAGATTGGTGAAAACTGTTGTGGATGCAATGGTAACCAAACACAAGAGTAAATCACTTGCAAGCCTCAGACTAGACCCAAAGTCAATGGCAAAGAAGCTGGTCATTGACTCAACTGAAGCTTTCACAAACCGCCTCATGTCATCAGTGAGCGTGAAAGTCAAGACCAAAGAACTCTGCGGCTTTGAGTTGACGCCAAACAACCGATGTCTCTGTTTGACAAAAATGAAAAGTTGCGAAAAGCCAGCAGGCATGCCCTACAAGGTCCCTGAAGGCGATGTGTGACCTGTCGAGACAACCCACTGCACAAGCCTTGTGGTTGATGGTGGGGTGGCTCCTGCAGACAACTGTCAAGTGGGAGGCTAACCTTAACTTGGAGAAGGATGTTGCCGGGGAGCTAACCTCTGTTTGTGAACGTCCATGGGGAGGCCATCGCCTCCGGATTACGGGGTCTTTGAGGATATGGCAGATCCCACCAAGGAACCAATGACCACTTGAGATGAACAAAGAAGCATGCTGTGACATCAGATTCGTCTGGATCTCAAAATCATACACTGCAAGAGAAAAGTTCCTCGAAACAAGAACAACAAAGCCCAGTCCTCATTCTGCTCCTTGCTGAGACTTTTATAGGAATGGAATCAGGTGGTAACAGCAATGCTCCGATGATGCCGACACCTCCATCGTCCGCGCAGCTCTGACTGAGGCAGAGAGTCCCTGTCGAGGTGAGGGCTGAGGACACAGACGCCTGCTTATGCATGATTCAAATCATGTTGGCAGACCATCCAAGATCGTCCTTCAACGACAGCCAAAGAAACATTTAAGCTGGGTTCGGAAAAGTCCCGGCGAGGCCCTCCCAGAGGATATAACTCGGATGTATGTCCATCTTCTTGCAAACAGCTTCTCTGGCTGCTGATAACCAGTGTCTGCAATTTTTTGGGTTTAGAGCAAACCAAACTTTGGCTAACAAGCTCTGCAAGACTGATGAACGCAGAGAAGGCAATGGAACGTGGTTATGGACATCCGAGCTGAGAAAGGTGATATATTAAAGCAGCTGTGATCCTTTCATGCCAAATGTTTCATGAGAAAATCCTCGCAAAGACTTGGAAGACTTGAGATCGACTCTTCAGAAGCGAGCTGCTACTGGGAGATAAAACCTGAGAAACTCGCCCCACACAGGAGCTGCAGCAACAGCACTCTCTCCGCAGCTTTACCTCGCAGCACTAGAGACCTGGCTTGAATGCTGCAACAGCTCCACGTTGGATGCCCGGGACTAATGGATTGGCAACTCACTGGAGCAAGGATATGCAGCAGTCCCTCTACAGACCCATTGCACAGACTAACCTCCTGACGTTTTGCGCAGGCTGCAACTGTGCGGGGATCTGCAGCTCACTCAGGTGTGCTGGTAAAAAAGCAAGGAGTCAAGTGTATTTCTGCTTCGGCATCTGTCATGGTAACTCTTGCCTGAACATAACGCAGCTGGATGACAAGAAGGAGTGAGGAAGATATGGGGAGTTTTGATGAATGAAGGTTGTAAAAGATGAGAAGACAACTTTCCATTGAGCACAAGTTCTGTTAAAATGAACAATAAAATACATATTTTATAATGACTCAAAAGAGTGTTTTTTTTCAAATAAATAATGGTTGGAATCAATTCAGCACCCAAAAACACCGTAGTTAGACCCATCCCCAACGTCCAATATGGCTAAAAGTTATTTCCGATTTTTTCGGCACAGGCCCTCTGAAGCACCGAACTTGATTGCCTCCCCAGGATTTTCCACAAGGATTTGGTTTTGCACTAAATTTGACTAGGTGTTAGTAGACACCTAGATAGTACGTTTTTTATTTTGTTAGTGAGAATTTTTTGGTAAGCAATTTTTTCCAGATGGTGCAATACAATTTGCTAAAATTTCCCGAACTACCCGAACGACAGGAACTGGTTCACGAAATCTTAAATCGACCGGACTATCAAACAGACCGATCGGACATTTCGTTGCTTCGTCTCCCCCCCTCCGACACAGCCGGCCGTCAAGGTCCATGATCTCGACGCTCCTCCTTGATCTGAAGAATCAGATCGCTGAATCTCCGAAACTATCGTCGTTATGGTTCTGTGGTTTCTCAGATCACCATGTTACCTTTACGTAGCCAGGAACGATTTCGACGAAGCACGTGATGTCTTTTCGGGGACAAGCCGTCATGTGGTGGCTTCCCTCCCTCTAAAACGCTGAAACAAGAACCTTGAACATCGGTTTTAAAACTCAAAATTGATAATCATGATTACCAAGTCTACGTAACCACTGATCACCTTGAAATGTTTCGAATGTGGTATTTTCGGACACTGGGAAACGGATCTTGGCCCAAAGACACCTCGGTCAAAACGTACTGAAACAAACGACCCCGGGCCCCCTGCCCGCCTCGTCCAACACGATACGTTTCTTCTTCTTCTTCCTCGGACTGTGAAGGAAGCGAATCCCGTGTTTCCGTTTCATCATAACGCCCCAGTCCTCCTTCAGTCCCTCCCAGTCCGAGAGTCCTAAACAGCATAAACGAATGTTTGGGAATGGGTTTCATGCCACCATCGTTTCATGCAAGGAAGAAAAGACTTTCCTGATGGTCCGTTTAACCCAGAAGAAAGGGAGCATTTACAGAACGAGAATCTGTCGGTAACTGTTCCTGCGGGTTGTGAATGACATCACTGCTACAGTGCCCCTACCCGGAATGGACCGCGGACCCGACCCCGGTACCTACGGCCAAACAAGTTTACCGCCCACTTAGCCGGTGAGGGACAGAGACGTCTCCCCTTACAGAGACGCTTTTAACCTGTTATCGAAGGTAAAATAAAACTGTTTCACTTGTTAAAAAACTCTGCCTATTGGAAAGTCCATCGACGGTGATACACAGACCACTAGTGGATGAACCTGCTGTCACTTTGGTAAATGTTACTGAATCCTTGTCAGCAGGAAACTCAACGAAACAAATGTTAACGACC
Organism: Eptatretus atami; assembly: GCA_035128595.1. Taxonomy (NCBI): domain Eukaryota; kingdom Metazoa; phylum Chordata; class Myxini; order Myxiniformes; family Myxinidae; genus Eptatretus; species Eptatretus atami. Next base: position 60,412,392 of record CM068956.1, read on the forward strand.
TGGTCACTGCTCCCAGTCCCGATCACGTGGTGAAGCTGGAAACACAGGAAAAGATGTAAAAATGGGATGTTTTTGGAGACCGCCCAAAGTACTGTAAACCTCCACGCCGTTTGAGGGTCGATACACCGTTACGGTCGAGGGAGTGATATGGCTGCCGATCGCTGATGGTGTTTTGCCGTTTCATCAAATCCGCCCGATTATTTCCGTTTACTTCACCAGGAGATGTTCCCACAATGGAAGGAGCACGATAGACGTGGGTAACCGGTACAGATCCATGTGTCCATACTCGGACCACAGTCATTTGATATGCAGGACGGCACATAGCTTTGTGTGAGCTCAGAAACTAAAAGACCGAGCTCTGACGAATCTGACCTGGAGGAAGACCAAACAGCGCACAGGTCAGGTGGAAAACGGTGGCATGAAGCTGACCAGTCAAGGTCCTATGCCCCTGACAAGTTAGAACTCTTCTTACACAAATACCATACGGAAGCGCAATAATAACCTGACGGAATACTTTCCAGATCTACCGCTTCCTTGAGTGTGCTCGAGGCTATCCCCCCCCCCGTTATACGTAAGCCTGACTTAATTCGGTTTCCACCAGGCCCGCGGCTGTCGACCCCTCGCTTAAAAAAATTGATTGCCCCAAGGCGAAAAGGATCCTAATATTTATCCCATACTTCTGATCTTATTCTTAGAAGCTTATTATTTTCCTCATGGCCAGTTTCAAGATTGGAACAATAAATGTTAATGGTGGTGGGAGTCCGCTCCGGCAAGATCCATAAACAGTTTGGTAGAGTTCCAACGGTCTTGACATAGCTTTGTTACAAAGAGACCCATGCTGTCCGATCTGTTTTCAGGCTCAGTGGCGACTATTTATGGAACAAGGAAAATGTTTTTCACGTAACAACTCCACGTCGAAAGGCAGGCAATCATGTTTGGCTTAGGGAAACATTTCACATCCGTCCTGCCTTAAAATTTATGAGATTATTGATGACGCCTTGTCTGCGGACCTTTCTCTATCAATCAGGTTCCGTTCACAAAAATCTCAATGTGTACGCTCCAAGCCAAAAATGACGAGCGGATCTCTTTTTTTTGCCGACTGAGAAAATTCCCTGCAAACAGCACTGGATTGCGACTTGTCCTAATTATTGGTGGCGATTTTAAACGTGTAACTGTTAATGCTTCATTTGACCCGGAACGGGCCGGACCCCCAACCATGTTACTGCAAGCTTTTTGCAAACATCATTGCGAATATAATCTTCATGGATATTTGGCGCATACAGCACCTTCTGATTCAGTCTTTACACGTGGTGTCGTTGTTTAAACAACCACATCTCACTTGCGCGGCTTGATCAGCATCGATGTATAATTTTCATTTATCTTACATGGAGTTCTATAAATCGATATCGTGCCTTCTGGTTTCCCTGACCATTCCGAGCTCGAGTCTTTATTTCAACTCTCTAAACCGCACGTCCAAGGGAGCTCTCATTGGAATTCAATATAGTTTACTAGAAAACAACTTTCAACTTTCATTACGGCACCTTTGAATCCTTCTGGACGGCTTTGCTCCTAGAACATAAGTTAAGCCTGTTTTTCCGTTAACTCCCGCTGATATGGTTGGGATTATAGTAAAAACCCAAATAAAGGGTTCTGTCAACAGTTATCAGTTTTTTCTCAACAAGGGCTGACCATGATAGTAAAATATATTAGCAGTTAGAGATTTTACAACTCCAAGCGGGTCATCGGACAAAATAATAGTAACATACAAAATATTTAACTGAGAGATAGTCCTTATTAAAGGGAAATAACCGAGAGGAATGCACGTGTGCCTTAGTTCGGATGAGGGTGCGACACCTGAATGAGGCAGACGTACCAACCAAGTACTTCTTTCCCTTAGAGGAAACGTCTTCCCAGTAAGCAGCTTTTCTCAGCTACGATTAGCAGATTCATCCATTACCTTTACACAATCAGAAATCAAAACTTTTTCGTGAAGGAAATACTTTTTCGGAAAATATATTCAATGGAACAAATAAAATCCACTGTCAGTGTCGCCTCGAATCTTCCCGTAGGCCTGCCAGTGTTGTGTTGCAAGGAAAAATTGGGGGCCCCCCCCCCGGTTTCCCTGGAACCTGGAAGACGCATTACTTTGGAATGAACTTGGCACTCGCCTGGCACAGCCTTGCCATTGGGAAAGCACCTGGTTTGGATGGACTTGACAAATACAAGAAACGCGAAAGAAACAAACCGAAATTTTTTACAAGAAGTTCTGGCACTTAATTGGGCCGTAAAAGGGGGACATTCGGACCGACGGTTCTCGGCGATTAAGCCGCTCGGAATCGCGCACGGGACAGTGTCGCTTAGGCGGCTTGTTCCGTACGAGTTCCGTCGAGGGTGGAATACCCCGGTAGTTGGATCACGTGGGTATTTTTAGTAAAATTGAGGATTGGCAATCGACCCTACCCCACGTGGTCTGCCCATTGGCGTATTTCGGTTCTTGCACAAGGACCCGTCGGCCTCGGAGTTATCCGGGCGGCGATCTATATTCCGGGCGATCGGTCAGGCCGACTCGACTTGCAGCTCCATCAGAGCGGTCGGTTCGCGGCCGACACCCGGCACCGCAACAATATATATTAATATTATATAATATATATATATATATATATATATATATATATATACATTTTATTGGGACAACAAAATTTAAATATGCATATCAATAAAATCGACATTATCAAAGCTTTTCGACTTGCACTCGTCAGCATAAAATCACAAGCAGCCGAAGAAGAAGCACAAAACTCTAAAGTTTCAATGTAATGTCATTAACGTTGATTGTTTTGGAGAAAGAAAGGACAGAATTACCCGATTGGTGGAACCATTGAGCATCATGAATAATGAGTTGGCCGAAATGACCTTTAATGAATGTTGATTAGGTGGAGATGAATCACCAAAGTACCAGTGGAAACATGATGTTAATTATCTGGGGGATAGTTGGGTGGAGTGGCGCTTTTCATGATAACTCACTGTTGACTGTGGTGGAGTTGTCACAGCCGTAGAAGAAGACGTTTCAGATTCAGGTTGATAGTCTTTCCAAGACCTTTGAAGAACAGGAACCACCTTCTTTGATGATTTCTCAGAGCTAGTAACTATTGACGGTCGAAACTGTATGCACAAATCAGTCATTGATGTACTACGCAATCTTTAAGATATTGGCCAGAAGCATTACCAGGACTATCTAAAAATGTGCTAGAAGATCATACATATTCTATACATGAACCAATCAACAAAGATTCTCCATCAGTGTTCAAGAATCCCCAAAGGGAAGAAGATCAAAGAGCTCCAAGATAATGTTGAACTCATTGACGAGTTCTATATCCCTATGCAGAACCATGTTGGAGATCTGGAGGAATTTTTTTCCCAGGAGATACAATCATATCCAACTTTGCTTTCAGCCTTTGGAAAGCTTTATTTACCAAAAACAAAGTCTTAATTACTGTATTGTGTTGAGCAGAATGGACAACTGGAGGTGCCTGTGACATATGACTGCAAAATCATGGATGGGGCTGTCATTGTCCATTGCCTTCCCACTGCAGGTGTCAGCACTTTCAAAGAGTATGCAGACAGGGTATTTATTCCTTACCCAGAGTGGCAGCTGCAAGATACTGCATGGCTGTGTGTTGTGTGGGATACGTATAGATCAGACAGTCTGAAGGAATGTACTGGTGAAAAGAGAGGGAAGGGTGTATGCAGAAAGGTGTCTTCCCAAACTAAACTGCCAGGCAACTGGATGGACTTCCTCCATGTTGAAGAGAACAAGAAGGAATTCTTTGCCTATCTCACATCAAAAGTTGCAAATTTTATCTTCCCCCATCCAAAGATGTCGAAAACTTCAGGAGAATCTGTAGTATCTATGGGTTCCAACATCCCAATGCCAAACTGCAATCACGAGGAAGCTGACACAAGGATTGTTGTCCACATGTTGCGTATTCTGGAGGAGGGAAGAAAGGTAATCCAAGTGCGAATTGTGGACACAGATGTTGTCACTATCCTTGTTGGTTCATTCTGTGAACTTGCTGAGACTCAGCCTTTGGCAGATATCTGGGTAGTCTTTGGAATGGGCAAACATTACATATTTTACAGCATCAATATCATCTGTTCAAGTTTAGGAGAGCAAAAGTCGTGTACTCCACCAGTGTTTCACGCATTCAGTGGCTGTGATATCACATATGCATTTCTTCCAAGTATGGGGGTTTATATGCCATTGAAAAAAGCAAAGATACTGCTTTTGTTATGAATATTTCATCAAATATTGTGAATATGGCAGCCATCTTGGATTTTGATGTCTTCTTGGAATTATGGATAAATTTCAAGAGGGCTCATAGGTTAATATTAACTTGTATACCATGAGGAAGCTTTCCGCCAAATTTGGCGCTTTTATCTGCCAAGTAACGATAACCATAAAAAAATATGATGCTAACCACCATCTACTACAGCTTCTTCCCTCTCTCAGACCTTGACCAAATCACAAACTGGACAAACACTTGGATTATAGTCTTTCAATCCTCAATCACCACACATCTCTCTCTCTCTCTCTCTCTCTCTCTCTCTCTCTCTCTCTCTCTGAAAGGACCATTCCGCAAACCCTCCCATCCACTTTCTGAACAATCGTCTCAAAGTGTTTCAGTCACTCAAACTCTTGGGTCTCACTCTCAGTCACGAGCTTTCTTGGGCAGGCCACATTTTAGGGTTGGCCTCCAAAGCCATGAAAAATTTCTTTATTTTTTTATTGGAATAGCAATTACACAGAACAAATCGGGATACAACGTAACAAAGGACAATATGGATACATCAGCAAAATTGTGTTTGACCAGTTTGTGATTTGGCAAGGTCTGGGAAGAGGGAAGAGATTGTTGACTGTCTGTGTGAAGGATGAGAGATGTCATGGCAGAGAGTGGAGTTATCAGCAGAGATAAAGAGGATTTTCCAGAGAGTCAGTGAGATCATTGATGAAGATTAGGAATAACATGGGGCCAAGAACACTGCCTAAGGGTACTCCAGCCTTGACAGGGAGAGAAGATGAAAGGGTTCCGTTGAGAGCCACACGTTGGCTCCAAGAGTGGAGGAAGTCAACAATCCAAGAGCGGAGTTGGCCTTGGATTCCATACACAGACAGTTTGGAGACCAAGATAGGACCCCAGACTGTATCAAAAGCTCGAGATATGTCCAGAGAGATGGCGCTGATCTATTATCTGATATTGAGGGCCTCAACCATTGTTGGGAGGGTAGAAGCAGCATGTCCAAAGTAGAGTGACCAGGTCTGAATCTGAATTGATGATCTGAGATAAGGCTGTTGGAGAAAAGGAATGATTTATGTCAACTGTGATGATGGCTTCCATGACAGGCTGATGATTCTACGTAAGCTGATTGGTCTGGAGTTAAAGGGATCCATTTTTGCACCTTAAAAAAAAAGTAATTCTGTGATGTTGGCTGATTTACAATTTCTCAGGTGGATGTAGGAGACCAAGACCAGTCCTGAAGTGTAAAAAAGGAAAAAAATAAATCCGTGAATGCGCGAATATCGAAGTAGATCACACTTTATGACCTGTGAATACATGGGATCCGCGAATATCAAATCTGCAAATAGCGGGATCCAACAATGCTGTGAAAGTGCAGGTTCTTGGAAGTATTATGACAGACGATTTGTGTACTACAGTGTTCAAGTATATCATTAAATTTAAATAAAATAAAGAGTGTAAAAATCGTATAAATAAATTAATTCTGGAATTTACTGCCATTTTCCGCAGTGTCTATTTGCTGTGATGAGCATCGGGCTTTCGGGCTGCCGAGGCAGTTTCATTTGGCTAAGCAATGTCTATAACACCATCTTGTCGAACACATTACATTAATTCTTCATGCCAGTTGTTTGTGTCCATAATGACGTCCTTAAAAACAGTTAAGTTTCCTGTTTGAAGTGATTTTCAATTTTGTTTGTCTCAGAGTTCATCCTGATCGCACATGTGCAGAGAGGAGTGAGACAATATTTTTACACTTTCTGCTTGCCTGGAAATCAAAGTAGTTAAACGAAACGCTTGTCAATTCCGATTCGTGTTTAAGATATACCATTCAATTGAAATAAGTTGTTCCTCGATCATAAACTGACGATCATAAACTGATCAGACAGATGGACAGACGGATGGAAGGACATAAACCAATTTGCTTAATCCTGCTTTTCACTTTGCGTTCGCAGGATAACAAGGAAGCTGAATGGATTAAACATGAGGAAGCTAATACCAAAGAAATACCAGTTATCTCACATCATGGAAAACGAGGTAATTAAAACAATGCTCAAAGCATGCATGCACCTCACGTCACGACAAGAACCTGGCTGAAGCCTCCACTGTGATCACGAAGGAATCAAGAAGGACCATGGAATTTCAAACTGGAATATGACATACTCTTGGCAAAAATAACTAAACGCAAACAAATAAACATTTGGCCCATCGTACCTGTACTTCATGCCACCGTCCCTTTCAAAATCAGTAATTCTCATCCATACATGCTCCCTGATCCCTGACCCTGCTTTGACTCACACATATCCCATATCAACCCTAACACCCCTATCCTGTTTTTCTCTTTTGCTCCGAACGAAGGTTTAACATCTGAAATCTCAGCTTCTTGTTTCCCACGGTGGTTAGTATACCTCAATCAATGTCCTGTTGATTTAATCCGTTGTTCTACCCGTTCGCCGACGTAGTTCGACACGAGCCTTCACCAGCAAGATGAGTTCTCATTTTATAAAACTTGCAAGTTTTGCTACAAATATTCAATTCATCAAAATGTTTAAAAAAAAACTTCAAACTTGTGGATCGAATGAAGTTGTTTGAGACTATCTACACATTACATATGTCAAGGGAGGAAAGGGGTAAAATGGGAAAAACTAAATAATAATAAGAATATGCTAGGATAGAGAAGAAATTTAAAGTTGGACATGTTGGGGAGGATGAAGGGGAGAAGATGAAATAGGAATATATGTAAACAGGAAGGTGGGCGTGGGGGAGGGGGTGAGGGAGTGTCAAATATTGCATCCGTTCAACCCACTATCGCTAAATTCTTCACCTGAATGCTAACAGAAAAAAAAAAGAAAGAAAAAGAGGACAAAAAAGAGGTTTAAAGGGCGAAAACTAAACAGTCGAGCTATCAGTTTATGTACGTCTGAGGTTATGCCCATCGCTTGATACTGCTGATTCCACTTACAACTCGACATTTCAAAGGCCCAAGTTATCAAAGTCCCGTTGCAGCTATGCTTAGTAAGGTTCTGTTTTGTTGGTGGTGTTTCTTGTTTTGACAGGGTAATGCCAAATCTGGCCAAAAGCTCTAAACAGGCAAGATTCCGAGGACAGCAATTAATGTATCTATCTACAGCCTTTAACAGTGTGATAATATGGTTGCTGAGAACATGCCTAATGACCCTTTCTTTCCTGCTGTCACGAGTGCTCTCTTTCAGAATCAACTTAAAAGGGCAGTTATAATAGGAAAATGTTGGAAATTAGACGGTTAAATGTAATAACATGCACGAGAAAAAATAATTCTGCCCCAATCCAAATACTGGCCACAGGGGGCCTTGAATGTTTGCAGAGCCAGCATCAACTCAGAACGGTTCCTCATCAAGGGAATTGTTCAATCCTTCGCTTACTCATGATTTTAGAATCTGGCCAGAATACCTGTACACAAATGCCTACCTTTTTTTTTTGCATTCAGAATTTAGGCCAATGGAAGAGCATGAAGGTGAGGAAGAAAGTAGAAAGGAGCAGAAATGAGGGAAGAAAAGCAATATACAAACACTGGAACAACAGGTGGATGTATGATGCAAGGAAATGAATGATGAAAGAAATGACGAGAGATCATAAGGGAGGAACATTTTCACCTGTTAGTAGGATTAATGGGGGTAGAAAAGATCACTGGTAGAGACGTAGGATGGCATGATATGGTGCACTGTGAATTTGAAGTTTTTAAATGAGTGGGATTCCTCCACCTCAGGAAGGTGGTCAATTCAAAAACAAGCAGGAGGAAAAAAGCAACAAAGGTGTAGAGATGAACAGCTAATCTCGATTTTAGGAACATCACATTTTAAAGGTTTACTGGAACAACACATGCATACTTGAGGAAATGGCTAGGGTCAGAGGGAAGATCGTTTTTTCCGACAAAAGAGGAAGACCCTCTGAACCTGTCTCCTTCTTCAAAGACTTGGTGTTACCTTGTGAAGTCTGTTTCTGGAATGTGTTCCTCTTTCATCACCTCCACCACCGAAGGTGGACGGGGGTTATGTTTTCACCCCAGTCTCTTTGTCTGTCTCTATCTGTGAGCAAGATATCTCAAAAAAATATGGACAGATTCAGACAAAATTTGGTAGACAGGTTGGGTGTGTAACAAGGATGAATTAGTTATATTTTGGTCAAGATTCAGATCCCAGTACTGATCCCAGAGATTCCTGCCGACCTTGGAAGGATGACAGGCTGAGTCAACTCCGTGTTTCCAGTAAGCTGGTACTCATTTTTCTGACCTCGAAAGGATGACAGGCTGAGTCAACCTACCGGGTGTTATGTAACGGCACGACAGGGGGTCAAACTCAAGACTCTAGGATCTTAAGCCAGCCACCTCAACCATTGAGCCAACACCAAGTATATGCCTGAGATACTCCACTCCTTAAAACTTCCCAGTCTGGCATACTCACAAGATCATGAGCTAATATGTTTAGATGAGATCACCAAACAGGTTAAAGTTGTGAAAAGGCTTCGTAGATCCACAGTTGGGCATGACGATTTCACGTCCTCCCTCTAACAGCCTGACTGATATGATATTTTCTGATGGAAAAGGAAACTCTTACCTTAAAGGGGAACCTAAACGAAAAAATTTTTTTCTGAAAACTATTGAAAATCAACAATGACGGTCTCATTTGAAGGAAGACTTTTTTTGAATTTTTTTTGCCAATCACAAAGTGCCAAAAAAAACCCCCTAAAATGTCAATTTTCCATTTTCACCACTGACATCACACTCAGAATTTTTTTTAGGAGATATTGGTTGATGTAAAATTTCTGTTTTACTTAGATTGATTGTAAAGCCAAAGTCGGTCATTGTTGCTGAAAATATATTGAGAGTTTGCTGTAAATCAGAATCTGAATTGCTTTCAAATGTATCATCAGTACACAATAATTTGTCAACAAATTTCTTGAAAATCTTGAGCCAACTGAGAGGCGACGCAGATTGAAAAGTCCTCCATCAATTTGCACACGAATACAAAAATCGCTTAAAACGTTCTTTGCAAGAGAGTATTCAAAAACAGCAGCAAGGAATAATGCGAACAGGGTTGGCACTGGCACACAGCCCTGCTTCCCAATTGCAAAAAGGGCCGGCAGCTTATTGTTAATTTTGATGTGCCCATCCATATTATCGTGCAGACAACAAATCGGCAAAATTATCTTGTCCGGAGAACCAAATTGACCCAAAATTTGCCACAATAAAAATCGGTTTAGACTATCAAAAACTTTGGTAAAATCAATAAAAGCAGCAAAGAGAGGAAGATTTTGCTCTCGACATTTCTCCTGGATATGACGCAGAGAGAAGATCGTATCAACAGTCAAATAATTTTTGTGAAACCACACTGACTCACTTAAGATTATTTTGCTGAAATAAATGAAACGACTTTCTATAATTTTGGCAAAATATAATGGAAGAGAATCAAGGCCGCTAGCTCCGGTGTTTTTCATTTCCTTGATTGCATCATTCATTTCAGAGGTGAATGGTGTAGTGCCTAGACCTAGACTTTCTAGAACAGGATGTTGAGAGGTTTGAAAAGATTGGAGAAATGCTCATGCCACCGATTCATATTTCAGGCTTGTCTGTTCAAACATCACCATTTCCAGTGAGGAAAGGAGAGCTTGGTTTTTTATTTTTTAATATTTTTTTTGCTCATAAAAATTCCAAATGCTCAGCAAAAATGCGATCTTTTGAACTAAAAGTATTTTTTATTGCTCGTAAAAAATTGTGGAATTGCCAGAATCGGCTAGTTGTTGGATTTGAATTTCTTTCTTTTGACACCACAGATTTTTTTTGCAAAACGAGTGTAGCGATGAAGATTTTTTTGCGCCACACGGAAATGGAAATCATTTGTTGCTGTTCTTGTTGCATGAGTAAAAAATATTTGACGCACTGCATTGCGAATTTCTAACAAGTTTTGAATTTCCGAAAAATCATCATCAAACTAGTCCTGATTTCACCTTTTGCCACAATAAAGGAATGCAGCAAAAGACCCAAATAACCTTTTTCAAAATGTCCCAGTTTGACGAAACGTCAGTATTGTTGGAAATGTTGATTGATATTAATTGATCAAAGAGTAAATTTTTTGACAAAAATTATAGGAACAATCTTCATTTAAAAAAAATCTTCTGTACATTAAGTGCAGATAGAGTTTTGTTTCAAGCAAATTGACTCTTACAGATCGTCGAAGAAAAAAATGCAATGGAAAGGAGAGTGGTCGATGTTGCAGTTGGCACCCCTTATGACATGTGTATAGCACGGACGGACATCATGCAAGTCGCATTTTCGAGAAATGAAATAATTGATCATGTGCCATTGTTTAGACCATGCATGCTGCCAAGTACCCTCTACTCGCAATCGGCACTCTAAATCTCAAGAAAGTGTCACAAATTGCAAGTTGATTTTCAGAACATTCCGAGAACAAAGGATGACCAACTTTTAAAGTCTCACCCCACATGGGCATTAAAATTACCGAGTACAATTAATTTATCATGCTGATAAATTTTTGAAATAGATTGTTCAAGAATGTTATAATTGTTCTGAATTGATTGAAATAGATTGTTCAAGAATGTTATAAAGTTCTGAATTGTTTCATCATTATTTGTCGTTGTTGGTGCATAAGCGCAAATAATTGACACAAAACATTCAGGAGAAATTTGCAGACGCAGAGTTATTATGTGGTCATTCACCACCCATGGTACATTTGCCATAATTTTCACAAAGTTATTCGAGATTGCAAAACCGATGCCATTTAAACATGAATCCAAGATGTCCTTCCCACTCCAGACAAAGGTATCGTTCGTTTCTTTCAATTCACCCTGGCCACCGAATCGAGTTTCACACAAGCCACAAATGTCAATCTTGCATCGCAACAACCCACGATCAATCAATGCAGAATGGGTGGTAATAGATGTGGGAGGTAAACAGGCAGCACAATGCCAGGCAGCTATAGGTAAAACAAATCGGGTTTTAGGCTGTATTCGGAGGGAGATCATTTATAAATCAAAAGAGGTGGTGTTAACATTGTACAGGAATTTAGTGAGGGCCACATCTAGAATATCGTGTGCAGTTTTGGTCACCACAACTCAGGAAGGACATAGATGCCATCGAGATTGTTCAGCGCAGGGTTAGCGCAATCAATCCAATCAGATGAAAATTGACAATTTTATAAACAATTAAATAATGTGGCCTATTTTGGGTTGACCTTATGGCCTATGTTGACCTATGTTGACCGAAGATAACCTCAAAAGTGAAAGGTGGTTGAATTTACTGACCTGATATGCAAATCCTGTTCAAATTTCAAGTTCAAAACAAAATTTGAGGATTTTAGAAAATTTGGCTCAAATTAGCCTGTTGGCCTATGTGGACCTTTTCGGTCGACCGAATTTTACGAAACTTCAATGCATGGCCGTCGCAGGGTCGGTGCCATTCATGTCTGAAAATTTCAGGGCGATTGGTTGAGCAGTTTGGGCTGCAAGCGAGAGGACAGCCAAACACAAAACAAACACACAAACAAACAAATGGAGGCAATCAACATATTTGTCAAAAGTTTTGTATTTTCAATTGATTTTCTGAAATTTGTAGAATTTGTTTTTCACTTGGAAGTTCTGGGTTATGATGTGTAAATAAAGGTAGAAAAATCTGATTTAATGCAATTTAATTCCAAGCTAAAAGGCAAGAAAAGGTGAAAAATTTGAAAGGGGGTGTAGACATTCTATAGGCACAGCCAAGCTGAACAGTTTACATTTCGTATCCCACTGATAGGTCAGATCTGAATCCGGACCTTAACCAAAATCGAATCTGCTTGTTCTTGTCACCGAACCAACCATCCACCGAGTTTTGTCATAACTCGTTCATAACATTTTCGAGATATCATGCTATATGTCGTTTTTGGCCCCATCTCTCAATGACGTAGAATTACTTGAAAATTAAAAAATTATCATACCTGGATCCGCATTCAGATCTTCACCAAAATCAAATCATTTTGTCCCTGTTGCACACCCAACCGGTCCACCAAGTCTCATCTGAATCCGTGCATAACTTTTTTGTGATATCGTGCAAAACTGTATGTAGTTTTTTTGCCCTATTAATAAATGGTGAAGAATCATGGGAAAAAAATTCTCGGATTCGGATCCAGATTCGGATCTTCACCAAAATTGAATGGATTCTTCCTTGTCACACACCCAACCTGTCCACTAGGTTTCGTCGGAATTCGTCCACAACTTTTTGAAATATCATGCCATATATCGTTTTTAGCCCGATCTCTCAAAGGTGAAGAATCACTTAAAAATTAAGTAATTCTCGTATCAGGATTCGCATCTTCATCAAAATCGAAAAATTTCATCCGTGTCACACACCCAACCTGTCCACCAAGTTTTATCTGTATCTGTCCATAATTTTTTTGAGATATTGTGCTATATATAATTTTTGGTCCTATCTCTCAATGGTGAAGAATCGCTTTAAAAATTATAGGATTCGGATCCAGATCCGGATCCTGACCCTGACCAAAAATGCATGTTGCTGTCCTTGGCCGGTCACCTACAGTACATGCCCCAAAAATTCAGAAGGATTGCTTGAAAACTGTGGACAAAATTTGTGTGATTTTCAAACAGACATTACAGACCAACATACTTGGCAAAATGATTTCGCCAAGTAACAAACGACCCAAATGCAATACCCTGTCCTCTGGCGAGGGTAATTATAAGAGCCGTAGTCAATGGCGTGTATGCCCACCAAGCTGTCAACACTCAGCGACAGTGCAAGATTTGCTAAGCATACACCCACATTGAAACGTTTACATTGCTGTGCATGGGGCCTCAGAACAGGAACACAGTTGGAACCTGTATGAGTTATTGATGACTGCACAATGTGAAGGACTCGTGTTCAATTCTGCTAAGTGTTTCATTAATAGGAGCAGTATTTCAATCTTAGGGAATGTGTTTACGGTGCTCAGGGGATCCAGTCAGATCCTCAGAAGGTTAAGGACATTCTGGCTTATTCTCCCTCCTACATGGAAGTCTGAGCTCCAGCATTTTATTGGTGTGATGGCAGATCTCGCATGCTGATGACCTTAAAATTGAGGTCTCCCTACACTTGCTCCTTCGTTACTACAGACCTGATGAGCCAATGTACCTTCAGTGTGATGTGAGTATTTATGGCATGGGTGCCACCCTGCTCCAGGTTCATGACAACCAGTTACAACCTGTTGCCTTTGCTAGCCAGACCTTGTCTGACACAGAGCAACGCTACTCGTCGATGTTTTGTGCCATGAAATAGGGTCTCATTGGAATTTCATCTTCATTCTTGTTTATGTGATTTTTAAAGTTAATTTGTAATCTAAACTAAACAAAAAATGTGTTTGGCATTTTCTCTGTTGCCATCTTCAGCTACTAGCAGCCGTTTTAAACAGAGCCATCAGCGCCCTTATGTTCCCTGTATAACTGGGTGCAATTGAGACATCCAAAGTTAAATGTGTTATAACCATTAATTTAAAAAGCAATAATTGAGTACATAGGACATTGCAAATAGTAATTTAGTAAAATATAAATATAACTTCACTGAAATGATGTATTTTAAGATGTCATCATATGCAAAATGGCCGACAAGTGAGATAGCGGAAACTGCAAAATGATGCTGTTAACTGAAAAAAGCTTTACTGAAGGATAAAATATCTTTTAATGAAACGTATAACATATGGGGAGACTGGAAAATATACAGACATTTGTGAATAGGATTAATATCAATTGCAGCAAAACCTGACTTTTAAAAATGTATTTTAATGTGTCAGTTGAGACGAGTTATGACATTGTATTTACATATATAAACTAGAAGGGCACTCGGTAGAGCGCATACCTCCGCTACATAATGCCTGATCCACAAGAACGTATCGGGCCCAATACATTTTTGAGATATCATGCTATATATCGTTTTTGAGCCCGATCTCTCAATGGTGAAGAATTACTTTAAAAATTATTGTCGTCGGATCCGGATTCGGATCTTCACCAAAATCGAATCAATTCGTCCTGGTCACACACCCAACCTGTCCACCAAGTTTCATCCAAATCCGTCCACAACTTTTTGAGATATCATGCTATATGTTAGTTTTGCCCTATCTCGCAATGGTGAAGAATCACTAAAAATTATCAGTTCTGGATCAGGATTCGGATCTTCACCAAAATTGAATCAATTCGTCATGGTCACACACCCGATATGTCCACCAAGTTTCATCCGAATCAGTCTACAACTTTTTTGAGATATCCTGCTAAACATCAGGTTAGCCCTGTCTCTCAATGGTGAAGAATCAGTAGTCGGGATCCTGATACGGATCTTCACCAAAATATAATCGTTTCATCCTTCTCACACAACAAACCTGTCCACAAAATTTCATCCAGATCCATCCACAACTTTTTCAGATATCATGTACACAAACAAACAGACAAGAACAAGAAGATGATGTCATGCAGAGCACGACACTTGCAAAATCCATCAAACAAATTTGATGTCAAAAATAATTGGTGGTTGAATTTAATGACCAAATATGCAACTCCTCAAAGATTTCAAGTGAATCGGATGAAAATTGACAATTTTAGAAATTCGCCACATTGACCTTTTGGCCTATGTGGACCTCCAAAATAATTGGTGATTGAATTCAGTGCCTTGAAATATTTTTCCTCTTCAAATTTCAAGTCAATTGGATGGAAATTGTGGATTTTAGAAACCTACCATAGTTGTTGACCTTGGGACTATGTTGACCTTTTGGTCGATGTTGACTCAAACATTATTGGCTGGTTGAATTACTTGAGCTGAAATATAACTTCTCTTCAAATTTCAAGTCAATGGGATGAAAATTGAGGATTTTATAAATACCATCTTAGTTGTATACCTTGGGCCGATGTTGATCTTTTGATCAATGTTTGACCTTAAAATAATTGGTTGGTTGAATTCAGCAATCTAAGTATATATCCTCTTCAAATTTCAAGTCAATCAGATGAAATATTAGGAATTTAGAAATCTCACCTAAGTTGGTGACTTTGGCCTAGTTGACCTTTTGACCGTTTGACCTCAAAAACATAGGCTTCTTCCTCATGACAACTCTACTATATGGTGAAGTTTCGTGAAGATCGGTTTAAAATTGTGACCTGCAGGCGACAAACAGACAGAAAGACAAACCGACACAGAATGACAAAATTGACTGACCAATATACTTGAAAAATCTCCAATTTTGCAAGTAACAAACACACAAACAAACAAGAAGAACACGTCCTGCAGAGCACACACTTGAAAAATCCATAAAACAAATTTGGCCTCAAAAAGTAATCGGTGGTTGAATTCAATGACCAAATATGCAACTCCACTTCAAATTTCAAGTCAATTGGATGAAAATTGACAATTTTAGAAAGTTGGCCTATGTTGTCTTTTTATCCATGTTGACCTTGAAAATAATTGGTGGTTGAATTCAGTTACCTGATATGCAAATCCTCTCCAAATTTCAAGTTAATGAGATGAAAATTGAGGATTTTAGAAATACTCCTTCGTTGTTGACCTTGGGCCTATGTTGACCTTTTGGTCGAAGTTAACGTCAAAACTAATTGGCTAGTTGAATTCAGACCTGAAATATAAATCCTCTTCCAATTTCAAGTCAATCGGATGAAAATTGACAATTTTAGAAATTTGGTTGACATTTTGGCTGATGTGGACCACAAAATAATTGGTGGTTGAATTCAGTGGACCTGATGTGAAAAATCCTCTTCAAATTTAAAGTCAATGAGATGAAAATTGAGGATTTTAGAAATACCACCTTAGTTGTTGACCTTGGTCTATGTTGACCACAAAAATAATTAGCTGGTTTGTGACCTGAAATATAACTCCTCTTCAAATTTCAAGTCAATCGGGTGAAAATTGAGGATTTTAGAAATTACCACCTTAGTCGTTGACCTTGTGGCCTATGTTGACTGCAAAAATAATTGGTTGGTTTGATTCAGTGACCTTAAATATAAATCCTCTTCAAATTTCAAGTCAATTGGATAATAATTGAGGATTTTATAAATACCAGCTTAGTTGTTGACCTTGGGCCTATGTTGACCTTTTGGTCTATTCTGACCACAAAAATAACTGGCTGCTTGAATTCAGTGACCTGAAATATAAATCCTCTTGAAATTTCAAGTCAATCGGGTGAAACTTGGGGATTTTAGAAATACCACCGTAGTTGTTGATCATGGGCCTATGTTGACCTTTGGATCTATGTTGACCGCAAAAATAATTGGCTGGTTTGATTCAGTGACCAGAATTATA
>CM068956.1:60429003-60444199 GCA_035128595.1 Eptatretus atami
AGGATTTTATAAATACCAGCTTAGTTGTTGACCTTGGGCCTATGTTGACCTTTTGGCCTATGTTGACTGCAAAAATAATTGGTTGGTTTGATTCAGTGACCTTAAATATAAATCCTCTCAAGTTTCCCAAGTCAATTGGATGATAATTTGAGGATTTTATAATACCAGCTTAGTTGTTGACCTTGGGCCTATGTTGACCTTTTGGCCTATGTTGACTGCAAAAATAATTGGTTGTTTGATTCAGTGACTTAAATATAAATCCTCTTCAAATTTCAAGTCAATGGATAAAATTGAGATTTTAAAAATACACTTAGTTGTTGACCTTGGCCTATGTTGACCTTTTGGTCTATTTGACCACAAAAATAACTGGCTGTTGAATTCAGTGACTGAAATATAAATCCTCTTAAATTTCAAGTCAATCGGATGAAATTGGGGATTTTAGAAATACCACCGTAGTTGTTGATCTGGGCCTATGTTGACCTTTGGATCTATGTTGACCGAAAAATAATTGGCTGGTTTGATTCAGTGACCAGAATTATAAATCCTCTTCAAATTTCAGGTCAATCGGATGAAAATTGATGATTTTAGAAATACGCACCTTAGTTGTTGACCTTGGCACTATGTTGACCTTTTGGTCCATGTTGACCTCAAAAATAATTGGCTGGTTGAATTCTGTGACCTGAAAAAATATCTTCAACTTTCAAGTCAATCGGATGAAAATTGATGATTTTAGAAATACCACCTTAGTTGTTGACCTTGGGCCTATGTTGACCTTTTGACCTTTTGACCTTAAAAACTCGAAGCTTCTTCCTTTTGCCAAACTCTGCCATGTGGTGACGTTTCATGAAGATCGGTTGAAAATTGTGACCTGTCGGTGACAAACAAGACAAGACAGACAAACAGACAGAATAACAAAAGCGACAAACCAATATACAGTACTTGAAAAATCTTCGATTTTGCAAGCAACAAACAAACAAACAAACAAAAAAAACAGACAGAAAGGGCGAAAACATAACCTCCTTCCTCTTCGGTGGCGGAGGTAATAACTCTCGCTAATTTATCTGAATTGGCAAGAGCAACAAAATGATTAAAGGAAAATATTTTTTCCCTTTCACATTTCCAACATATCAAGAACATAGAAATCATTCTTCATTTCCTGATTCCGCTTCAGCGATGACCGTATTTGTGTCGCTGTCTGGATCACGCTTGCAAGTGATGTTATTTAGTTTGCATGAACATCGTCGCTGACCCAGACTTTTGGTGCATCCTTTGGTGCTGCAGTGCGCTATCTGGATCTGGAGGCACTCTTCTCAGGACTGCAATGAGTTCCCCTGTTGGTTCTGCTGACCATCCTCGCGTAGTCGGTTCAGGATATGCCAGACATGAAATCAATACCTGTTGCCACACATTGCTTTGCAAGTGAGCTTGTCTTGTATAGCTCATGAATAGCCCCTTGGGTTGGTGGCAATTTATCAGTACCTTGACTTGCATAACATCTTCTGAAATATTACCAAAGGAGTTCTCGTGGATCACTATATTGTTCCTTCTTGGGGCTGAGTAAGTGGCTGATGAACTCTTCACAGCTTTTGAGTGCAGAATTGTCTGGTTTTGTACCAATCCCTAATACAGATATAGCATGTAAAACAGTCACTTGCTGAGACAAATGTATTCCACCAGGCATTCTTGCTCTTTTCAAAGATACGACCGGTCACGTCACAGCCATTAATCGCATGAAAACCTCTTAAGGCCTGAACACGAATTTCTCCGAGGGCATGATGCAGTGGTTCCAGATGCACATGCTAACGATTTGAACCTGTCCCCATAATGATGATTGGTTGATCGCCTTGTGCTGGCATTACTGATAAGGAAATAACTAACACTTCTGTATCTGATGCATAGATGTGAACTTGTTTTCCAGTGTTTGTGCACTTCAGCAGCATACAATATGATAAGTGTATCTGCTTCTGCCTGAGAGCTTTCCAAATCAGCTACTTCCGATTCAGCCTGATCTGACCATACATAACCCCATAACCTAGTGACAGCTGACTTGCAATTCTGAACAACTTTCTCAGCCAGGTAAACTGTCGGGAGATATGTTGTTTTGGTGCTGCTAAGAAATCTGTTGACATCCTTTATGTGTGTGTGTGTGTGTGTGTGTGTGTGTGTGTGTGTGTGTGTGTGTGTGTGTTGTCCTCCACCTTGTATTCAGGCAAAGATGGCGATGCATCTTGTGATCGATGCTCCCTTGTGCTCTCCTTCAACGACTTGGCATGAGTTATCAAATACTACAAATATGCTGGCATAACCTTGACTTTGCTGTCAATATAGAATGGATGAAGTGATCAGTAAATTCCTTGCAGTTATTTTTTATTGCATCCTTGAAGGCAACCATTTCATAGACAAGTGCCGTGCCATCAAGGAGAACACCAGCATGATCAGTTTCAGGAATAACCAACTCTGGTTGTTGTAAATGCAGTTTTATATCTTATTTAGGGTCTATCTCCACCAGATCCTTTAGCTGATGAATAAGTTAAGCCTTGTCTTTCATCAGATGTCATCAGCATGTGGTCGACAGGAGAGAATTCGTAGTTACCTTTGACTTTCGGATTTATTTCCCGAGAAGATCTTGTGATGACCAGCAAACAGGCCGTTATTGAGCTCGATGCTTTGAGCACAACTTCCTCAGGACCAATTCTCATTTTGTTAGATTTACAGGCATCACTTCAGTCTAGAATCTTGATTTTTGTCATTTTATCCAAAAGGTTTTGGTGATCATTGATTCTCTGCTCCACAAATCGCCTGTATGCTACTTCACCTTGTATTTCTGTGAGAAGTATGCTTTTTTTGCACATCAGTCGGCGCAATTACTTTCCTTGTGAGATGGACTGACACATTTTCAGTACCATCCTTTACATGTACCATTCTGAATGGGTTGAATCCAGAAAGAACCTCTTTCAGCTGATGGACGTACCTTTCCTGACGTGTTTGTTTGCCATCTGATAAATCATGGTGTTGGTTGGTCACTGATCTCTTGATACGTAACATCTCTTCTGTCTCTCCAGACATCCTTTTCAACTGAGAACTAAGGCAATAACTCAATAGTGCTTCTGGGTTAGTTGTTACCCCAGTAACCCCACCAATGCCCGAGCGGATTTTATTAATGCGCTCTAGTGCCTGAACAATACCGATGGCAGTGAATGCAATGTGATTGGTGCTTACTGTGAACTTCCTGGCTTCAAACTGTTTCCACATGGCAGGATGTGTGTACTGCAGTTGGTACATTCGTGCAATGTACTCTGGAATGTACATTGCATAGTCCAGCCTGTTTGATGCAAACAACCAGATGCACAGTTGCTCTAGCGACGGTAGATGCAAATCCCACTTCTGTTCATGAGTACTGCGTATAAATTGAAACAATGTAACTACTTATTGCACGTACGTCCTTGCTCATTTGTACATGGGATAGTCCTGATTACTTGTATCAAAGTCATCCATCTGTTGCTTGACGTCTGGTGCTGACATTTTTGCTTTCAGTTCTTGCTGGAGCCTCTTTGATGTCAGTCTGGAATTTGCATGCTTTTGATACTTTCTCCAGGTGATCTTTCAAATTGTCATGGACATCTGCATTTTCTTCAAAGAATACATCAAGCCGCAGATCAGTAAGGGCTTGGAGTGTGACTTGAAGATGTTCAATGGCACGGTTACGGTGATTGCCATTAATTATTTGAGTTACGGTACAACAACATTTCTGAAGATGTTAGCCTCACTCCAGATTTCATCAAAATCACTACCTTCAACAGTCTTACCCAGGTCTCTCAAAGCACACAATGCAATGTGAAATTGTCCTGGAGATTCAATCCATTTATCTTTGTGGAGATCAGGTTGCAGGTATGCCAGTTGCAAGACTTGTTTACATAAGTCCATATCCAACCACACACATACAGGTTCACTGCTTTCAGATGCTCTGATTCAGACATTGATCCGATACAAACCCATGAATGATGTTACTAATGTCTGCCATTCCTGTGGGGGAGCACTGATCAATGGCAAGGCACACACCTCATCAACAGATTGATGGTTTGATGTGGAGGATGTGACAAGTGAGTTGTAAGTTGCTCAGACAGGCACTCTGTTTATGACATTTTGAGCCTCAGGTTGAACTGGTAATTCTATAGATGGATCTGCTTCTTAGGACAACTCAGCATAATTTTCAGCAAATGATTCAGAGATCTTCTGATCATAGTAATGGGCCAACAAGCAAGCCATGTCAACTTTTTCTGATTCCTCCAGTTTTTCTTTGTTCTGAAAGGGAATGAATACGGGGTAACGACGACTCATCATAAGCTTTTGCACACCAGTGATGGTGCATGGGACAAGTTCCACTCCTTTTTGTGGAACATCCTGCAACCTGCCTGATGAATTAACATCAATTTGCAGTGGCGCAGATGCATTTTCTGCAATCTCTCCTTGTAGAAGTTTCTTCTGAAATACAGCTCCAGCTCATGAATGAAATGAAAGTTTGCCATCAGGGGTATCCACCTTTGTATCAATGTTATCAATTGCTTCCCTGAATGCCATTCCTTCCCAGCTTTGTGCTTTCAGGGGAACAAATTCTCCAGAATGAGGACTTGAAGAAGCTCTGGTGGAACATAAAGCCCATCATTCTCACGCATGTTTTTTTTTTGTACTCTGTAGGAAATCTGGCCAACTCATTTTAGGGCATGTTGGTCGGACACCACAGTCCCAGCATGAGACATTTTTACTTCTAGTTGAGTGATAGGAACGTTGAGCAATTTTTAAGGTGAGATGGGTCTCAGTCACACTACAAAAGGTACTGGGGACCAATTCTGATTTGTACAAGATTTGTCTTTTGGACTTGTGTGCTTGGATTATCTGTTGAACTGTCCAAGAATGACGAATTTCCTCTGTGCGAACAACAATGAAGATCATGAAGACAACAATGAACTCAAATGAGATAATACTGGCCAGAATTTGCTGCATGTCGATGCAGCTTGTTGGATCCCAGTCAACATACATACATATCACCATACTTCTCAAGGTGATGATGGAAACCAATCATCTTGAGAGCCTCAATGATGAACACATTTGCTTGGTGGAAGTGTTGGTAAGCACAGTCCCTCTCTGCCCATCATATCTTGCAAGGATCCAACAGCAGCTTCCTCTTTCCTGCACTCCACCACATTGTGTTTGACTATACTATCATCTGAAGGACTGCACTTCTCTTTGGGCTCTTGAGAAAGCAGCAGCAGCAATTCCAAAGATAGTCAAGCACATTACACACCTGCAACAGGGCACAGGACTTACTGATGATGAGGTTGACGCAGAGGCCTTTGCAGTACACATAAGTAGCTAGGGGAGTCTCCTGTCTGATTCATGCCTCGACACCCACCTGGTATGATGACATGTTGTTGGCACCATCATATCCAGAGCCACGCATGTTGATGACAAATGTATTATTATCGTTTAAGAACGCCAGGATAGTTTCAGCAATCTTCTCACCAGTACTTCTCCCCAGCTCTGGAAAGGTTAAAAACTCCTCTCTGATTGATTGCGACTCGATTCGGACAAAGTCGGCCGAGGGTGTGGTTTTCCCCGGTAGTTGGACGACGTGGGTACTTAGGTATATTGAAATTAGGCAATTAACCCTACCCCATGCCGTCGAAATATTGCCGACCACGGTCCGCTAAGGCCTAAGTCACATTTGCCACGGCGGCCGTGGGGTCTCCAAAATCTACGGCCACTAGCAATTATACGGCGGCCGCAGTATTTCCACGGTCACACAATGTAGCAGTCACATATGTTTTTATTTTTCGGGGAGCCGCACGGCGTATTTAGAAATCGTGGAGACCGAAAACGTGGGGTTGCCGTACGGTCTTTGATTTGATGTCACACGGTGACCTTAAGGGGGCCCTGCGGCGGCCATAGAATTTTCAAGGCAGACGCAAGGTAGCCTCAAGGTGCCCGCAAGGCGACCGCAGTGGGGCCCTAAGGCGAACGTGCGGCCAGACGGATGGTAACGAATGGGTTAATATATTTTTTTTTTACCAGTTTTTTTGTTTCGGCTTGTCGAATTGCTACGGCGAACGTAGAAATGAAAAAATTTATAACTCCGCGTTATAATTCCACGGCGACCCCTACGGCCTGTAAAAGATAGCCAAACGGCGTAGGGCCACCCTGAGGCCACCTCAGAAACTCTGCGGCCGCCGCACGTTTCTGTCAATTCAGAGGGCGTACGGCCGCCGTATCCTCGCCGTAGAGCAAATGTGACTTAGGCCTAAGGGACCCGTGACCTTTGGAGTTATCCAAGGGTTACGACCTAAATTCCGGGTGTTCGGTGGGAGACGACTCCACTGCCCCACCTAGTGGTCATTTATCGCCACCGAACCCCGGCCCACAACAATATATCCCGTATACAGGTATAATCCACACACAGGTATAACCCACAAGCCAGCTTTGCTCTCCACATTATTGGGAGATATGCAATCTCCATATTTCGAGAAGCCGACACGGCTTTGTTGTCAAGGGCCAATGAACGGCTCTTTTCAAATGCAACTGCGGTAAATAACCAACTGACATTAAAATGAACATTTTGAGAAAAGGTTGTTGTAATAATTAAAGTTTATTGTACCGATGTGTTAAAAAAAAAAACTGTAGTTTCCAGTACCAATGCGACCAGAAACCATGCTGCTCCTCTATTAGAAATATATAAATGCCCTGCAGGGAGTTGTATTTTATATCATTCCACGAAGTCGTCCAAACAAGTCCCTGCCATACAACATCTGCTGTAGCAAAAACAACTCAGAGAAAACGTAAAAGTTTAATGGCTGAATTCAAACTGAAAATTTGTCAGTTTGCAGAAGACAACAGAGAAGCTTGTCATGTGTTTGAAGTGAACAACAATTATGAATGGACTGTTGTTAAATTATATCAACCATTGTGAATGCTTATAAGAAAAGTGGGCCGATTTCTGGAGAAGAAGGGGATGAGAGTGATGATGACAATGATTGTGACAGACCCACACTTGCCGATTTTGAGCTGCTTCAGCTGTTTCACAGTGAAACAGAAGACGAGGACTTTGTGGGCTTTACGGAAGACGATTTACCGTTACCTTAAATGTGGTAGATTTGGAATTAGATATACATGTGTATGGAAAATATATGAAAGAACTGTAATTATAGTTATTACAATTATACTTGCAAAAAAAAAAAACTGCCTCCTTTTGTATGTCCTTGATAATTTATGGTAACTTGGCCCCTGTGGTTATGTCATGTGCTGTACCGGGTAGCCCACATTTGGCATTTTTGGAACTTTGTTTTTTTACATATAACCTGCGGGTTATTTGCGTGAAAATACGATACTTCTACTGAGCAACTTTGCGGAAGATGGAATCTATGTTTGGCATAAGTGAGGATTGGGGTTTACTGTACCGGCCCACAACAGCAAAGGCCGTGATGAAGCGAAAACCGCCATTGGGCTTCTTGATTAGGAATGAGGGATCCCCATGTCTTCTGGGTGGGCAAAGACTCCAAGTTTTTCCAGGTTATCAAACTTGTGTTGTCGTTCACAGAGTTTGCATTGTGGAGCAGACGGCCTTTGCATTGTGGAGGCTGAACCGGGTCGGTGTTAATGTCAGCCTTGAAGGGGGCTGCAGCACTGTTGTTGCCTTGGAATAATGGGTCAAACACTTCATCATATTCTTCGCAAAACTTTGATCGTGTGTCAGGAGTGAACATGTTGTCAGGGTCGAGCATGAGAGTTGGAGAGTCTTGAGGGCAAAGAGTGTGTGTGTTTTACTTTGTGGGAGCTGACCTCGGTATAAGCACCTGGGCGTTCTTTAGTGTACTCAGGTATGTACATTGGGCGGATCTGGCAAAACTGCTCCTGTCATTTGAGAACTCGCAGTTCGTTGGTTAAATTGGGGATTCAAACCTTCCCACTGAAGCTATGGACAACATTGGGTGGGGACCAGAGCTCATTGGGTCACAGTGACCTTGCAATAGGGACATTCATGCGAGTGTGAACAGAATCGATG
This sequence comes from Eptatretus atami, assembly GCA_035128595.1. Classification (NCBI taxonomy): domain Eukaryota; kingdom Metazoa; phylum Chordata; class Myxini; order Myxiniformes; family Myxinidae; genus Eptatretus; species Eptatretus atami. Next base: position 60,437,057 of record CM068956.1, read on the forward strand.
GGAATCGATACTCCACATGTCATTTGGGAGGACTATTTTAATTAACTCTCTGGGCCACAGAATAGTGTGAGGTGGGGCGTGTAGTACATGAGCTTGGCATACTATATGGCGATCAAGGCTCTTTCCTTGAGAACGATACATGGATGTGGTGCCATCACCTAGGATAACTTGATGCTCAGCAGGGTGGACTAAGATGTCATTAGACTCCATGAAAGGTGTTCCAGCCAGTACCTCCACATCAAGATTCTCGACCACCAGGCCATCAAATTGGAATTATCTTCCATCGCTTGTCATTGTGAGTCTGGTCTCACCAACAATTTGAAGAGGGGAGGACACATTCCCCTGATGAGCAGACCACTCTTCTGAATCTTGGCTCCTAAGTTGCTTGCAGTGTTTGCACAAATCAGGTTTCCTGTGGCACTACTGTTGATAGTAACTCGGGTTGTGTGGTAGCCATGGAAGGTGTCTATATACGGAGACTGGGAAACCTGGGCACATAGGGGAGTGGACAGTTCTGGGTAATCTATGTCATTAACTATCTTGTCCATATGGGCACAAGTTAAGTTTCCTGACTCGTCGTCTGACTCTTCAGATATGCCAAACACATGGTGTGCTCTTGCAATGTACCGACGATATCATTTGGGGAGGTAAGGACATTCACTGAGGAAATGACTTTAATCAGCATAACGCACTTGTTTGCCAAGGAGAAAGAACTTTGTAAGTTTGTTGGGACGAGTCCTCAAAATAACTTGATTTGGTTGTGGAAATGGGAATTATGCCAGGTGGGAGACTTGTGGTTGAGCCATTGAGGTACGCATGGACTTTGCATATTCAGCAGTGTGGAGCTCATCTAATAGTGAGTCGAGCATCTGGACTGGCTTTGTGGATGCTAAGGTGCGGGACCTGAGTTCGGTTCCATAGTGAATTGTTTGACAAGTGCGGGGAGCCCACTATGGACAAAGCGAAGCCATGTGAGTACAACAAAGTTCTCCAGTGAGGGAGATAACACCTCATCTTGAGTGATGACCTGGTTATGGTGGAAGATGCCACCATCTTGTCGAAGCAAGTTATCCTCCACAAATGCCATCAGGTGTTGGTACATGTCTTCATAGCATTCCTCGGGGTTATGGTGTGTCACTGCACCCATCGACGGGCATCCAAAATGTTGTCGGATCGACCGCCATATGGAGTTAGAGGTAGAGTTTTGGACTATGGTGTTACGGGATATCACAGAGCAGTAGTTTGCAATCTGACCCAGTATAAGTTCCAATACGGTGACTTTCTGTTTGGCAGTGTGACGCTGCTCAGAGGGAACGTTGCCGTCATTGTTGAGCAGTCCACAGAGGGGGAATGCTCTGCTCTTATTCTCCCAGGTGATGTCCTTGGCAAGGAAGGGAGCAAAGTTGGGATCGAGCGATAAAATATAAAGACGAGAACGACACTCAGTAGAGTGTATACCTCCGCCACGCTGACCAGTTTACGTTTTTTATCCCACTGATAGGCTGGACCTGAATCCGGACCTGAACCAAAATATAATCGGCTTGTTCTTGTCACCTAACCAACTCATCCATAAAGTTTTGTCATAACTCATCCAAAACGTTTTGAGATATCATGCTTTGTCTCGTTTTTGGCTCCATCTCTCAATGGTGAAAAATCATTTCAAGAATTTGAGTATCAAGAATTCTGATCAGGATCTTCCCCAAAATCTAATCATTTCATCCTTGTCATACACCCAACCTCTCTACCAAATTTCTTCCGAATCCATCCACAGCTTTTTGAGATATCCTGCACACAAACAAGCAGACAGAGGTGAAAACATAACCTCTGTCCATCACAAATGGTGGAGGTAAAAACGTCTCCAATTTTCAAAGTAGTTCAGCATTTCAGGTTTGCCAAGTGACCACTGCTTTGGTGCACAGTGTGTGGTAGTCATTTTGATGACGAGCACATTGTAGAACATAAGACGATGTTTTTGGATGAGCTTATTGGCCGCTCACCTTATTGTGGGGTGTGATTGGAGTTTGAATATTGCTCTCGTAACAGCGATCTTCTGCCGATTGCCGTCTCCAGGGTGAAGAGTGTGTGGAATCGTATCCCGATTCAAGGAAATCTCCAAACTGAGCACCACAACCAATCACCAGTCTTAGCGAGGGGAGAAATCAACTTTATACACACCAAGAACAACTGTGCCAAATGAGGAAAAATCATGCCCGTTTCCGATTAAGCCCCTGCACGGTAACCCCGTGCCCCCTCCAACCAGTTGGTCTAAAACACATACTGGTGTTGCAGTTGTGATTGTGCAACCAGAAAGCTTCCAGTATTTTGTACTTTAGTATACTAGTACGTGCCCATACGTGCAAAAAAAAAATAATTTTAAACCGCGTGCTAGAAACAACCACACAGGCCGTTCCTTCGCTCTCGCGTGCCCGTACGTGCATGGCCGTACGTGCGTGACCGTACATGCAAACCAAAAAACAAACAAAAAAAACTTTTAAACAACCCCATAGGCCGTTCTTTCGCTGTCGTAAACGACGACTGGATTGGGGCATTGTGTTTAAGAAAATCGAGAAAGAAATCGAGAAAGAAAGAATACAGTAAGTCGATAAATCAAGAAAAAATCGAGAAAGAATACAGTAAGTCATCACTATCCGGAAGTCCGGAAGTTAAGTCCTCACTGTCCGGAAGTTCGCATATCGCATTACGATTATTCGCAATTTAGTTTTAATGGCCGATTATTAATTAGAGCCAACGTATTTTGCCTTTTCGCAATGTCATCGCAAGGAAAAACACAAAGAGAAGAGAAGAGAAAAAAAGAAAAGAAAAAAAATGTACGTGCAAAAAAAAAACCCCCAAAAAAACAAAAACAAAACCCCCCCCCAAAAAAACCTTTCAAACAACCACACAGTCCGTTCCTTCGGTCTCGTAAACGACGACTGGATTGGGGCATTGTGTTTATCTATAAATGCGCATAAGAAATCGAGAAATTATTAGATACACTAACTCATCACTATCCGGAAGTCCGTATGTTGTAACCCGTAATGGGGAAAGCGGCTGAGGTTCTCTTCCCCATCGGCCACGCCTACGCGCAACGTGTCTTGTCATTGGTTGGTAAATAAATGGCCATAACTTGGGAAGCACTTGTCGATTAATATAACCTTGAAAAGGCACATACTCAGGTCCCCAGCAATATATCTGGCAAGTTTCAATTAGATCGGACCAGTGTGTCAAAAACAGCCGGTCCCACACACACACACACACACACACGCATTGCTGGAATTATAGATAGATAGCAACAATTAATTGTTGACAGCATCATGTGTATTATGATGATTGTTCAAACAAGGTAAACTTTGTCCTGAACTCTTTTTCAGACTATATTTTTACTCTTTTAACAGAGAACAGCTCTACTCTCAGCACAATTCATCCAGTGCATTTCCATTAAAGATGCCCTATAATTGAGGAGTGCTATCATTTCCCCAAACTATCTCCTAAGCTGCAGTGGAATTCTCAGCAGGATCTCCATGAACAATTGTAGCATTAGATTACATCACACTACGACCGAACTATCCTGCTGCTCAAGAAGCAAACATTTAAGGCATCGTACAGAGTGAAATTCACAATCTTCTGTTAAACTCACAGCCCATTTTTACCATCCAAACTATAATACTAATACTGTGTATTACTTATATAAGCAAACGAGTCGGCCATGATGTCGAAAACGAATTGGTCTTACATGCAGTTGTGAGGACAGACTAAACCCTATCACACCTGAGCTCTGTTCTCAGATAACCATTCACAATTAACTGCACAATAATGTAAATTCCCACTTTTATATGTTACATTTTATGAATTTAGCAACAAACGACATGAAGTTAGTTCTTGAAATGCAAAGCATCTGATCGTGCAGGCCTTTTGCCAGTGCATCACAGTGGGATCTGTGATGAGTACATTCAGGTTTATTTTGACATAGTGTTGCTAATTACCCAGTAAGTGGTTTACATTGGAAGATCTTAAGGAAAGGTGCTGTGATTTAACCTTTTATGCAAGGCTCAGATGTACTCAATCCACAGAAATTGTTTTGCGTGACTTGGTGCTGATCAGGTACATTGTGATGTATGGGCCATTAGAGTGAGGATGTGTGTGGTGCCAGGTTGTTGGGAATGTAATACCACTTGGCAGTAATTGGCAATTTCTCGTGATGTTCAAGCCATGTAATGAAGCAATTTGAAGACCTTTAGTAGTCTGCAGGAAACCAAACGAATATTCTCTTGAAAATTTTTTAAAAAAAAAATTGTAGGCATGAGTACATGTGCTATCCATCCCCTCACTGCACCCCTTTTACTATACCCCATACATCCTTTTTATCTCCCATTCCATTTCCTGGCATCACCTCCAAAAAATAAATTTTCAAAAGATTTTGCTTGGTCCGAGTAATAACAACTATGACTACTACTAATAATACAGCACAGTACTTTCATTATTAGCCACAATTTTTAAATGACCACAGGAGGTAGATTGGGAGGTAGATTTGGCCGTCTTTCACGAACTGGCTGGGAAGGCCTTACATTTTCCTGGAGCTGATTTGTGCAGGAATTTCATTTGTTGAGGGCACCAGTAATAACTCACTTACTCTTCATGAAATAAACCATGGGATCTTTAACATCCACACACTAATTCCAGCAGTAGGATCAGTCTGCTAAAAATCCATCAGTGACGGCACACTTTGTGATTCAACGTACTGTCTGCAGAGCACCAATCCAACAGTTTATAATCAGGTTGGAAATTGAATTGACAACTAAACATACACCCGTGCGGGAGTGACGGTCATCTCTGCGAGAAACTAGACTAATTGCATAAAACATTTTATGTAGATTGCGCATTTAGCACATCTATTCGACTGTACGACATAAGATAAACGCGGAAGGAAACCGGTATCGCAATCGCACATGGCGATTATTTGACGAAGCAGTGCTAAACACCGGTAATATCAAAAACACAACAATACCGTAAAAACTTCATATGACTAGACACCTGTCCCGTCGTGTCGGCTGCCGATCAATATTCGTGTCAAAAGAAGGATGGCGTATATCAAAGTGCTGGAAAACAATGGAGATCTCTCTATTGTTTTCCAGCACTTTGACGTATATTAAACACATAACGATATGCCATCCGATATTTTTCGATTCTGATAGCTTCTATGACCTAGGCCTATGGTGATTTGCCGATTTGGTGGGACATTCGGCGATGACTGGGGTACCTAAAAAGCTATGCTATGGGCAGGCAGGCGGGCCGCGGGCGGGCAGGCAGGCAGATTATATAATAGGAGTCACAAACCGAGAGTTAACGAATACCAAGCACAGAACGACCTTTACAAGCATGAGTTCCTGTTACTGGGGTGTAGTGTTCTCGGGTCAGGAGGGATTTTTGGCCAACTTTGAAGTCACGTGACGCGAAAACGAAAGCGAATATCGAAAATCCGGCCCGACCAAATCTAGATATGTCCCATAGATTCATATGCCACAATCAAATTCAAGATAACTTAGAAATGTAGGAGGAGATAGATTTTGAAAATCGTCATTTTGCAACTACATGAAGCAGTTTTCGCAAAATTCAAAGTCACGTACGTATTCCAAGATATCGGTATTCTTTCGAATGGACATGAAAGACAACGTCAGCTGCTATGCAATGACACCATCACTAACTTTTACCATGCCCAGTAGAGAATATATAGCCTCCTGAAGGTAGGGCAGTTTTTTGCAAACTTTGAAGTCACGTGACGCGAAAACGAAAGCAAAATTCGAAAATCCGTCCGGACCAAATTTAGATTTTGTCCCATACATTCATATGCCACAATCAAATTAAGATCGCTTGAGAAATGTAGGAGGAGATAATTTTGAAAATCGTCATTTTCGCATTTTTTGCCAACTTTGAAGTCACGTGAAACGAAAGCGAATATCGAAAATCCGGCCTGACCAAATTTAGATATTGTCCATAGATTCATATGCTACAATCAAATCAAGATCGCTGAGAAATGGCGGAGGAGATAGAATTTGAAAATCGTCATTTTCGCAACTTCAAAGGCCTCGTGACCTTGACTTGACCTTCGGTGACCTTGAAAGTCATACCATCGTGTACGTCTCATCGACCTCTATCAGGATCACTAATGACCAGATCTTCCGCTTCAACTTCATTGTGAACGGACGGACGGACGGACGGACGGATCGTCACCTCCCCTCTCAACACCAATATTATTAGGTCATGCTCGAAGAGATGACCTAAAAAGGTAAGTGCACGACCTCTGCATCATCCTGTCAGGCTCAGTGGTTGATGATGTCATAATGGGAAAGAGAGAAAACTAGAAAGCATCTGAAAAGGCAAAGCCCATCCACGTCCGCTTTGTATTCAAACTTCATCTTATTCTGTATGCCAAACATGACAGAAACAGCTAAAACAAAATTTAAAAAAAATTGAATATTTTAGGTGACTTTGAACTTTTTTTTACTTCAAAAGCAACAGGCTTCAGTGACCAATTTTTCTCAAACTTCAAGTCATTCGGATGAAAACTGACGATTTTATGCAACTTCGCTTTTGACCTTGATTTTAAAACAACAATTGGCTTCATAACATTGGTAAAACATTTCAGTGAACCAATATGCAAATTCTTAATATTTCAAGTCGATCGGATGAAAATTGACGATTTTATGCGACTTTAACCTTTGACCTTTTGTTCTGAAAAAAGCAAAAAAACCCAAAAACAATTGGCTTCCAGCATTTGATTGGTGAACCAATTTCTTTTGTTTTCTTTGGTTTTTTTGTATACACTGTCGAGGATCATATGAGAGCTAACACAGAACGCACATCAAGGGGAACAGGAGACAAGAGGCGAGGAGAGGGAAGGAAAAAAGTGTGGACAGAGACATTAGGAGATCTGTGGGAGGGAGAGGGATGGGGTGGGAAACACGGGTATACAAGATGGACACCACAGGGACTTTCAGGAAGGAAAGCAGGGAATTTGAAGGAGGTGGGTTTGGGCTGGATTAGCGGGGTGGAACTGATAATGGTTTCGGATGGAGGAAGATAAAGATGGTGGTGAACAACTGTTTTGAAGACATGGAGGGAAGAGTGGATGAATCTCTCTCTTGG
>CM068956.1:60458952-60471452 GCA_035128595.1 Eptatretus atami
TTGTGCTCCGTTGTCCGAGTTTCGTCGCACGCCATCGCCCTTATGCCCGCCTGCAGGCATCGCCCCACGCTCTGCGTTTCACCCTGCAGTGTTCGCATATCGCTTCTGAATGCCTGCATGTTCGCATCCATTTTGTTATTCATTTCCTTCATTTCATTTTTTATTTGTTGCATATCCCCACTCATTGCTTGTCTGAACATTTCCAGAGGAAGAGATTCGTGACCTTGACCTTGACGCTTCGGTGACACTTGAAAGTCATAACCATCGTGTACGTCTCATCGACCTCCATACAGGATCACTAAATGACCGAGATCTCAGCTTCAAACTTCATGTGAACGGATTCGGACCGGACGACGGAACGACGTCACCTCCCCTCTTCAACACCAATATTATTAGGTCATGCTCGAAGAGATGAACCTAAAAAGGTAAGTGCACGACCTCGCATCATCCTGTCAGGCTCAGTGGTTTGATGATGTCCATATGGGAAAGAGATGAAAACTAGAAGCATCTGAAAAGGCAAAGCCCATGCCAGTCGCTTTGTATTCAAACTTCATCTTATTCTGTATGCCAAACATGACAGAAACAGCTAAACAAAATTTAAAAAAAATTGAATATTTTAGGTGACTTTGAACTTTTTTTTAACTTCAAAAGCAACAGGCTTCAAGTGACCCAATTTTCTCAAAACTTCAAGTCATAATCCGGATGAAAACACGATTTTTAATGCAACCTTAGCTTCGCTTTGACGCTTTTGATTTAAAAAAACACAATTGGCTTCATAACATTGGTAAATACATTTCAGTGAACCAATATGCAAAATTCTTAATATTTCCAAGTCGATTCGGATGAAAATTGACGATTTTTTATGCGACTTTAAACCTTTGACCTTTTGTTTCTTCGAAAAAAGCAAAAAAACCCAAAAAAACAATGGCTTCAGCATTTGATTGAGTGAAAATTTTTTTTTTCTTGGTTTTTTTGTATACACTGTCGAGGATCATATGAGAGCTAAGCACAGAAGCATCATCAAGGGGAAACAGGAGACAAGAGGGCAGAGAGAGGGAAGGAAAAAACGTGTGGGACATGAGACATTAGGAGATCTGTGGGAAGGGAGAGGGATGGGGGTGCGGAAACACAGGCGTATACAAGATGGACACCAACAGGACTTTCAGGAGGAAAAGCAGGAATTTGAAGGAAGGTGGGTGGGCTGGATTAGCGGAGGGTGGAACTGATAATGGTTTCGGATGGAGGAAGATAAAAGATCGGTGGTGAACAACTGTTTTGAAGACATGGAGGGAAGGAGTGGCGATTGGAAGAGAGCAATGGGAGTTTGTTCCAAAGGCGGGCGAAAAGAGAGAATGAAAGAGAGAAGCGTGAGCCAGTATTCTGATTTTGGCAGTTTTACCAGAAGGAGGGTTGCTGGCGCCCTGCAGAATGTGGGACATATCTCAGAGAGGGCGAAACCGCCCTGTGGAGGGGACATATCTCAGAGCAGAGCAGGGTGGGGCCAAGGCCCAGAGAGGGCGGACAGTAGAACACAGAACACCACCGACTTACTGCGGTGAGAATGAGAGAGACCCAAAGACTCAGACTCTATCCGCGGGAGATACGCAATTATTCTAAATGCCTTGGTTTCCATAGCATTAGGCCGCAGAAAAGATGAGAGGAGGAGACCAGCCCAGAAGTGGACCAGCCAGTTCTCCATGAGGCGTGTGACGAAAGCTTGGAATGTTGGTCAGGAGCTCAAGTGTGCCAAGGAAGGGACTTTGCACCGACGAGGATGGCCCCAGTCGGTGACTGGCATTGGAGGCCAGCTTGGAAATGTGGCTGTTCCCAGGAAAGAATCATGGCAGATAGTGAGACCCATGAGCTTGAATGAAAGGACTTCTTCAAGAGGATTGTTGAGAAAGTAGATAGGTGGGTGGGGGTGGTTTCAGATGTCCTTTCGGAGAGAGCAATAGTGCAAGAGTTTGAGGAAATTTCAGGAAATTGAAAGAGATGTTCCAATGTTGGAAACCATTTTGCTGATTTTACCCAGATCCTGCAGAGAGTGAAGCAGCTGCTGCTTGCCGCATCAGGGATGGCAGGTGGTACGCGATAGAGGTGCGGAGTATCAGCTAAAGAGATATAAAGGATTTTCCAGAGCGTAAGAGAGATCCTTGATGAAAACCAGAAATTGAACAGGGCCCAGAACGCTACATTGAGGAACTCCAGCCTGGACAGCGAAGAGGGGTAAGGAAATACAATGAGGGCCACATGTTGGCTGCGACAAGGCAGAAGGAAGTCTGCGAGCCATGAGTGGAGATGGCCTTGGATCCATAGGAAAGAGAGTTTGGTGAGGCAGGGCGGGGTGTCAGACCGTGTCAAAACACGTGATATGTTGAGGAGATGGCAACTGATTTCATGTCTGGCATTGAGGAACCCAATCCATTGGTTGGGAGCAGGGCAAGGAGCATATCCAGGGCTAGAGTGACCTGGTCTGAATCCAAATTGATGCATTTGGAAATCAGCCATTGGAGAGAGGTAAGGATTTTAATGTCTGAAGCATGATGGATCATAACCGTGCTGATGATTGGGAGAGAAGGCTTGATTTGGTCTGTAGTTGCAGGATCGTTTCTGGCACCTGTTTTCTGCAGAAGTGGTATTGTTTTGCTGATTTCCAAGCAGATGGCAGATGCACAATGAGCAAATGAGAGGGTCGGAAATAGAACAGAGAGGGCGACGTGAGCAAGCAGCCAGCAGGCAGGTTTTTAGGAACACGTGGGCTGATGCCGTCTGCGAACGGTTGCAGAATCGAGTTGAGGGCTTTGGACAGCAAGCTTCTCCACATTTGTTGCGAGAGGACACAGAGTCCAGGAACGAGCTGGTGGCGACTGCGGTAAGGTGGGTACAGAAAGCGATGGTTTGGGGACCAGGATTTAGAAGCAACACGGAGGAATTTAGGCATCAGCATTTTCACGTTGCGTGTCAGCTGTGCAGCCATTTGAGGTAAGGGGGGGATGGAGGGAACATACACCAGATAACAGACTTAACTAGATAGCCACAAGGATTTGAGGAGGCGAGACAGGTTTGAGAGTTTCAGACTTGAATTAGAAAGATTGTTGTTTCTTGCTCTCTGAGCGGTAGAACACACATTTTGTTCTGCAGCTTTGTGGAAGGAAATATGAGATTACCTTTCAGTTGGATAGCTTTCATGAGGCCGAAGGCGAGATTTGTTGTCAGGACAACTGCTCAAACCACAAAGCTTCATTGTACCATTGGCAGGAGGAAGGGTAGCGACAACTGAAGATGAAGATGGGATAATCTGTGCATGAGAGAGAGCAAAGTTTCTTTGAAAGAATTCCCAGGGACATGTTGATGTTGGAGGAAGTGGAGATGGGAGCCGCGTCTAGAAGTTTGATGGCTGCTTGGAGGACTGTGCCAGTCGGCTTGAGTGAAACACCAGACCTCTACGGCACTGAGGTTGGTTCTCTGAATAAACAGCCAGAGAGATGTTTACTTTGACAAGCATGTGGTCAGAGGAAACGCGATTGGCATCGTGGAAGAACCAGCAGATATTTTCAGGAAGATTAGTCAAAATCAGATCCAGAAGAGATGGAGTTCTGTTGGTTGAGGTCTAGATCGGGAAGTTGACAGATTGTGTCAGTCGCCAAGGAGTCACAGAAGTCTTTTACTGGAAGTGGCATGGCAGGTTGGGAGAGGTACCCACACCCAGCAACTGCATGATAAGGAAGAGAGACTTGGGTATGAAGGATTAGAAGTTGGTCGCATATTTGTGCGAGAGCGAGATGTAAATGGAGTCACACTGTTTGGGTGGACGATACAACACACATATAAACATGAGGTGGGGGTGGAGGAGAAGCCCGTAGCCAGAGTTATTCCTGCGGGAAGTGAGGAGACCAGAGAGGTGGCATGATGAGTGAGGAATAGGTGTCTTGATGAAGAAGAGCAAACTCCGCCGCCAGGACGAGGTTCAGGTCGTCATTACCGGAGGATGAAGGTAACCAAAGGGAGAGATACTATGAGTCAGAGATGTCTTGAAGAGGAAAGTTTCTGTTGAGCAGATTACGTCTGGTTTGTAGTGACAACCTGTATGAAAGATTTCAGGTTTGAGCGATAGGCCCCTGACGTTTTGAAGTTGCACATTGTCAAAGAAGAGGGAGGTGGAAAAGTGGAAAAGGAAAGTCCTGAGGTGAAGCCTTGCTGAGGGATATGGTCAAAGCTTGCAGGTAAATACCAAAGTTTGCTGCATTGCAAGACTGCAACAAGAACCAACTTCGTGTTGCCGCTGCTGGCTACCATCTCACCTGTATACAAGCAAACTGCAGCAAAGATATGGTATGCCTTGCTCTGAAAAGAATATTAGACTTTATCAGGGATCAATTTTACTGGCCAAGGATGCAGGCAGGATGTGGAGACATTTTTAAACACAGGAATGTCATTGCTTCATGAGGCGAAAACCAAGCTGGTCACGCAGAGCATCCATGCTGAATATAAAGACCATATATCCCTGTTGAATTGCCGTCCCATTGACTTCCTGCCACTCAAACATATAAAAGAGAGCGCAGTGAATAGTAGTTTTATGTTGGTGTGTAATGCCAGATAGAAAGAAGTGTGAGGTGTGGACAATCATTTACAAGCAACTGTGACGAAGCAGACACAGAGCAAGACTTAACCCCCAAAATTAATAACTTCTGCAATCTTAACTTACGAGGACAGTTTGCCAGGCACACACAGACACAACACACACACAGTTCAACCACACACACACACACACGACACACACACCAACACACACACAAACACGCACACACACACAAAAACCCGATTGAAGGGGAGTTAAGAAGAGAAAAGGAGCGAGAGAGATGAGGCTAACGCGTCTCTGAATACCTTGCAACCGATTGCCCGATCGCGTTAACAATCGTTTTTTGGGGGATGCCTCCGCCGGGCGATAACCTCCCTGACACTGGCGCGCCGTTCTTGGCTTCGTGGTACTTTGTGCAGCGAGCGTCGGTCCAGAAGAATGAAATGGCCGACCATCGGGCGTGCAAGGGAGGGACTTGGGTGCGGAGGAAGGCAGAGGGATTGCATCCCAATGGCCGGCAGAGAACTGTGACGAGCCGACAATAGGCGATGACCAAAACCGGAACTGGAAGTTCGAACCGGACTTCAGATGGCCTCGCCACCCGTCCTTTTATGGAACCACTGGGGTGCGGGTTGGGGGCATATCTACCCCGAAGCGATGTGTCCTTCACCCGAATGTGGCCGCTTGATTGGGCCCGGACCACTGCATGGCCCGGCCATGATGGCCGGAAGGCAGGCTTCACTCCAGTTTACAGCAAGAATAACCCAAGCGCAGAATCGTCTGCACTCAAGCCCCATGATATAGAATCGCCCCACATCCATAACTCCGGCGACATGAATTGGCCTGATCCACCGCATCTGCGCGGACGTGCCCCGGCCGACCAGCCGATGCGTTGTGTCAGCCCCACATGCTCGCTCCGGGCACCGTCTGTATTAATGCTGATCAATGCGCTGCTTCCATGCAATGTGCCACAAGGCCGCGAGCGATCCGAACTGCACAGCTACGCCATCTGTCTTGATTGCGGCGAGTTCGCCGTGTGGAGAGGCGAGGAGACATCTGCTTCCGTGGGAACACCCGCGGCCGCCAGCGAGGGACGATGGTAAGGTTTAGGTAACCCAATGCACAAGATGGTAAGTGTTAGGATAACCGCATGCACAGATCCAGAACAAGATGTGTGCCCATTCGTGCCCCTGATCTTGCCGATGATAGGTGTCACGAGCTATAGCATGAGTCCGCCCTGCTATCGACCACGTTCGCGTTCAGTGTTACAGCATCTCACTACTATGCACATGGCCAGCACTCCGCGTTCGCCCCGAATTCTGCTATCGGTGGCGCGGGGCCAACCCCGATCTGTGTCAAGAATTGAGTTGAAAGTTCGATATAATAAATATTATAATTATAATTAGATGCGAGGCTTTGGAATGAGAAGAGAATATAGATACAAGTATCAGAATGGAGAAATGGAGGGAAAAGAGGATGCCGATATATTAAAATCCAGAAATGGCGTGGAAAGAACGCACCGCCGGTGATCTTGCACACTTCGTGTCCTGTACATTGTGGCGTTGGTTGTTGTTTTTCTCCTCATTAATCGCCTCTGACGAAGTAGTTATTGGCACCAAGCTGCCAGCCATAGCGTCTCCGCCGGATGTTGGGTATTTGCTTCCTGTGGTTGTGCAAATAATACAACATCCGGTGCAGGCTTCTTATCTCAGAGATATTGCGTTGTCGTATGCCTTTTCAATGCAACCAGCAATTTTAATCCGAGATCATCGGAAACTCAGACGATCATCTCGAGCGTGCTGAGTGTTCATTACTCTATGACTTGCCGCAGAAATTTTTTCTGAGGGTACACCGGGCTGTATCCTCACAGCTATGCTGCTGTTGTATCTTTCCATTCCCCCAGCCGCGCCATGTGTTTGGCCCTCGGTCGAGGACACGAGTGCCTACAGTTAAAGGGCGGCGCGGCCGCGGTTTCCCACAGGTGGGTGTCCGAGCGTAGTGCCTGCTGGCCTAAGCGGGACCCAAATTCGGCATTACCTCAGGATAAGCAGAAAGTGTAGAGTAGAAAATGAAGTTCGGAGTGGTGCAAATAAGATCCGAAAGAGCCCCCCTTTTTAATGAAAAAAGAATAAAATCCCCTGCCAACGCGCACGTCCCTGGTTTGACCGCATTTAGACAAGAAGGGAAGGTGACTAAACGATACGGTTATATTAATGGGATTAAGTACTGTTCTTGGGGATCCGGCTGTAATGATGGTTGCCTATTGGCTGTTGGAGGGATGCCGGTTTCCCAAACACGCAACACTGTGTTGGTGTGTGTGTATATATATATATATATATATATATAATATAGTATATTATATAATATAGTATTAATATGTATATATATATATATATGTTTGATATGATACTAGTAGCGGGCCCGTACGTGCAAAAATAAAACAAAAAAACTTTCAAACCGCGTAGCCGAAACAACAACCACACAAGCTGTTCCTTCGCTCTCCGCGCCCGTACGTGCGTGCCCGACTTCTCCGTATCTTTCGCTCTCCTGCGTCAAGACCGCTGGTTGGTTGGTGGGTCGCCTTGGTGGCGCGCCGACTCTCCGTACTCCACGTCGAACGCCAACGAATCTTCCACCCACAAACTGCTGACGCAACTTCCGCTCGCGCAACGCTCACACGAACTCTCCACCGGACTAACAAACAACCGTCAGCGTCGAAACCGCGCCTTTTTTATAGCCTGGAAGGGTGAAGCCGCTGTAGCTTCACCACCCGAAATCGGCGCTTTCCCTTTTATTAACCTTTGAACCTCACCCCAGGCTGCTCCGCCCCTTTCACCTCTGATTGCCAGTTCCCTTCACGGTAGAGATCGTTTTTGATCCATTTAATGCAAAGCAAGCCGTTTCACGGCTGTTGCTGCACAGAAACTGGACGTTCTGAAATCCGATTGGCCAATTTATTTCACTGCAAGCCCGTTTTGATCCATTTATGCAAATCATTCCGTCGCAGCGGCTGTGCTGGCACAGCGGAGGCTGGAATGCGGTTCGTTCCTGTCGCGCCAGAGTTCGTATCGACGGCATTTTTCTGCCGCTGTTCGCTCAGGCGGGCGTGATTGGTGTTGCGCGATGTTGATGGGCACTGTGGTGGGGATGCGTGGCTGTTGAGTTGTTGGCTCGTTTGTGGTCGGAGTGGCATGAGTTGTTTGATTGTTGGCGTTGTGGTGCAGCGTGGCGTGGCTGTTAGAGTTTTATTGTTGGAGGAAGATGTTGTTTGTTTATAAAAATAAGATAGAAAAAGAATAACGGCTAACTCAAAGACTTCACACCCGGCACACGAACAAGACCCGTTATACATCGGTGGGAAATCTAACCTAAACACACACTATTGAAAAATAACTGATCTTCGGGAACCTGAATGGTGTCTGTGAAATTTCACCACCGTAACAATATCAAACCTTGAGAAACGGCAACATTCCACAGGTCCCCAGCAATATTCCTGGGCAAGTTTTCCAATTGGATTGGAACCAGTGGTTGTTCACGAGAAACAGCGGTCCGCAGACAACAGACAGACAAGACAACAGACCAGACAGACGACACACACCAGAGATTGCTGGAGGGAAATTATATATATATTATTTTTATATTATATATATATATATATATATATATATATATTTGTTTGTTGTTGACAGTTTATTGGACTCAACATGTTGCCAACTTTAAATGCTGTCATTCAGGAATGACACTCCCTTGGAAGTTTTGAGTACAATCTGCCTCGTGAATTGCTCACATGTAATCCCTCTCCACCTGCTGTCCTGTAGTGCTTCCACGTACATGCCCGTCATTCATTGCTTGGCAAACATTTACATCATATGGCTCAGATTGCATTGCTGTCGACTGTGAGCTTGGCTGATGGACGTCTGTCCATGATCGAGGCGAATCGTGTTAAAAGCAAGACGTTGGGCTGTTATCTATGAGCAATGTTGAATTAAAATCCGACAATCCTCAAGAAGGTAAGCATATTTCATTTTCAGACAAAGCGAGCAGGACAGTTGTAGCTATCTGAAGATTCGATCTCAAATTACCCTTCATCTTAAACGACATGTATAATGTTGCAACCCGATATGAATATGCCTTCACGCTGAGTGGGGAAACAGATGTAAATTGCAAGCTTCAAACTTTGTTTTTCTCTTCACACTAGGAAAACTTCAACAACCTTTTTCATGGCATTACTCGTGTTAATGATCCTCTTTAGTTTTTATTTTTTTCGGCATACAGGATGATTTTATTATCAAAGGAAGAAAAACACCATTCTCTACCTCTCTTCAACAGTTGAACTTTATTCTTTTGGATCTGAGCGGATGTGCACAGTTTGCAGCTAATTGGCAGGAATTTTGAATGTCACAGGTCCTGTTCGCATTCAAATCGGGACGCCGTTAGCCATTAGCAATTCTGGTGAACAATTGCCATTCCGTTACTCTGAGTTTTCACAGAATAACCAACAGAAGCTTCTACACCTTGCTTATATCATTCAACCTTGCCAAAACATATTCGTCAAATTAGTGCAGCTGCACTGACGAAGGATGATCCATTAGGTGTTTGCGATCAGCTATCTCGACAGGTTGGTCTCAAAGCTCAATTACTGACACCAATTGGAGGTATGGCCGATAGATGTTGTATGGGTGAAGAGGAGCATGAGGTTTTAGGCTCAGGTTCCTATCGCTCTCTAGTAATTGTGCATCTTATTAACGTCGATGGATATAAATTTGATCTCAACAGGGATATGTAGGTATTAGATTGCAACACTAAATTATAAGCAGGTGGCCCATAACGCTTTATGGTTGTGGCATCGTCACAGGTAGCATCTTCAGACAGGCTAATTACGGAGTGGTAATTATATGGGTGTTTCTTTCTGTGTTTGATTATCTTCAGACTCTCGTAGCACAGTTCAAGCCTTGCAATACAACTCAAAAAAGCTCATGTCGAACAGCTGTTATGCCAAAAGACATGACAGCCATACTGTAGAGCAATTTCCACTGGCACATCTGCTAAACATTTCAATATATTGCCCGGTTCCCAGAACAATCATGGAAACACAAACAAAATCCGCATCTTGAAATGAACATTTAGTGGCTCACATATGTGACTAGATTGATCCATCAAGTCGTGGACATTTGCAAAATCGCAAGCATTGGCGTTCCGGACATAGTGCTCAAACACAAAAAGGAAAAGTCAGCATTGTTGACTCGAGGTTTAAGTTCGCCAATGACGTTGGACTAACTGCTTACAAGATCAGGGAAATGATCAAGCTACTAGCGATATGAAAAATGAGGTCAAGAGGATCTGGAAATTTAAAGAAAGCTGAAATGTATCCAGTGATAGTTGGAGCTCCAGTAATGATTAAAGAAACTCCTTTACTTGAAGGGGACTTAAAAATCATTCCGGGGAATATGACTACAAAACGAGCTACAAGTGGAGGCTGTTGCAGAGGTCAGGTGAAGATTCCTTGGAACAGAGGCTATGGAGAATGAAGTTTCACAGTGTTGGTTGCAGGTGAATCGTGACCTTTACCAAAAAGAATGGTGGAGATTTTTGAGTTCTGGGAGAACTTCTCCCACCTCCTGAAACCCGCAATTAGAGATAAAAATAAAAAACCAATAAAGAAAGATGTTTTGGCTGTCTGTATGGTCTGTCTGTCTGTCACTATTTCTCTCAGAGATTGCGCCAAATGGATCTTCGTCAAACTTTCAGAAGGTTCACACTGATGCTGGGAGGTTTTTAGCGCCAAACAAAAAGTCTGAAGAAATTGAAAAGAAAAAGTTGGATATTTTGGGGATTTAAAAAATTGCTCACTAATGGAATGTGTTCTTTGAGGCTATGTGAAAGGTGGTATTGAAATGATCGCCAACACCATTCCTTAGTGGCCGTTTAGGGTGAAAGTGTTTTTGTGGCCGCATAGTATAATAGAATAGAAAAAAAATTTGATGTTCCTTCTCAAGTCACTCCGAACAGATTCCCAATATAAGAGACATAATTACTCTGGTTTTTGAAAATGTTTTTTGAGTTTATCTTTTTTTTTAATTCCTCAAAAATTGACCGTAATAACATACAGTTCATGTTAGATGATTTGGCCTTTAAAAACCCTTCTAAGATCGGCCTTATGAAGGAGTGACAGGCACGAAATACACAATATGTTGAAGTTTTTTTGTACTTTTTTCATGAATAGTTAAAAAACTTTGGTGTTTTGTTAGTAATCTCGTTCATCAAACATTTTGAACACCCTATAACCTATGAACTATTCGTCATGCTCAAAAGGTATTTAGCTGAAAGAGCAACTGTGAAACGTTGTCCAGTGGGATGAAGTCAAGAGCGATTAATAGACTTTCATTTAAATTCAGGCCAGTTTAAGAAACTGAGGGAAACAAGCAGATTCATTCACCAAAGACACAGGGAAACAAGCCAAAAGGAAACGCAAAGAATATCTGCCTTCTCAATAAGTTTTTAACCAAATCCTCAATGGGAAAGAGAAAATCCTTCAAGTCCTTTGATTATAAATGGAATTCTGATGATTGACGACGTTGTATGTTGTAGCAATCCCAATTACTGTCCGGTATCACACAGAAGTGAAAGCCAGATTTTAAAGAGGCAAATTAAGCAAATGGAAAAGGGGTCAGTTAACTCGAGACATTTTGTTTTGAAGTTACATTGTGTCTGGGACTATTGATAAAAAAATTTATTGACAGAATCAGAGTAGAAAAAAAAAAAACCCATTTTAAAAAAACCAGAACGGAATGAAACTAAAAACGAACGAGACACAAAAGAGGGACACATTTTCTGAGAAGAAATATATGCAGCATGCAGGGTGGTTTCATGCTATTGTTATCAGGCTCGTCCAGTGCAGGAAAATGTTTGCAGAGTAATGTGGATCTTGAACAATGGGTTTGTCGTACAGTCAGAACCTGGGCCGCTTAAGTGACTATTTTTTTTCAACAGAAATTGAAACAATGCTTTGTGAACGCTTGCTTGTGACACAAATGTCGCACTGCGGCCATCAACAACGTGTGTGTCCTTGGCCTATATTCAAACACCTGCCTCATGTGTTCACTAATTACGTCTTTTTTGTTGCTGCAGTCATTCAATTAAAGTGTGAGCCGATTCACTGATTGTAAAACAATTAAACAATGTTGTATGGAGACCACTTTATCAACATCCAAAGTGTGTCGTTTTCAGTGTATATGCAAGCATAGTGGTTCTGCTGCAGTTATGGACTGTAGTGATGAAAGTTGGAAAGTCAAAGAAAAGTGAAAAACAAGTACGAGAAAAGGAGAGGGAAGAAAGAGAGGGTTGGAAAAGTGGAGGTCCGTGGTCCCCATAAGTTGAAAGGATGTTTAGAATATGGAGTGAAGGGAAGCACAATCTAATAAATGGGGAGAATGTGAGAGTATTAATACTGCACATACTGCATACATAATAAGTGAATCTGTATAATAAACATGTGCGGCTTAGTTTTTAAATATAGTGGAACACCTATGCACTTATATTTCAAAAAGCCTGACACGGCGCTTATTTTTTTGCCCCCACATGTGTATGGTTAGCCTCTGTGCGGCTCGTGAAGGAAAAAAGTGCAGGGTTCGCCATTGGTCGGCATATATGCATAGTAAAACGTACGTACGTGTCTGGCATTTTGTTATTTACATTTCTCTGCAAGCCAATTCAGGACCGGTTTTTGTGTGTTGTTTTGTTTGTTGCGCTACTCCTCCAAAGTTCTGGCTGATGGACATCCAGACTTGCTAAAGGATCAGCATGAGCCCATTTAATGTAAAGGGATTGTTTTTTTTAAATCTTTGCAGGTGCTCTTGGGGGGAGGAGGGAGAACGCAAATTCTCTATGTAAATGTATATCATGTATGCGCACCGCCTCCATG
>CM068956.1:60474175-60492935 GCA_035128595.1 Eptatretus atami
CCGGTTCCGTTAATTTTGTTGGAGGCGGGAGAGTTTGTTTCCCGCTCCTCGACACCAGTGTTACGAATCTACCGCCCGCCTGGCATGCGAACAGCCGCTTTAGCCAATGGCGGCCGTCTCGCCCACCGGACGGACAATTCAGTCGCGACTTTCGCGGCAACAAACGACCGAAAACCAGTCACGGGTGTGCTCCAAGCGCACACCACGGCCTATTCAATATTCTACCCGCGCGAACAGGGTCAATCGCCGAATTAATCGATATACCTAAGTATTCGCGTGGGCAGCCTACCGAGAGACTGTACTCAGCGAGGCCTGTGGACACGAACCGCTTAAGCGGTCCATTCCATTCTGGGATAACCGAGGGTCTATTATCGCGAGAAAACCCTCGCTGGACCCAATTCTTTTATCGCTATTAAAGAGCCCGCTACCATTCCGAAAGCAATACGGGCGGTTCGATGGGGAAAGAGGACACAATGAACGGATTAACATTCACACAAGGACATTTATTTATAAAACGACACGTAAGCACGTAAGCAGTCATGCAATGAATGGGGAAGGGGACAAGACACGAGCAAGGTAAAGCATACAACCGTCTATTATTATTATTCACAAGCACTTACACAGTTCTACTTGCAAGGACACGGCGCCACAACATTCACACAAATAAACCAGAAAAGACCCCCTCAGAGACAAAGGGGTCAGACTGGACCCGTAGGCCTTTATTACGTGGGACTTGGCGGACCGAAGGAGTCCCACGAGACCGTTGCAGGTTTACCTCCACCCTCGTGGTGCTCGATGGGGCGACCCGCGACGCTCTTTCCCCACGGCAGCTAGCGTAGCCGCGTTGCGCCCAGGCCTTGCCAGCGGCCGGGTGAGTCGGGCCTCAGCCGGCGACGCGCTGAGAGGAACGAAACGGGTTTGGATGCTTTTTCAAAGTTGATGCTCTTTGAAGAACCCGTTCGTTCCTCAGCGACGCTCGGACTGTCCCGAAGCCCGCTCACCTCCGACCTTTTGGCGCTGGCTGGCGAGCTCTCTCCGGCTCTCCCCCACACGAACGCGCAGGTCTGCTCGGCACAGCAGGCTCAGCCACGCTCTCTCCGTTTCGCGCATCCTCCGCTCCCTGGACTTCGCCCCGCTTGTGTTGTTCCGGCTCCAGACTTCTCCGACCGCCTCCAGATTCCACCGACGACTCCAGACCCCAAACTGGCGCTCCGCTTAGCCTTTTATAGGGCTCAAGAGACGGGATCTGACCTCCGCTCTCGACCTCTGACCTCCACAGGCCCCGCCCCTTTTTCTCCTGTGAATCCGATTTCCTAGGCGAAGCTTTCACAGAGCGGACGTGCTGAAATCACCGTCGCTGGCGCCAACAACGAAACCCCCGCGTCGGTTTGCAGCGACGCTGTTCGCTGGGACTCGCCGGGCTGGGCAAAGATGGCGGCTTTTCGGGATGAAGTGGAGGCGATGTTATTTGGGTGGGGGATGCGGTTTAGGAGATGGTGGGAAGATGTCGTCACTATGAAGGCGGTGTGGAGAGGGTGGTTGGTGGTTGACATGGGCTGGTTGGTGGCGTGGAGAAGGGGTTGGGGGGTGGCGTGGAGAAGGTGGTTTGTGGGTGGCGTGGGAAGGTGGTTGGGTGGGTGGAGAAGGTGGTTGGTGGGTGGGTGGAGAAGGTGGTTGGTGGGTGGCGTGGAGAAGGTGGTTGGTGGGTGGCGGGTGGAGGTGGTGGGGTGTGTGGAGAAGGTGGTTGGTGGGTGGTGTGGAGAAGGGTTGGTGGTGGCGTGGTGGAGAAGGTGGTTGGTCGTTGGCATTGTGGTGGTTCCAAAATAACGATAGGAAAGAAAAATGGCTAACTCAAAGATCACAGCCCGGGTGAGACGAATAATTCCATTAAACAACGGTGGGGAAATCTAACTGAACACAGACTTATCGGCATAACTGAACTAAGGACCTATATGGTGTTCTGCGAATTTCCACAGCCCGTAACAATATATTACAGCAAGGCCCGTGTGTGCTTCAGCCTTTATGGTCTCGGCTGGTGAAAAAAAAAGGACAATTTGGCGTTTTAATGATCTCCCAATTTATACTTTAGCGAATCTATTTTGGTGTGTTATCAGCCTTGGTAATTATGGAAACGCTCAGAAATGAGAATAAAAAGTACCTTGTAAAGCCTTATGGATGTACTTTATAGCAAACTTTTTCAAAGTATAATTTGTGCACATTTCCCTCGGAAGTGTAGATAGATGCAATTATAATTTGCCGCCAGAAGAGTTGGCTCACGCCAAGTCCTCTCTCAGACTGCGTGGGGTAAATATTCAATGAATCTATCTAGTTTCATATGTGCTTATACATATTCAAAAAAACCATGACATTGCACTTATAAAGGTAAATGTTCTTTAGATTGGCTGCATTGATGTCATTTTTTTAAGTCATGCCATTTTAAATGTATGTATCTTGGCAAAAAAACCTAAATATAAGAACTGAATTCAAGAGTTCTTTATCAAGCAAACATCAAGCAAACATCGTGTCCATTTTGACCGTGATGAAAAACGTTGTTTCATGACCCTTGATCATAGGGGGTCGTAAAACACCCTTTTACGACCATTTATCAAAAAAATGTTGTTTTGAAATGTACAACTCTTGTTTAGTACCAGTAGCTATCAGGTGTGTAAGAAATTCAGACCTAAAGTTGATCTTCTACACTAATAAATGTGTGTGTGTGTGTGTGTGTGTGTGTGTGGTGTGTGTGTGTGCGTGCGTGCGTGCATGTCGTCCATAACTCCAAAACCATAAAACCTAGCGGCCTGAAACTTTGCATGCATGCGAAGAAAACTCCAAGGAAGTGCATGACTGAAAATTGGGTGTTTGGGTAAATTAAACACCCCTTTTAAAAGATAATTAATGGCCTTATTTAATTATATCCTTCATCAGGCGATCCTCAGCCACCTCGCTGTCTGGGATCTGATGACGTTTCCTGGGTAACCTTGCTGGGGTCTGATGCCGCCATGTTTTGGCCTGCTCAACCATGCCCTGACTTGAACAGGCCGCAACTATTTTCTTAATGATATAGTTTTTTTTTTCACTGTCCAGACTCACATTGAATGCCTGTCAGCGTAGCTATGAATCACTGCATACATCGCTTTTGTACAAGTAGAGGGCGAGCGTTTTCAAATTTGGAGCTTGGAGTGATTTCATGCATTATATGATGCGATTTTCCATGATCTACTCTTACAGACTAATTAAAGTACATCATCAAAATTTTATTTTGCTTTTGAGGATCGGATATCGTCCGGACTAAATAAGTGTCAAAATCTGTTGTGAAAATCTGATAATTAAAAAAAAAATAACGAGTTTTATAACTCAGCCAATTACCTATTTACTTTAAGCAAGCAAGACTATATTCCCTCCTTCTCCATACAAACACAAGAAAATGTGAAATTTCCAAAGCATTAAACTTATCTTTTTCTACTGTTTTGGAGAATTATATTGAGTGGTTAGGGACATGCCAAAATGATACAGCTTCATTGAACTGTATGATTTAATGCATTCAGTGCAAGACCTCGCACCGCTGTCCCCAGAGGGGCTACCTATCCATAGCATCTGTCAGATCTGTGTCTATATTTTTCGGAGGTTTTGTGAAGTGCTCTACAGGAAATCAAAGCAAATCTGGAAAGAAAACGGACGTTTAAAAAAACAAAGTTATAACGTTTGCGCGGCCCCCAAACCAATGTACCATGTGACGTGTACAGTTGAGCAGGTAAGATGGCGGATTTTCTGCAGTGTGTATTTCACGGCGACTGAACTTTGCGATGTTTTCAAGGTTGTTTTGCATTCAGCAGCAACTCTTTTGGTGGATAAAGTCCATTTTATTTCATCAATTCATTTTATTTCATTAACTGCGGGTGTGCAGTGAAGCCCGCTTTAAAGTTAAAGGATCCTTTATTGTATACAGCGACAAGCCTGGCCAACCTTTCCTAAACAACCATTGAATTGAAGTGCTTGCATTAGTGCTTAAGCCACTGCCGAGCACCCATTGTCATTCGCGGGACTGTGCTACATAATTTTAAAGCGAGTGGTTCGTGCTCCGTAACCCTGAGCGAGTGGTGAAATAAACACCCGATTTCCAAGCCGTTTGCTGTATTAACCTGTTTTCTAAATAACGAACAAATTTTTTTCTACCCGTCACATGCAGCTGTTTAGAAAGATTAATGGTTGTGATCATATCCCTGAAACGGCTACATAGATGCAACATTGTTTTTCGGTAAAAGCTACTCAAGGTTTTTGGCTTGAATACAGTGAGACTGCAGTTGGAAATCACACTGATTCCAACCTGCCGATTCCCGAAAAATTGCCAATGTTGGCCAAGCACCAGTGTGTGTGTGTATATGTGTGTGTGTGTGTGTGTGTTGTTCATAAAGCATGACATATTCTCTCTGCTAGCTCCCTACCCCCACCTCTTCTCTTCTCTCTCTCTCTCTCTTCTCCTTCTCTCTCTCTCTCTCTCTCTCCTCCTCTCCCTCTCTCTCTCCCTTTGCCCCATCCTTGCTCCACTCCCTCTCAATACAGTGCAGCACCCTCCTCTGACACTCTCTCACTCTCTCTCCCCTCTCTGTCTTTTCCTGTCTGTCTCTGTCTGTCCCTGGACATATCCGGATGGTGGTTACGTCTGATCGGTGTTTTGTCTCCGGACGTGTCTGGGCGGTGTTTATGTCCAGACGGTACTTTGTCTCTGGACATGTCCGAAAGGAGTTTGTCTCTGGCCAGCTTCTCTCCGGACGCGTCTGTGGTGTTTTGTCTCCGGACGCGCCGGGCTGTGTTTGGCTCCGGACCCGTCTGGGCGGCGGTTGTCTCCTGACATGTCTGGTGGCATTTGTCTCTGGACGTGTCTGGGTTGTATTTGTCTGCGGACCACGACTGGGCGGCGTTTGTTTCCGGACGCGTCCTGGGTGGCAGTTTCTCTTTGGATGTGTCTGAGCAGTGTTTTTGTCCGGATGGCTTTGGCTACAGATGCATCTGGCATGTTTCCTCTCCACACGCGTCGGGCGGCATTTGTCTCTGGACGCATCCAGGCGGCTTTTGTCTCCTGACGCATCCGGGTGGCATTTGTCTCCTGACGCGTCCGGGTGGTGGTTGTCTCCGCACGCAACCGGGTGGTGGTGGTGGTCTTCTGCACGCGTCCAGGTGGCGGTTGTCTCCTCATGTGTTTCCGGGCGGAGTTTGTCACTGGACGCGTCTGGGTGGCGTTTGTCTCTGGACTCGCCTGGGCGACGTTTGTCTCCAGATGCGTCCGGGCAGCATTCGTCTGAGGGGAGAAAATTTTTGAGTGCAGATGAACATGATATGGTCGTGTACAACCTTCTCAAACCCTAGAGGGAAGAGTGGGATTGATTGCATCCAGTAGATAGTTCCACAAACTGGAGAGAACATGAATGAATAAATAAATGAATGAATGAATGAATGACATGTGCAGTTGGCCTGGATTTTTAGAAGTTTAACCAGAGCAGGTTATGGAAAAACATGCACCTGGATGACCTGGGGAGGGTGAAGGACAAAGAGGGAGCAAGTCCTGAGGAAAGGCATTAAAAAGAGAACAAAGGCACACAGTTTATATTATCTTAAAAGAGCTCCATCATGTATCCAAAAAAATGATTCAAATAGGAATAGAGGTTGGTAAAGTACTGTATATAAAATATCAAATGGGCTTCTGTAGGAATTCTTTTTTAAAACTGGTTTAATTCGGTATACAACCACTTGTGACTGGCCAGCCTGATGAGGTACGAGATAAATGAACTAAAATGGTTTCTGCAATGTTGAAGTCGACTTTGGATCCAACAATTAATTTTATCAATGAAAGCTAATAACAGCTGTGGAAAGAGGTGCAGCTGATGTTTCGAGAGTCGGCTCTTCGTCAAAGTAAGGGTCTGCTGAAGAGCGAACCCTTTTGCTCTGATGATGGGTTCATGCTCAAAAACCTCAGCCGTACCTCTGTTCTCACGGTGGTCAGTGTACTTTTATTGGCCTTCAGTTGATAAAATCTGTTGGTTGACTTGTTCGGAAACACGGACCGACTTCTACAATGGAACACTAGTCTCCATTAAGGCTATGTGGTGACCCGTCCAGGATCGTGTCCAATAGCTTAGGAGAGTGCTTAGGCAGCACCAACGCTCTGCAAAGAGTATGGTCCCAATGGATGGATGGATTAATGCTATAGACCCAACAAGCTCGGTTGTGAATACCATAGGTATGTTTTAAATTCAAATTCTGAGAGTAAGTACAGTTAATGGACAATAGACCAACACGTCATATTTATTCTAATGAATTAAGCAATATTTGCAAGGATGAGAATGCCTTTTTTTTAAGTACTTAGTTGTTTTGAGGATTTATTGAAGCATACTGGATGCGTATGGCGAGGGAGCGATTCTTCAACTTTTGGAAAATCATTCAAAACGATCGTTTTATTTCTGTGATTTTTCTCTTATTTACATCCGCCACCGAAGGTGATGGAGGTTATGTTTTCACCCCTGTTTGTCTGTCTGTCTGGTTGCCTGTCTGTTTGTGAACGAGATATCTCAAAAAGTTGTGTACGGATTCGGACGAAACTTGGTGGATGAGTTTGGTGAGGTGACAAGAACAAGCTGATTAGATTTGAGTTCAGGTTAGAATCCAGATCCGGCCTATCAGTGTGATACAAAACGTAAACTAATCAGCCTGGCAGAGGTATGCACTCTACCGAGTGGCCATTCTAATCTTAATTCTATTTCTACTCTAAAGACCATTATCTAATACATAACTTGAAAGTAGGGTTTAAGGAAAGGTGGTGGGAAGTGTGGAATGTCAAAAAAAACAAGCTTGGTTTGACACAACATAATTAAACCAGAGCTTCAAGGAGAAGCCTTCCTACCTCATACAAAAAAGCCAAATGGAAAGAAGAAAAGGAGATATAATTATTATGAGAGTAAACCGTCATCATTTTGAGAAATGCTTAAAATATTCTCCAAGCTACAGCACCCAGTGCATTGTACTTCCACTCATTCTGTAAGGCTTCGCTGTAGTTAGGTCTTCTATACCACATCTCCATGCTACTGCCAATGATTGTGACTTCTGGAGATCGACGGACACACACGGGCACTTTTGCATACTAACTGTAGTCACCTCCGAGTGCTCGTATAATACTGTGTATGTAATATTATTATATGCTCGTAAGTATAACAATTAATTATTATATTTAATTATTGGATTGTAGCTATTTATACTTTTACTCAATAATACCTCTGGTAGGTATTTGTTGGTATGACTATCCTGTATTGAAATTAGGTGAAGCTTAAATATGTCTCGTATAATGATACATTCTCAGTTATAATTGAAGATCTTGCCAGAATGTTGGCACTGAAGGTTCAGGTAAAGGTGATCCCCTAATTACCTCCACCATCGAAGGTGGAATGAGGTTATGTTTTTCACCTTTTTTGGTTCGTCTGTTTGTTTGTTTGTTACTTGGCGAATTTTTCTTTTCTTTTTTACCAAGTATGTTGGTCTGTAGCATTTGTCTGTCTGTTTGCCTGTTTGTCACATGATTTTTGGCCACAGTTTTCAAGCAATCGTTCTGAATTTTTTTGTGTCTGTAGTTGATCGGACAGGACAGCAAACGATTAATTTTGGTGAAGATCCGAATCGGATGTAAATGAATTCTTCAGCATTGAGACATATAGCTAACAAGAGCGCAAGTGAGCACAATATACGCCCGAAAAAGTCATTGTGAACACACACACACGCGCGCGCGCACGCACGCACACACACAATTATATATTCAATCACGTCATTTTATGAAGAACAAGAAGGTATATACAGAATTGTGCTACTACATTGGAAAACAGCATCCTGGTTGCCATGGCAACCACTTTAAATGACGAACGTATGTCGCGACACACCGTTCCACAGTCTGTACCTATGTACCAAATATGAAAACGTGAAAGTTGAAAACTTTGGGAGTTAGAGTGTGGACAGGAACGGACGGACGGATGGACAGACGACCGGTATCACATAATACGCCCCCGAATATATATCGGGCGTAAAAATGATATATAGCACAATATCTCAAAAGATTATCGATGGATTCGGATGAACTTTGTGGACAGTGGGTGTGCGACAAGGATAAATCGATTAAATTTTGGTGAACATTCAAATCCAGATCTGGAGATGAGAATTATTAAATTTTAACTGATTGTTCACCATTGATTGATGGGACTAAAAACGACAATGCATGATATCTTAAAAAGTTATGGACGGATTTTGGATGAAACTTTGTGGACAACTTGGGTGTGTGACAGGACTAATTGATTAGATTTTGGTGAAGATCTGAATCCGGACCTGGATTCGATAATTTTTCAAAGTGCTTCTTCACCGTTGAGAGATTGGACTAAACCGATACCAAAGGTGGAAGGAGGTTATTTTTCACCTCCTTTCAAAAACGATACGAAGCACAATATCTCAAAAGGTTATGGATGGATTCCGCAGAAACTTTGCGGACAGGTTGGGTGCATGAAAAGGGCTAATTGATTCATTTTTGGAAAAAGATCCGAATCCGGATCCAGATACGAGAATTGTTTAAGTGATTCTTCACCAATGAGAGATGGGGTGAAAAACTATGTACAGCATGATATCTCTAAAAGGTCTGCATGATTTGTGACAAAACTAGGTGGATGAGTTGGTTAAGTAACAAGAACAAGCTGATTCGATTTTGGTTCAGGTTTGGATTCAGATTCGGCCGACCAGTGGGATACAAAATGCAATCTGTTCAGTCTGGCAGAGGTATGTGCTCTACCGAGTGCCGTTCCGTTTCGCCAAATGTTGCTCTATGAGTGATTTTTTGTTTTTGTCTATTTGTGTGCAGGATATCTCAAAAGGACGGATTCGGATGAAATTTTATGGACAGGTTGGGTGTGTGACAAGGACAAATGATTAGATTTTGGTGAAGATCCGGATCTGAATCCGACAACTAGAATTTTAAAAGTGATTCTTCACCATTGAGAGATTCAGGCCAAAATGATATGTAGCACGATATATCTCAAAAGTTGGGACGGATTCTGATGAAACTTGGTGGACACGTTGGTGTGTGACGTCAATGAAATGATTCGATTTTGGTGAAGATCAAGAATCCGGATCTGGACACGAGAATGATTTAATTGTCAAAGTGATTCTTCGCCATTGAGAGATTGGGCCAAAAACGATATATGGCATGATATTTTCAAAAATGTATTGGGCCCGATATGTTCTCGTGGATCAGGCATTATGTAGCGGAGGTATGCGCTCCACGAGTGCCCTTCGAGTTCCATAAAGTGTATGTCTACATTACGCATCCGATGTGGTAAGGAATTCTAAAATTCCACCATATTTGTGTATGTACTAAAACAAACTATTATACTACTATTTTAATCACCCCAACTAATCGCACATTCCTTTGAGATATTTAGCTCCACCATCGAAGGTGGAAGGAGGTTATGTTTTTACCCATGTCTGTCTGTCTGTGTCTGTTTGTTGTTTGTGTGCAGGATATCTCAAAAGTTGTCGACGGATTCGGATTAAATTTTGTGGGTATGTTGGGTGTGCGACAAGGAAGAATTGCTTGATTTTGGTGAAGATCCGAATCCGGATCTGGATCTAATAATTTTTTAAGTGATTCTTCATCATTGGGAGATGGGGCTAAAAACGATATATCGCTGATATTTCAAATTTTTTTGCGCCTATATTTCTATTGGATCAGGCATTGCACAGTGCAGGTATGCGCTCTACCAAGTGCCCTTCTAATATTGGGAATGTTTTTGGCCCAAAGTATTTTCACGACATGGCTGGCCGCCAGACTTGACATTCACTGAAGGTGACAGGAATTTGTAATGTGTTTGAGGGTGTCGGTATATGAACTCATTGAAAGATGCCGTGGATCTTTAAAAGTCCACAAACCACCATTGCTCACAGATGGGTCCTCTCATGTAAAATATTCCCATGGATGGCACACTGATTGATGCATTGACTTGCATGTGAAAAACCAGGGTAACAGCTTATAGCTGAGTTGAGATTCAAACTCGGGCTCGACAACTCAAAGGTGAGTGTGAATACTTTGAGCTCTCCAGCGAGCTCCTGTCTGTGATAAATGGAGGGCCCATAAATATAAATGGTCGAGCTTTTGGAGTGTAGGGGATGCTCTTGATTCTGGAATATGTATTACAGGCCTTTGACCAGAAAGACAATTTTCGGTCATGTCCATGATGGGTTTGTTACGATACTTTGACCAATAATAATCTGTGTTTGTATCAAGGAGGATGGGCATTGAGGAACAGAAATTAATGAGAAATGGATGAAAGGGAATAGTGTGGAGGGTTAAATAAGTAGCTGTGTGACTGGGTGAGGATAGGGAGGAAAGAGGACTGATTTATCTAAGAATTGATCATCTCATGAACAACCCAATCCTTTCTTACATGAAAAATAAAATTTATGTGATGATGTATCCAGGAATCATGTTCCTAAAAATGGGGAAAATGTTCTTCAAAATTGCAAAATGAACTTTTTTGATGAATCTTTTCAAATATGGCAAAGGTGTTCTAAATGAGAAATTGAACATTCAAAAATGAGGAAGTGATAGATATTTCTTGTCTTGTTAATCACTGTTGCCACTGAGTATGATTGCAAAGTTCAGACAATATAAATGGCTGGTTTCCATAGATGAGGTGCATTTTGATTTTATACTCAATCATGCAAGATGTGTTGAGAAAGGAAGAAATAAGATGAGTGTATTTGCTTTGTATGCTATCGAGACAAACCTGTTTGTAGGGAATTCAATGAGCTATATTTTTCACACAACTGGCACTCACTGCATTGTCTACAGATTCTAGTTGATAGTGTGAATAACAGACTGCACAGTAAGATAGATAACTTATCAACTAAGATTATACACAATTGGCAGAAAAGAAGCATCTGTTTTTACCTTCCCAGAGGCAGCTAAAAATGCAAACGAATTCCATTTTTGGTCAGGTAGCCACAATGGTTTGAATGAAAATCTCTTTTCAAATTTTGAGCATCGTTCATTCATGAAGAATTTCAATGGTCAAATGACAAATCACACAACAAATGGATTTGCACATACTATCCTCTGTATGAGTTGCGTGGACTATGATCCATCCATTGGGACCATACTCTGTGCAGAGCATTGGTGCTGCCTAAGCAGTCACCTGGGCTATTGGCACAATCCTGGACGGGTCATCACTCCGACACAGGATACAGCATGCGGCACTCATTTTGCCGACCTCCGAAGGATGACAGCAGAGTCAACCCCACCTGGTATTAATTCAACAGACATAGGATTTGAACTCAGGTTTCTAGGATCCCAAGCCCACCACACTACCATTAGCCAACACCAGCCAACACCAGGGTGACTATGATGATATTAAATAAAGCTTCAGCAATGGCAGCAACTTTTAACTCAGGCCCACCATTGAGTCAGAAATATTTCAGATATATGCAGATAAGTTTGGACAAAACAATAGCCTATTGTCCATCATTCCTGTCATACATTGGTGGATATTCTATAATTGGTAAGTCAGGAAACAAAATACTTTTAGAACGCCACTGTCTTGGGAACAAATGGGTCACAATACATCTGCTTTGTGAATGATATAAATTAACAAATGCAAAACACATGCTCTCATTTAGCACAAGAAGTCATTTTTCTCTAATATTTAGAATTTCATTGACTTTTTTTGACTTTGTGGACAATGGTTATATACAAAATGGCCTTCTCGCACCATATCGTTAGCATTAACCCTTTGTTCATATATATATATATATATATATATATATATATATTTTACACTGTAAATGCAGCTCATAGAAATTGATTCTGCAAGTGAGAGAACATGGCCTGCATCCTTGTGACCCTTATCCGCAGGTCTTGTGACTCAATGATTCACGCAGGACCAAGAGTGGATTTAGTGACATGAATCTCCTAGACAGGAGGCCGCTGTGGCTGGAAATGATAAGAGCTTAAGCAGAGAAAAGCCACAATAGAGCGATGGGAAGGTGTTTGGAATAGATAGCAATCAAAAAAAAAAATTGCAAAAAGTCTAAGCTTGCACGCTGAAAGTTTTCTTCCACAATAATTATTAATTTTGTGTGAAGTTAAGATTTTCTTCATGATTATTTTGCACAGCATTTTACCACCTCCAAGGACTGCATCTGGTATGACAGATGAATGGTGAGCAAGGAGTCCTGATATCACTGTGAGTTTAGTGAATTAAGTGAAGTCAGGCCGAATCAGATTGTACTTTAGCATCATTTTCCGAGCATCCTGTAACTAGGGAGAAATCCTATCATTCCTGGAAACCATTCAGTGTTCCATCCCATTGTAATGAACTCCAAGCAACATCTTATGCCATAGGCCATAAGGTCATTCCTTGCTTTCTCTGATCTCTTTGCTCTCCCGAGGAGAGAAAGTACAAAGTGACATTAGCGAGGAGACAAAAAGCCATTTAGAGCTATGGGGGTATGTTAGCCACTGCTATCAAGCGCACACTTCTGCAATCAGGTATTTCACAGTATAGGTAGAGACCTATATTTTGAGTAAATGTAGATATGTAGATTCCCCAACGAATTCGCATATACATGCACGTACAGTGCCAAAAGAAAGTCGACACCCCTTTCAAAAATTTTCACATTTTGTTTCTGGATTAAATCAGACGTTTTCCACCTTTATTACACATCGTAACCCACAACCTCAGCTGAAAAAAATATTCTACAAATTCCAGAAAATTAATTAAAAATACAAAACTAGAATCTCTTGGTTGGATGAGTGTCCACCCCCTCATAATAGCAACAGATAAATTAGCTCAGGTGTAACCAATCAGCTACAAAATCACACACCAAGTTAATTGGCCTCCATCTGTTGTAAATTGCAGTGATTCTGATTATTTCAGAATAATATAGGTTTCCTCTGCTGGGTCATGCATTTCACAGCGAAGACTCAACCTTGAGCACCAAGGAGCTTTCAAAAGACAGGATAAAGCTGTGGAAAGCACAGATAAGGAATGGATTGCTTGGTGAGCGATGAGAAATCACGATCGTCAATATAAACACCATGCACCCGGAGACACCCAGATGTCAAGCAATGTCCGAATTGGACAAATGAATACTTTTTTCTTTTTTTAGCAGTCAGAACTGCTGCTGAAGTCAATATAAGAAGTTTAACTTTGGAAATTTGGATAAGATTAAGAGATTCTAGAGGTTATGGAATGTGTGGAAATTATAAAAAAAGCCACAAACACTGCCAACCCCATGTGTCATATATCCATAAGTACTGCAATGTATCCAGTGATTTGTAGGTATGATGGTCAGGCATTTGATCTTCTTCGTTTCGAGCTTGATCTTGATTTTCGTTCTCTTTCTTCTCGCCACGCTCAGGGGCCGAGGGTCTATGCCTTTTACCCACCCGGAGCTGTGGCAGCATCCCGGGCTATATGTCCGGGCAGGTGTCGAGCAGCCATTGGGTTGTATCGTCATCCAAAACACGCAGACCGTGTGCCCACTTGGGGCATGGTATATGGGACAGCCAAGGATGACATGGTCTGCGGTTTGTTCCTCCACGCCACACTCACAAGCTGCAGAAGGTGCCAACACCCATCTTTGCATATTTGACGGAATCGTCGACGCCGGTACGTAGACGGTTTAGTTGTACCCAAGCCAGTCTTGGCAAGGGCATTCCGGGGAATGGGAACCGATGTAGAATGAAAAGCGCGGAGTCTGGTAGAGTTTGGCTGCCATTCCGCGCCCCAGTTGTGATCCACCCAGTGGGCCGTACTGATGTTAAGGTCGTTGGATTTTTCAGCAAAGACTGTGCTGGCAGGCACAAATGGTGTGTCCAAATTCAGTCACCGAGGCTGCTCATTTGATGAAGTAGAGAGCTTGAGATGAGCAAATGGTTTTAGCTCCAGTGCCCGGCGAGTGAGAGATAGAGTGGCTTCTTCGCGGCGAAGCTCAGCGGGTTGGATGCCTGCGAGGATGAAAAGGTTTGTCCGTTGGTGTAGGACGCAGGCATCCGGTCACAGCATCAAGGCGCCGTTGATGGCAGTGTCGATCTTATGTGAATGAGCACTGCGGCACAAGAACGGCGCACAGTACTCGGCGGTGGAGTAGACCAGGGCTAAGGCTGCTGTACGTAACGGGACAGCGCCTGCACCCACCGGGAACCCACCAGTCATCTTAGCAGCGTGGCGCGGGATGTTCGCTTCTTGCGTAGTGACTCCAGGTGTTGGCGGTACGTGAGCGACCTGTCCAATGTTACCCCCAAGATATTTTGACTCAGGGCAGAAGACAGGGTTTCCATCAATGTTGACGTTTAGCTCACGTTTGCTTGCCTGTTGTTCAAATGGAAAGCTGCCGACACTGTTTTGGTTTCGCTGATGCTTCAATCTCCATTTTTGGAGGTATGCCGATAAAGTAGACATGTCCAAGCTCAAAGTCCCCTCTAGTGTTTCCCATCCTTGCCGGGTACGATCGCCAGGGCGTCCGCATATGCGTACTTTACAGAGACCGTGTTCGGCAGGTCGTGGGTGTAGATATGAAGAGGAGGGGGGCCAGAACAGATCCCTGTGGGACGCCGTTGTTTAGATGTTCGTAACCTGCTTCACTGTCCGCTACCGGTTGGTGAGGGTGAAGCTTCGGTTGTGGACAAGCTCCATGATCATACGGACCATGTGCCTGTCTGAGAGCAGGCGGAGCAGTTTGGAGGTGAGGCTGCGGTGCCATACAGTATCGGAGGCGGCTTGTGAGATCGAGGAACACAACACCGCCTTCTTTTTAGCCTCAAAGCAGTCCTCGATGTCTTGGGTCATAAGAGTGACCTAACTACAGTAGATTTCCCGCGCCGAAAACCAGCTTTGCTCCCGATGGAGAAGCGGATTTAATTGGTTTGCGCGGGCATAGATAAGACGCTCAGGATTTTGAAGGGGACACGGAGAGAATCGGGCGATAACTCTTCGGTCCCCTGGTGGCTTAATGAGGCTTGGGGATCGTGATTACTAGGGCTCTCTCCAGTTTTGGGGATTTTGGTGCGCGCAAGGAGAGAGAGGAATGGCGTAACCAGGACTTCAATGCGAGCCAGGGAGTATAGTTCCAGGCAAATGTGATCGGGGCCCTGAGGCTTGTGTGGCTTCAGTAGTTGGAGGGCGGTGGCGAGCTCATCCAGGGTGAGTCATCGGAGATACTTTCGCCGTCTGGTTTTCCGCCTCCAGAGGTCAGACTCCTCTTTGCACAAGTCCGAGATGACTTGCGGTCCCCTCGCTTCGTACACCCCGTTCTCACCAGCTGGGTCGACAATGGCGTTAGCAGAAACGGGGCACTGGCGAGGGGAGCATGCTGACGGCCAGTGAGGTTTGTAATGATACTCCATGCTTTGCGGCTGGAGTGCGAGAAGTCGATGGTGTTGACTGCTTCGGTCCACCACTCAAGCTTCCTTTGGTCGAGCCGCTCGAGTGATTGGTGGCGGCTACATTGGAAGCGTCCCGGTGGGGCACAAAGGAAGGAGCAGTAGAGGTCTCACCTCGAATCCCAGCACGGCGTATAGTTGTTTCGGCAGCCGCGTGGGATTGCTTTCTTCGCCACGATGTTATGGCATTGCAGAAGTCCTGGTAAGCCTCGTCCATATGGTATCGGGTGGTGGTAGACCCGTGATGGATTTGTTTGTAAGGAGGCTGTTGCGATTCCAGTCGGCCTTTCTGAAGTTCAATCGCTTCACCGGTGCGCTCGGGACAGGTGCCACGAGCTTAGGAGCAGTGATAAGCGAGGGTCGATGTTGGGACCGCGGGAACTTCTTAACACACGTCTGTCAGGTAGTTGGCTGTCAGGGTCGGCACTCGCGAAGGCCAGA
The DNA here is from genome assembly GCA_035128595.1 of Eptatretus atami. Classification (NCBI taxonomy): domain Eukaryota; kingdom Metazoa; phylum Chordata; class Myxini; order Myxiniformes; family Myxinidae; genus Eptatretus; species Eptatretus atami. Next base: position 60,490,080 of record CM068956.1, read on the forward strand.
TCGGGGCTCGTCCCCATTCCCCAGCGTCCGGAAGGAAACTGGCTGCACCCTTCGGATTGTAAAGGAGGACAAGGTTGGTGTTTGCTGCCCAGGTAGCCAGACACTCTCCGTCATTGCTAGTGTGTTATATCCCCATCAACGTGCTGGCAATTAAAATCGCCAGCGTAGAGACTGAGGGAGGGGAACGTGGTTCGACCGATGGGGATATCCGCGAGGGTGGGGCTTGTATACGTTGATGATGTTATAGTTTGCAACATCACGCACACCCACTCAATCTCTGCATCAGCCAGAGATTGACCAACGAGAGTCCAGCTCAGGCTCTCGTGGACAAACGTGGCAAGGCCGTGCTTCCTGCTTTTAGTAGACCAGCTAGTGCATAGTGTAGAAAGACTAGCTTATCTGGCAAGAGGTTGCAGTGGTCTCTTGGAGGAGGATGACGAGGCCCCGGTTCTTATATTATGGGCAAGCTGCTCAGTGACATTGGATCTTGCTTGTCGTAAGGCCTCGACATTCAGCTGCAGTATTGTGGGTCGACGGTACTTGTCGGTGGCAGGGCGCCGCCGCGCCCTAAAAAGGGCGGTTCCCTCGCCACCATGCTGCTGAAAGCCCGGGTGGAGGCTCGGATATGACAGGCTTGGTTTCCGCTACCGTAGTCTTTGCCTACTTTACAGGGGGACCACGTGAAGGTGCCTATCTTCCCCCCCCCCCCCCCCCAAGGCATTTGATGATATGAGTGAGGAAAGTGAAAAAAAACACTTGATCATAAAGAAACTGTTGCGGCTTGTTCCAAGTCAAGGAATTGTTGAGCAGGCCCAAAAAATGGAGAATTAAGACCCAGCGAAGGTGACCAAGGATGACCCTTGAATAAGGATAATTAAATAAGCTCATTAATAACCTTCAAAAGAGGTGTTTAAATTAACCCAAACAACCAATTTTCATTATTGCACTACCTTGGAGTTCCTTTAATATGCCTGCAAAGTTTCAGGCCACTAGATTTCATGGTTTTGGAGTCATGGAGTAGATGGTCTGAACTGTCAATGACAACTTTGTTCCAGGCACCCTTTATTTTAGATGCAAGTATTTAATGATGCATGTATTCAATAGATTAATGCAAAGAGCAAATTGTTTGTTTTTGTTTTAAATGTCATCTTCCCATCGTAGTCGTTGAGTTTGAGGAGAAGTAAAGAGAAAGTATGATGCTAAGTCTCCAACGCTTGAGAAGGTTGAGGAGATGAGCTTTCCCAAACTTGAATGAATAATCTGGTACAGCTTTTCTTTTATCAGCCATGCTTTGTCGAAGATCTACAGTAAACTACGATTGGAAGAAAAAAAGTAACGCCTACAAGAACGTTATATTTTGCTATATCCATGATCTTTTAAATTGCCACAATTTTATTAAAACATGTTTTTATATTCCAAGATCTGTAAACAAATAAATGTTATAGTATAATAATGGAATGTAATTGCAAAATACAAAAAATTAATACTTGTTGTGCAGTTTTTGATGACTATTCCCATCATTGTTTTCCACACACACTTAATCTCATTTGCAATGAAACCAATTGAACATATTTAGAAACCGAATACATCACTCTGAGCGATTAGTCTATGATGTCATGAAAGGGATTCGATTCTGATGGTCTTCTTTTTCAAAATTATTTGATTGTAAATGAAAAAGTACAACGGGATAATAGCATCCCCGGATTAAGTATGGATAGGGGAGGGTTACGTAATTTTTAGGGTGTGTGTTTAAGCGTTACGGAGTTGATCCAGAGTAGTGGAGGTGTCAGTTTTGATAAAAAACGTGTTATGTTAATTTTTAAGAATGCCTCTAATACACATATAAAAAAGGTGGTGGGAAAGTGCGGGAACCACTCCTTCCCATCACGCTTCATTATATCAATGGGTGTTGTACCTGCAGAACAAAGGCGACCAGACAATGACATCCATGATACTGTACATCACATACAGGGGTGTGACAAACAAAGCATTGATCTTTTTTAACACGTGTGTAAGTTTGTGTGTAAATTTTGCTTTCTCTCACTCCTTTTGCATTCTTTTGAATTTACTGTCAAGGATTCACCGAACCAAATTTTATTTCTCCGGTCGCTTGTCATTATGAGACCCGATCCATTTGACCATATGTGTCCTTCGCTGCAATCACACACTGTCCCACATTTACAAATGTCATCAAAACTGTGTCAAGATATCTGCTTCATTTCTTACTTATTCACTCCAAATAAATTATGATGGTTAATTGCAACACGCTTTAATTCACTATTTATTTGTTTTGATATCCCTGTGGATTACACCACCAAAACTGATTTTAGGACAATTTTCGATATTTGGGAAATTTTTTCCGCTAGCTCAAAATTTACATTAATAATAATCCAGGACAAGAAACAAACGTGCTGACCTTTATTTCGATGTCATCTTTAAAAAAAAAAAATCTGAGATTGTGCTAAAACATTAGGCCATTGATTGTCTCTTCCTGTAGAGGCCTTTTCCCAGCATTGCCTTGAGCCAAAAACAATGTGCTTAAAATAACGCCTGCATTGGCCTATCTTGAAGTTTTAAAACTAGGTACGGAGACAGCCAAATATCCAGAGATCTTTGCTTCATTCTAACACACCAAGACGTTTGGAATGCTCGTTCCGTTTCATTGACTTTATTATACAAGATGTCTTCATCTATTGTGCACATGACATTGTCATTCCACCACAGCATATACAATTACATAAAATTTTCTCGGCCAATGCTTCCAGAAAATCAAAAACAACAATTCAAGATAATTAGAGATAAACTGTCATATATTATCCATTCATGTGAACAGATTTGGTGGGGTTTGCTTTTCTA
>CM068956.1:60494072-60506908 GCA_035128595.1 Eptatretus atami
AACTAAGGACCTATATGGTGTTCTGCGAATTTCCACAGCCGTAACAATATATTTACAGCAAGGCCCGTGTGTGCTTCAGCCTTTATGGTGCTCGGCTGGTGAAAAAAAAAGGACAATTTGGCGTTTTAATGATCTCCCAATTTATACTTTAGCGATCTATTTTGGTGTGTTTATCAGCCTTGGTAATTATGGAAACGCTCAAGAATGAGAATAAAAAGTACCTTGTAAAGCCTTATGGATGTACTTTATAGCAAACTTTTCAAAGTATAATTTGTGCACATTTCCCTCGGAAGTGTAGATAGATGCAATTATAAATTTGCCGCCAGAAGAGTTGGCTCACGCCAAGTCCTTCTCAAGACTGCGTGGGGTAAATATTCAATGAATACTATCTAGTTTCATATGTGCTTATACATATTCAAAAAACCATGACATGCACTTATAAAGGTAAATGTTCTTTAGATTGGCTGCATTGATGTCAGTTTTTTAAGTCATTGCCATTTTAAATGTATGTATCTTGGCAAAAAAACCTAAATATAAGAACTGAATTCAAGAGTTCTTTATCAAGCAAACATCAAGCAAACATCGTGTCCATTTTGACCGTGATGAAAAACGTTGTTTCATGACCCTTGATCATAAGGGGTCGTAAAACACCCTTTTACGACCATTTATCAAAAAAATGTTGTTTTGAATGTACAACTCTTGTTAGTACCAGTAGGCTATCAGGTGTGTAAGAAATTCAGACCTAAAGTTGATCTTCTACACTAATAAATGTGTGTGTGTGTGTGTGTGTGTGTGTGTGTGTGTGTGGCGTGCGTGCATGTCGTCCATAACTCCAAAACCATAAAACCTAGCGGCCTGAAACTTTGCATGCATGCGAAGAAAACTCCAAGGAAGTGCATGACTGAAAATTGGGGTGTTTGGGTTAATTAAAACACCCCTTTTAAAGATAATTAATGGCCTTATTTAATTATATCCTTCATCAGGCGATCCTCAGCCACCTCGCTGTCTGGGATCTGATGACGTTTCCTGGGTAACCTTGCTGGGGTCTGATGCCGCCATGTTTTTTGGCCTGCTCAACCATGCCCTGACTTTGAACAGGCCGCAACTATTTCTTAATGATATAGTTTTTTTTTTCACTGTCCAGACTCACATTGAATGCCTGTCAGCGTAGCTATGAATCACTGCATACATCGCTTTTGTACAAGTAAGGGCGAGCGTTTTCAAATTTGGAGCTTGGAGTGATTTCATGCATTATATGATGCGATTTTCCATGATCTACTCTTACAGACTAATTAAAGTACATCATCAAAATTTTATTTTGCTTTTGAGGATCGGATATCGTCCGGACTAAATAAGTGTCAAAATCTGTTGTGAAATCTGATAATTAAAAAAAAAATAACGAGTTTTATAACTCAGCCAATTTACCTATTTACTTTAAGCAAGCAAGACTATATTCCCTCCTTCTCCATACAAACACAAGAAAATGTGAAATTTCCAAAGCATTAAACTTATCTTTTTCTACTGTTTGGAGAATTATATTGAGTGGTTAGGGACATGCCAAAATGATACAGCTTCATTGAACTGTATGATTTAATGCATTCAGTGCAAGACCTCGCACCCTGTCCCCCAGAGGGGCTACCTATCCATAGCATCTGTCAGATCTGTGTCTATATTTTCGGAGGTTTTGTGAAGTGCTCTACAGGAAATCAAAGCAAATCTGGAAAGAAAACGGATGTTTAAAAAACAAAGTTATAACGTTTGCACGGACCCCAAACCAATGTACCATGTGACGTGTACAGTTGAGCAGGTAAGATGGCGGATTTTCTGCAGTGTGTATTTCACGGGCGACTGAACTTTGCGATGTTTTCAAGGTTGTTTTGCATTCAGCAGCAACTCTTTTGTGGATAAAGTCATTTTATTTCATCAATTCATTTTATTTCATTAACTGCGGCGTGTGCAGTGAAGCCCGCTTTAAAGTTAAAGGGATCCTTTATTGTATACAGCGACAGCCTGGCCAACCTTTCCTAAACAACCATTGAATTGAAGTGCTTGCATTAGTGCTTAAGCCACTGCCGAGCACCCATTGTCAATCGCGGGACTGTGCTACATAATTTTAAGCGAGTGGTTCGTGCTCCGTCACCCTGAGCGAGTGGTGAAATAACACCCGATTTCCAAGCCGTTTGCTGTATTAACCTGTTTTCTAAATTACCGAACCAAATTTTTTTTCTACTCGTCACATGCAGCTGTTTAGAAAGATTAATGGTTGTGATCATATCCCTGAAACGGCTACATAGATGCAACATTGTTTTTCGGTAAAAGCTACTCAAGGTTTTTGGCTTGAATACAGTGAGTACTGCAGTTGGAAATCACACTGATTCCAACCTGCCGATTCCCGAAAAATTGCCAATGTTGGCCAAGCACCAGTGTGTGTGTATATGTGTGTGTGTGTGTGTGTGTGTGTGTTGTTCATAAAGCATGACATATTCTCTCTGCTAGCTCCCCTACCCCCACCTCTCTCTCTCTCTCTCTCTCTCTCTCTCTCTCTCTCTCTCTCTCTCTCTCTCTCCCTCTCCCTCTCCCTCTCTCTCCCTTTGCCCCATCCTTGCTCCACTCCCTCTCAATACAGTGCAGCACCCTCCTCTGACACCTCTCTCACTCTCTCCTCCCCTCTCTGTCTTTTCCTGTCTGTCTCTGTCTGTCCCTGGACATATCCGGATGGTGGTTACGTCTGATCGGTGTTTGGCTCCGGACGTGTCTGGGCGGTGTTTATGTCCAGACGGTACTTTGTCTCTGGACATGTCCGAAAGGAGTTTGTCTCTGGCCAGCTTCTCTCCGGACGCGTCTGGGTGGTGTTTGTCTCCGGACGCGTCCGGGCTGTGTTTGGCTCCGGACCCGTCTGGGCGGCGGTTGTCTCCTGACATGTCTGGGCGGCATTTGTCTCTGGACGTGTCTGGGTTGTATTTGTCTGCGGACACGACTGGGCGGCGTTTGTTTCCGGACGCGTCTGGGTGGCAGTTTCTCTTTGGATGTGTCTGAGCAGTGTTTTTGTCCGGATGGCTTGGCTACAGATGCATCTGGCATGTTTCCTCTCCACACGCGTCCGGGCGGCATTTGTCTCTGGACGCATCCAGGCGGCTTTTGTCTCCTGACGCATCCGGGTGGCATTTGTCTCCTGACGCGTCCGGGTGGTGGTTGTCTCCACACGCAACCGGGTGGTGGTGGTGGTCTCTGCACGCGTCCAGGTGGCGGTTGTCTCCTCATGTGTTTCCGGGCGGAGTTTGTCACTGGACGCGTCTGGGTGGCGTTTGTCTCTGGACTCGTCTGGGCGACGTTTGTCTCCAGATGCGTCCGGGCAGCATTCGTCTGAGGGGAGAAAATTTTGAGTGCAGATGACATGATATGGTCGTGTACAACCTTCTCAAACCCTAGAGGGAAGAGTGGGATTGAATTGCATCCAGTAGATAGTTCCACAAACTGGAGAGAACATGAATGAATAAATAAATGAATGAATGAATGAATGACATGTGCAGTTGGCCTGGATTTTTAGAGTTTAACCAGAGCAGGTTATTGGAAAAACATGCACCTGGATGACCTGGGGAGGGTGAAGGACAAAGAGGGAGCAAGTCCTGAGGAAAGGCATTAAAAAAGAGAACAAAGGCCACAGGTTTATATTATCTTAAAAGAGCCTCCATCATGTATCCAAAAAAAGTGATTCAAATAGGAATAGAGGTTGGTAAAGTACTGTATATAAAATATCAAATGGGGCTTCTGTAGGAATTCTTTTTTAAACTGGTTTAATTCGGTATACAACCACTTGTGACTGGCCAGCCTGATGAGGTACGAGATAAATGAACTAAAATGGTTTCTGCAATGTTGAAGTCGACTTTGGATCCAACAATTAATTTTATCAATTGAAAGCTAATAACAGCTGTGGAAAGAGGTGCAGCTGATGTTTCGAGAGTCGGCTCTTCGTCAAAGCATAAGGGTCTGCTGAAGAGCGAACCCTTTTGCTCTGATGATGGGTTCATGCTCAAAAACCTCAGCCGTACCTCTGTTCTCACGGTGGTCAGTGTACTTTTATTGGCCTTCAGTTGATAAAATCTGTTGGTTGACTTGTTCGGAAACACGGACCGACTCTACAATGGAACACTAGTCTCCATTAAGGCTATGTGGTGACCCGTCCAGGATCGTGTCCAATAGCTTAGGAGAGTGCTTAGGCAGCACCAACGCTCTGCACAGAGTATGGTCCCAATGGATGGATGGATTAATGCTATAGACCCAACAAGCTCGGTTTGTGAATACCATAGGTATGTTTTAAATTCAAATTCTGAGAGTAAGTACAGTTAATGGACAATAGACCAACACGTCAATATTTATTCTAATGAATTGAAGCAATATTTGCAAGGATGAGAAATGCCTTTTTTTAAGTACTTAGTTGTTTTGAGGATTTATTGAAGCATACTGGATGCGTATGGCGAGGGAGCGATTCTTCAACTTTTGGAAAATCATTCAAAACGATCGTTTTATTTCTGTGATTTTTCTCTTATTTACATCTGCCACCGAAGGTGGATGGAGGTTATGTTTTCACCCCTGTATGTCTGTCTGTCTGGTTGCCTGTCTGTTTGTGAACGGGATATCTCAAAAAGTTGTGTACGGATTCGGACGAAACTTGGTGGATGAGTTGGTGAGGTGACAAGAACAAGCTGATTAGATTTGAGTTCAGGTTAGAATCCAGATCCGGCCTATCAGTGTGATACAAAACGTAAACTAATCAGCCTGGCAGAGGTATGCACTCTACCGAGTGGCCATTCTAATCTTAATTCTATTTCTACTCTAAAGACCATTATCTAATACATAACTTGAAAGTAGGGTTATAGGAAAGGTGGTGGGAAGTGTGGAATGTCAAAAATAACAAGCTTGGTTTGACACAACATAATTAAACCAGAGCTTCAAGGAGAAGCCTTCCTACCTCATACAAAAAAAGCCAAATGGAAAGAAGAAAAGGAGATATAATTATTATGAGAGTAAACCGTCATCATTTTGAGAAATGCTTAAAATATTCTCCAAGCTACAGCACCCAGTGCATTGTACTTCCACTCATTCTGTAAGGCTTCGCTGTAGTTAGGTCTTTCTATCACCACATCTCCATGCTACTGCCAATGATTGTGACCTTCTGGAGGATCGACGGACACACACGGGCACTTTTGCATACTAAACTGTAGTCACCTCCGAGTGCTCGTATAATACTGTGTATGTAATATTATTATATGCTCGTAAGTATAACAATTAATTATTATATTTAATTATTGGATTGTAGCTATTTATACTTTTACTCAATAAAACCTGTGGTAGGTATTTGTTGGTATGACTATCCTGTATTGAAATTAGGTGAAGCTTAAATATGTCTCGTATAATGATACATTCTCAGTTTATAATTGAAGATCTTGCCACAATGTTGGCACTGAGGTTCAGGTAAAGGTGATCCCCTAATTATCTCCACCATCGAAGGTGGAATGAGGTTATGTTTTCAGCTTTTTTGGTTCGTCTGTTTGTTTGTTTGTTACTTGGCGAATTTTTCTTTTCTTTTTTACCAAGTATGTTGGTCTGTAGCATTTGTCTGTCTGTTTGCCTGTTTGTCACATGATTTTTGGCCACAGTTTTCAAGCAATCGTTCTGAATTTTTTTGTGTCTGTAGTTGATCGGACAAGGACATCAACGATTAATTTTGGTGAAGATCCGAATCCGGATGTAAATGATTCTTCAGCATTGAGAGATATAGCTAACAAGAGCGCAAGTGAGCACAATATACGCCCGAAAAAGTCACTGTGACACACACACACACGCGCGCGCGCACGCACGCACACACACAATTATATATTCAATCACGTCAATTTATGAAGAACAAGAAGGTATATACAGAATTGTGCTACTACATGGAAAACAGCATCCTGGTTGCCATGGCAACCACTTTAAATGACGAACGTATGTCGCGACACACCGTCTCCACAGTCTGTACCTATGTACCAAATATGAAAACGTGAAAGTTGAAAACTTTGGGAGTTAGAGTGTGGACAGGAACGGACGGACGGATGGACAGACGACCGGTATCACATAATACGCCCCGATATATATATCGGGCGTATAAAAATGATATATAGCACAATATCTCAAAAGATTATCGATGGATTCGGATGAAACTTTGTGGACATGTTGGGTGTGCGACAAGGACAAATCGATTAAATTTTGGTGAACATTCAAATCCAGATCTGGAGATGAGAATTATTTAATTTTTAACTGATTGTTCACCATTGATTGATGGGACTAAAAACGACAATGCATGATATCTTAAAAAGTTATGGATGGATTTTGGATGAAACTTTGTGGACAACTTGGGTGTGTGAACAGGACTAATTGATTAGATTTTGGTGAAGATCTGAATCCGGACCTGGATTCGATAATTTTTCAAGTGCTTCTTCACCGTTGAGAGATTGGACTAAACCAATACCAAAGGTGGAAGGAGGTTATGTTTTCACCTCCTTTCAAAAACGATACCAAAGCACAATATCTCAAAAGGTTATGGATGGATTCCGCAGAAACTTTGCGGACAGGTTGGGTGTATGAAAAGGGCTAATTGATTCAATTTTGGAAAAAGATCCGAATCCGGATCCAGATACGAGAATTGTTTTAAGTGATTCTTCACCAATGAGAGATGGGGTGAAAAACTATGTACAGCATGATATCTCTAAAAGGTCTGCATGATTTGTGACAAAACTAGGTGGATGAGTTGGTTAAGTAACAAGAACAAGCTGATTCGATTTTGGTTCAGGTTTGGATTCAGATTCGGCCGACCAGTGGGATACAAAATGCAATCTGTTCAGTCTGGCAGAGGTATGTGCTCTACCGAGTGCCGTTCCGTTGCGCCAAATGTTGCTCTATGAGTGATTTTTTGTTTTTGTCTATTTGTGTGCAGGATATCTCAAAAGGACGGATTCGGATGAAATTTTATGGACAGGTTGGGTGTGTGACAAGGACGAACCGATTAGATTTTGGTGAAGATCCGGATCTGGATCCGACAACTAGAATTTTAAAAGTGATTCTTCACCATTGAGAGATCAGGCCAAAATGATATGTAGCACGATATCTCAAAAAGTTGGGGACGGATTCTGATGAAACTTGGTGGACACGTTGGGTGTGTGACGTCAATGAAATGATTCGATTTTGGTGAAGATCAGAATCCGGATCTGGACACGAGAATGATTTAATTGTCAAAGTGATTCTTCGCCATTGAGAGATTGGGCCAAAAACGATATATGGCATGATATTTCAAAAATGTATTGGGCCCGATATGTTCTCGTGGATCAGGCATTATGTAGCGGAGGTATGCGCTCCACCGAGTGCCCTTCGAGTTCCATAAAGTGTATGTCTACATTACGCATCCGATGTGGTAAGGAATTCTAAAATTCCACCATATTTGTGTATGTACTAAACACAACTATTAATACTACTATTTTAATCACCCCAACTAATCGCACATTCCTTTGAGATATTTAGCTCCACCATCGAAGGTGGAAGGAGGTTATGTTTTTACCCATGTCTGTCTGTCTGTGTCTGTTTGTTTGTTTGTGTGCAGGATATCTCAAAAAGTTTTGGACGGATTCGGATTAAATTTTGTGGGTATGTTGGGTGTGCGACAAGGAAGAATTGCTTGAATTTTAGTGAAGATCCGAATCCGGATCTGGATCTAATAATTTTTTAAGTGATTCTTCATCATTGGGAGATGGGGCTAAAAACGATATATCGCCTGATATTTCAATAATTTTTTGCGCCTGATATGTTCTATTGGATCAGGCATTGCACAGCGGAGGTATGCGCTCTACCAAGTGCCCTTCTAATATTGGGAATGTTTTTGGCCCAAAGTATTTCACGACATGGCTGGCCGGCCAGACTTGACATTCAACTGAAGGTGACAGGAATTTGTAATGTGTTGAGGGTGTCGGTATGAACTCATTGTGAAAGATGCCGTGGGATCTTTAAAGTCCACAAACCACCATTGCTCACAGATGGGTCCTCTCATGTAAAATATTTTCCCATGGATGGCACACTGATTGATGCATTGACTTGCATGTGAAAAACCAGGGTAACAGCTTATAGCTGAGTTGAGATTCAAACTCGGGCTCGACAACTCAAAGGTGAGTGTGAATACTTTTGAGCTCTCCAGCGAGCTCCTGTCTGTGATAAATGGAGGGCCCATAAATATATAATGGTCGAGCTTTTGGAGTGTAGGGGATGCTCTTGATTCTGGAATATGTATTACAGGCCTTTGACCAGAAAGACAATTTTCGGTCATGTCCATGATGGGTTGTTACGATACTTTGACCAATAATAATCTGTGGTTTGTATCAAGGAGGGATGGGCATTGAGGAACAGAAATTAATGAGAAATGGATGAAAGGGAATAGTGTGGAGGGTTAAATAAGTTAAGCTGTGTGACTGGGTGAGGATAGGGAGGAAAGAGGACTGATTTCATCTAAGAATTGATCATCTCATGAACAACCCAATCCTTTCTTACATGAAAAATAAACATTTATGTGATGATGTATCCAGGAATCATGTTCCTAAAAATGGGGAAAATGTTCTTCAAAATTGCAAAATGAACTTTTTTGATGAATCTTTTTCAAATATGGCAAAGGTGGTTCTTAATGAGAAATTGAACATTCAAAAAATGAGGAAGTGATAGATATTTCTTGTCTTGTTAATCACTGTTGCCACTGAGTATGATTGCAAAGTTCAGACAATATAAATGGCTGGTTTCCATAGATGAGGTGCATTTTGATTTTATACTCAATCCACTGCAAGATGTGTTGAGAAAGGAAGAAATAAGATGAGTGTATTTGCTTTGTATGCTATCGAGACAAACCTGTTTGTAGGGAATTCAATGAGCTATATTTTTCACACCAACTGGCACTCACTGCATTGTCTACAGATTCTAGTTGATAGTGTGAATAACAGACTGCACAGTAAGATAGATAACTTTATCAACTAAGATTATACACAATTGGCAGAAAAGAAGCATCTGTTTTTACCTTCCCAGAGGCAGCTAAAAATGCAAACGAATTCCATTTTTGGTCAGGTAGCCACAATGGTTTGAATGAAAATCTCTTTTCAATTTTTGAGCATCGTTCATTCATGAAGAATTTCAATGGTCAATGACAAATCACACAAACAATGGATTTGCACATATCTATCCTCTGTATGAGTTGCTGTAGACTATGATCCATCCATTGGGACCATACTCTGTGCAGAGCATTGGTGCTGCCTAAGCAGTCACCTGGGCTATTGGGCACAATCCTGGACAGGTCATCACTCCGACACAGGATACCAGCATGCTGGCACTCATTTTGCCGACCTCCGAAGGATGACAGGCAGAGTCAACCCCACCTGGTATTAATTCAACAGACAATTAGGATTTGAACTCAGGTTCCTAGGATCCCAAGCCCACCACACTACCCATTAAGCCAACACCAGCCAACACCAGGTGGACTATGATGATATTAAATAAAGCTTCAGCAATGGCAGCAACTTTTAACTCAGGCCCACATTGAGTCAGAAAATATTTCAGATTATGCAGATAAGTTTGGACAAAACAATAGCCTATTGTCCATCATTCCTGTCATACATTGGTGGGATATTCTATAATTGGTAAGTCAGGAAACAAAATACTTTTAGAACGCACTGTCTTTTGGGAACAAATGGGTCACAATACATCTGCTTGTGAATGAATATAAATTAACAAATACAAAACACATGCTCTCATTTTAGCACAAAGAAGTCATTTTTCCTAATATTTAGAATTTCATTGACTTTTTTGACTTTGTGGACAATGGTTATATACAAAATGGCCTTCTCGCACCATATCGTTAGCATTAACCCCTTGTTCATATATATATATATATATATATATATATATATATTTTACACTGTAAATGCAGCTCATAAGAAATTGATTCTGCAAGTGAGAGAACATGTGCCTGCATCCCTTGTGACCCTTATCCGCAGGTCTTGTGACTCAATGATTCACGCAGGACCAAGAGTGGATTTAAGTGACATGAATCTCCTAGACAGGAGGCCGGCTGTGGCTGGAAATGATAAGAGCTTTAAGCAGAGAAAGCCACAATAGAGCGATGGGAAGGTGTTTGGAATAGATAGCAATCAGAAAAAAAAATTGCAAAAAGTCTAAGCTTTGCACGCTGAAAGTTTTCTTCCACAATAATTATATAATTTTGTGTGAAGTTAAGATTTCTTCATGATTATTTTGCACAGCCATTTTACCACCTCCAAGGACTGCATCTGGTAATGACAGATGAATGGTGAGCAAGGAGTCCTGATATCACTGTGAGTTTAGTGATTTAGTGAAGTCAGGCGAATCAGATTGTACTTTAGCATCCATTTTCCGAGCAATCCTGTAACTAGGGAGAAATCCTATCATTCCTGGAAACCATTCAGTGTTCCATCCCATTGTAATGAACTCCAAGCAACATCTTATGCCATAGGCCATAAGGTCATTCCATTGCTTTCTCTGAATCTTCTTTTGCTCTCCCGAGGAGAGAAAGTACAAAGTGACATTAGCGAGGAGACAAAAAGCCATTTAGAGCTATGGGGTATGTTAGCCAGCTGCTATCAAGCGCACACTTCTGCAATCAGGTATTTCACAGTATAGGTAGAGACCTATATTTTTGAGTAAATGTAGATATGTAGATTCCACAACGAATTCGCATATACATGCACGTACAGTGCCAAAAGAAAGTCGACACCCCCTTTCAAAATTTTCACATTTTGTTTCCTGGAATTAAATCAGACGTTTTCCACCTTTATTTACACATCGTAACCCACAACTTCCAAGTGAAAAACATATTCTACAAATTCCAGAAAATTAATTAAAAATACAAAACTAGAATATCTTGGTTGGATGAGTGTCCACCCCCCTCATAATAGCAAGATTAAATTAGCTCAGGTGTAACCAATCAGCTACAAAATCACACACCAAGTTAATTGGCCTCCATCTGTGTTAAATTGCAGTGATTCTGATTATTTCAGAATAATATAGGTTTCCTCTGCTGGGTCATGCATTTCACAGCGAAGACTCAACCTTGAGCACCAAGGAGCTTTCAAAAGACCAGGATAAAGCTGTGGAAAGGCACAGATAAGGAATGGATTGCTTGGTGAGCGATGAGTAATCACCGATCGTCATATAAACACCATGCACCCGGAGACACCCAGAATGTCAAGCAATGTCCGAATTGGACAAATGAATACTTTTTTCTTTTTTTAGCAGTCAGAACTGCTGCTGAAGTCAATAAAGAAGTTTAAATTTGGAAATTTGGATCAGATTAAGAGATTCTAGAGGTTATGGCATGTGTGGAAATTATAAAAAAAAGCCACAAACACTGCCATCCCCATGTGTCATAAGTACTGCCATAAGTACTGCAATGTATCCAGTGATTTGTAGGTATGATGGTCAGGCATTTGATCTTCTTCGTTTCGAGCTTGATCTTGATTTTCGTTCTCTTTCTTCTCGCCACGCTCAGGGGCCGAGGGTCTATGCCTTTTACCACCCCGGAGCTGTGGCAGCATCCCCGGGCTATATGTCGGGGCAGGTGTCGAGCAGCCATTGGGTTGTATCGTCATCCAAAACACGCAGACCGTGTGCCCCACTTGGGGCATGGTATATGGGACAGCCAAGGATGACATGGTCTGCGGTTTGTTCCTCCACGCCACACTCACAAGCTGCAGAAGGTGCCACACCCCATCTTTGCATATTTGAGCGGAATCGTCCGACGCCGGTACGTAGACGGTTTAGTTGTACCCAAGCCAGTCTTGGCAAGGGCATTCCGGTGGTATGGGAACCGATGTAGGGAATGAAAGCGCGGAGTCTGGTAGAGTTTGTCTGCCATTCCGCGCCCCAGTTGTGATCCACCCAGTGGGCCGTACTGATGTTAAGGTCGTTGGGTTTCAGCAACGACTGTGCGCAGGCACAAATGGGTGTCTCAAATTCAGTCACCGAGGCTGCTCATTTGATGAAGTAGAGAGCTTGAGATGGAGCAAATGGTTTAGCTCCAGTGCCCGGCGAGTGAGAGATAGAGTGGCTTCTTCGCGGCGAAAGCTCAGCGGGTTGGATGCCTGCGAGGATGGAAAGGTTGTCCGTTGGTGTAGGACGCAGGCATCCGGTCACAGCATGCAAGGCGCCGTTGATGGCAGTGTCGATCTTATGTGAATGAGCACTGCGGCACCAGACGGGCGCACAGTACTCGGCGGTGGAGTAGACCAGGGCTAAGGCCTGCCTGTACGTAACGGGACACGCCTGCACCCCAGCCGGAACCCACCAGTCATCTTAGCAGCGTGGCGCGGATGTTCGCTTCTTGCGTAGTGACTCCAGGTGTTGGCGTACGTGAACGACCTGTCCAATGTTACCCCCAAGATATTTTGACTCAGGGCAGAAGGACAGGGTTTTCCATCAATGTTGACGTTTAGCTCACGTTTGCTTGCCTGTTGTTCAAATGGAAAGCTGCCGACACTGTTTTGGTTTCGCTGAGCTTCAATCTCCATTTCTGGAGGTAGGCCGATAAAGTAGACAGTCCAAGCTCAAAGTCCCCTCTAGTGTTTCCCACTTCCTTGCCGGCTGTACGATCGCCAGACGTACTTTACAGAGACCGTGTTCGGCAGGTCGTGGGTGTAGATATTGAAGAGGAGGGGGGCCAGAACAGATCCCTGTGGGACGCCGTTGTTTAGATGTCGTAACCTGCTTCACTGTCCGCTACCGGTGGTGAGGGTGAAGCTTCG